>JACEEZ010008873.1:20000-25000 GCA_016584305.1 Chionoecetes opilio | reverse complement strand
ACTATAACTATAACTATAACTAGGAACTATAACTATAACTATAACTATAACTATAACTATAACTAGGAACTATAACTATAATACTATAACTATAACTATAACTATAACTAGGAACTATAACTATAACTATAACTATAACTATAACTATAACTAGGAACTATAACTATAACTATAACTATAACTATAACTAGGAACTATAACTATAACTATAACTATAACTATAACTAGGAACTATAACTATAACTATAACTATAACTATAACTATAACTAGGAACTATAACTATAACTATAACTATAACTATAACTAGGAACTATAACTATAACTATAACTATAACTATAACTATAACTAGGAACTATAACTATAACTATAACTATAACTAGGAACTATAACTATAACTATAACTATAACTATAACTATAACTAGGAACTATAACTATAACTATAACTATAACTA
Source organism: Chionoecetes opilio (assembly GCA_016584305.1). NCBI lineage: Eukaryota > Metazoa > Arthropoda > Malacostraca > Decapoda > Majidae > Chionoecetes > Chionoecetes opilio. The sequence continues at coordinate 24,545 of JACEEZ010008873.1, read as the reverse complement.
GGAACTATAACTATAACTATAACTATAACTATAACTATAACTATAACTATAACTATAACTATAACTAGGAACTATAACTATAACTATAACTATAACTATGAACTATAACTAGGAACTATAACTATAACTATAACTATAACTATAACTATAACTAGGAACTATAACTATAACTATAACTATTAACTAGGAACTATAACTATAACTATAACTATAACTATAACTATAAACTAGGAACTAACTATAACTATAACTATAAAAACTATAACTATAACTATAACTAGAAAACTATCAAACTATAACTATAACTATAACTAGGAACTATAACTATAACTATAACATAACAACTAGGAACTATAACTATAACTATAACTATAACTATAACTAGGAACCTATAAACTATAACTAAACTATAACTATAACTAGGAACTATAACTATAACTATAACTAAACTATAACTATAACTAGGAACTATAACTATAACTATAACTATAACTAGGAACTATAACTATAACTATAACTATAACTAGGAACTATAACTATAACTATAACTATAACTATAACTAGGAACTATAACTATAACTATAACTATAACTATAACTATAACTATAACTATAACTATAACTAGGAAATAGACGTCCACATTAAAGATGCGGAACGTGTCCAAGCTCGCACAGGCTAAAGTCAACTGTTTAAATACCCTCACCCATAGACCACTGTATACCTGGACTGCACACGCGACAATGTTTTGAATTGCGGGGCTGCATAGGGGCCTGCGGGGCGCCCGACAAAGAGATATAGTGGTCTATGGACTATCATATAGACTGGTTTATCAGTATATATGATATACTGTAATCTTCGTAAATGTTTGTTCTATAATATTATCAAATAAAAAACAGTAAAACACGCTAAAGAAATGCCATTACGAGACTATGAAGAAATTTGCATGAACTTAATATTCACTTAACTCTTCGCCATTTAAAACTTTGCGAGTCAACTTTTATAATGATGAGTATCAATAGAAGCGCAATTTTATTAGCTTTCCATTGCTATATTTCGTTATCTGATAAATTAATTAGAACCCTGCATAAATTAGCGTTTAATAAATAAATAAAATCATCAATCGGGTAATTTTCCCGATTGATGATGTTATTTATTTACTTATATATTTCGTTTTCTGATAAATGAATTAGTACCGTGTATAAATTAGCGTTGACTAAATAAATAACATCATCAATCGGGAAAATTACCCGATTGATGATTTTATTTATTTGGTTAACGCTAACTTATGCATGGTTTTAATTAATTTATCAGATAACGAAATATAGCAATGGAAAGCTAATAAAATTGCGCTTCTATTGATACCCTTCATGATAAAAGTTGACTCGCAAAGTTTTAAATAGCGAAGAGTTGAAGTGAATTCATAGTCTCGTAATGGCATTTCTTTAGCGTGTTTTACTGTTTTTTATTTGATAATATTATAGAACAAACATTTACGAAGATTACAGTATATCATATATACTGATAAACCAGTCTATATGATCCGTATATATATATATGAATCCGAGAGGCCCTCCGACTTCGGCCCCTTGTGCGACGGGCCGATATTCCGTGCGCAGTCCAGGTATAGTGGTCTATACCTCACCTTAAAATACTTCTATTACAACCTGACCTAACCTTCACCATCCCCTTCTTTGATTTTCTTTATTTTTTACAAAGAAAAGAAAAAATGCTAAATTGTTCTTGAAAAAAGTTATAATAAAAGTATTAAAAAAAATGGTGTGGTGATGGTGGTGGTTGTGGTGGTGGTGGTGTGGTGATGGTGGTGGTGGTGGTGTTAGTGCTGGTGGTGGTGTGGTGTTGGTGGTGGTGGTGGTGTGGTGGTGATGGTGGTGTTAGTGGTGGTGGTGGTGGTGTGGTGTTGGTGTGGTGGTGGTGGTGGTGGTGGTGGTGGTGTGGTGATGTGGTGTTGGTGTTGGTGGTGGTGATGGTGGTGGTGGTGGTGGTGGTGGTGGTGGTGGTGTGGTGGTTCACTGGTTCACGAGGTTCGTATAATCTCGTTCACTGGTTCAACAGTGAAACAGTGAAAAAGGTCAACAGGTAAGGGCGTGGGAAGGAAATAAGGGCAAGGTGCAGTGCTATTACTGTCGTCCCTTATTCTCCTCCCCGCCCATCACACCCTAAAGCCGCGGTCACACGACACCTTTTTTTGAGACTATTTGGCCGGCAATATTCAGCCAAGGCAATACCTTGCCGTGTTTTGGTCACACGGACTTTCACAGAGGTAGCTGAGTTTTAATGACAATTTCGGCTTCTCAAGCCGTATCTGAAGAAGCGTCTTTGGAAAAATAGGGATAAATAGGGAGAAACTGGTTCACAAATAGGGTGGTGAATGATTGGCATGGATTCATGTGTATGGAATCGTCAGTGAGCAACAATAAGTTGGTACAGTTCAGTATCCCCTAAAAAGGTAAACAGCCAACAAAGAAAATAGGGAAACCATCCCTGACTCATGAAATCTTCCGAAGTGTATTATATCCTTCAAAATGTTTTAAAAAATGTACAAGACTTCACAATTGGTATTGTAATCGGTTCTTGCCACCATGCAGGACCGTAGGTGTTTATCTTAGCTTCTGTATATTGAATTAGAGCGTGCATTAAAAATTAATGTCAAATAATATCCGTTGGTGGAGGTTTCACGGCCGAAACTCGGGAATTTTCAGCCGAAAAACACCAACATGTTGGTCTTGACTCAAAGTCGGCAATTTTAGCCGAGTTTGACCCGGCATTGTCTTCCTGGCTGAATATTGCCGGAAAAAGTGCTCGTGTGACCGCGGCTTAAAGAAATAAGCAAGAAATTAGACCTTAAATTCGTTCCGCTCTCTCTCTCTCTCATCCATTTTTCCAAAGCCGAGAGAGAGACCCTTAAGCCGCGGTCACACGAGCAACTTTTCTGGCAATATTACAGCCGGCAACACAAACGCGGCCCAAACTCTGCTATAATTGCGCTGTTTTTTAAGACCAACATGTCGGTCTTTCGGCAAGCATATTGCTGAAATTCCTTCCACCAATGGATATTATTTGACATTCATTTTTAATGCACGCTTTAATTCAATATACAGAAGCTAAAATAAACACCTACATAGTGGCAAGAACCGATTACAATACGAATTGTGAAGTCTTGTACATTTTTTTAAACATTTTGAAGGATATAATACACTTAAGAAAATGTTCATGAGTTAGGGATGGTTTTCTATTTTCTTTGTTGACTGTCTATTAATAACTGATATTTTTAGGGGATACTGAACTGTACAAACTTATTGTTGATCACTGATGTGTGATGTTTGATGCTTACTCACACTGACATGCTTCCATACACATGAATCCATGCCAATCATTCACCACCCTATTTGTGAACCAGTTTCTCCCTATTTCTCCCTATTTTTCCAACGACGCTTCTTCAGATACGGCTTGAGAAGCCGAAATTGTCATTAAAACTCAGCTACCTCTGTGAAAGTCCGTGTGACCAAAACACGGCAAGGTATTGCCTTTGCTGAATATTGCCGGCTGAATATTGACGGAAAAGTTGCTCGTGCGACCGCGGCTTTAGCCTTGCATTTCTCCATCCCCCAATAATCCAGCCACTATTATTTTCCGATCGTAAAAACTCGACAGCAGCATAAATCTTCACATAATGGTTCTTTTTGACAAGCTGCCATGATCTACGCAGTACGCACAAACACACAATGAGTGGCGTGGTGGTGGTGGTGGTGATGCGTCATGTGCAGGTGTAGTTCACAGGCCACAGCCGCACGTTGGGGCTCCGAGGCTCCATGGCTGAAGGCGAGTGCATAACAAGACCGGTTTGTGCCACGCTACATATGAACTCATCTGTCACACGCACGCACACATATGGCCATGCACGAGGCGGAAATAGAACCTGTACAAGTGAATGGCACTGCCAGGGGTGAACCATGATTGAAATACGTAGTAGGATCTATTTGGACAACTGTTTGGATCATGGTGGGATCAGGGGAGGAAGAGGAAAGGCAGGGTAGTGATTTTTCTGGAGTAAATAATTGCGTCTAAGGAATCCTTATGGGGCAGAAAAGAGAGAGAGAGAGAGAGAAGGGGGAGAGAGAGAGAAAAGAGAGAGAGAGAGAGGAGAGAGAGAAGACGAGAGAGAGAGGAGAGGGGGAGGAGGACGAGAGGTCGAGCGGGGGGAAGAGGGGAGAGAGAGAGAGGAGAGGGAGGAGAGAGAGAGAGAGAGAGAATTTCGTCTGAGGTTCATAATCACTCCGATACAAGCCCAGCCAGCAAAAACATTTAATTTTCTTCCGTAGCATCGCGACCACTTTAGGGGGGGGGGGGGTCCTTTTTGGCCCCAAAAACCCCCCAAAAAAATTGCAGCAGACGGCATTTTTTTTTTTTTTTTTAATGGCAACGACTGACATGACAGGCATCATATTTTTTCATTACATTGTTTTTATTTTATCATTATTATTATCATTTTGATTATTATTATCATTATGTTGTCAATATTAATTG
>JACEEZ010008873.1:0-15000 GCA_016584305.1 Chionoecetes opilio | reverse complement strand
TCTGTCTGTCATGTATGTATGTCTGTCCTAAAGTCTGATGTATGCTTCTGTCGTCTGTCGTCTGTCTGTCTGTCTGTATGTTGTCTGTCTCCTAAAGTCTGTATGTATGCCTGTTCTGTCTGTCTGTCTGTCTGCTTCATGTCTGTCTGATGTCTCCAAAGTCTGTAGTCCTCTTTCTTTGTCTGTTGTCTGTCTGTATGTATGTCTCCTAAAGTCTGTATGTTGTGCCTTTCTGTCTGTCTGTCTGTATGTCTGTCTGTTCTGTCTCCTAAAGTCTGTATGATGCCTTTTCTGTCTGTGTCTGTCTGTCGTCTGTCTCCTAAAGTCTGTATGTATGCTTTCTGTCTGTCTGTCTGTATGTATGTCTCCTAAAGTCTGTATGTATGCCTTTCTGTCTGTCTGTCTGTATGTCTGTCTGTCTGTCTCCTAAAGTCTGTATGTATGCCTTTCTGTCTGTCTGTCTGTCTGTATGTATGTCTGTCTCCTAAAGTCTGTATGTATGCCTTTCTGTCTGTCTGTCTGTCTGTCTGTCTCCTAAAGTCTGTATGTATGCCTTTCTGTCTGTCTGTCTGTCTGTCTGTCTGTCTGTCTCCTAAAGTCTGTATGTATGCCTTTCTGTCTGTCTGTCTGTCTGTCTGTCTCCTAAAGTCTGTATGTATGCCTTTCTGTCTGTCTGTCTGTATGTAGTCTGTCTCCTAAAGTCTGTATGTATGTCTGTCTGTCTGTCTGTCTGTCTGTCTGTCTCCTAAAGTCTGTATGTATGCCTTTCTGTCTGTCTGTCTGTCTGTCTGTCTGTCTCCTAAAGTCTGTATGTATGCCTTTCTGTCTGTCTGTCTGTATGTATGTATGTCTCCTAAAGTCTGTATGTATGCCTTTCTGTCTGTCTGTCTGTCTGTCTGTCTGTCTCCTAAAGTCTGTATGTATGCCTCTGTCTGTCTGTCTGTAGTCTGTCTCTAAAGTGGTGTGCCTTTCTGTCTGTCTGTCTGTCTCCTAAAGTCTGTATGTATGCCTTGTCTGTCTGTCTGTCTGTCTGTTGTCTGTTCTCTAAAGTCTGTATGTATGCCTTTCTGTCTGTCTGTCTGTCTGTCTGTCTCCTAAAGTCTGTATGTATGCCTTTCTGTTGCTGTCTGTCTGTCTGTCTGTATGCTCCTAAAGTCTGTATGTATGCTGTCTGTCTGTCTGTCTGTGTCTGTCTCCTAAAGTCTGTTGTTGCCTTTCTGGTCTGTCTGTCTGTCTGTCTGTCTGTTCTCCTAAAGTCTGTATGTATGCCTTCTGTCTGTCTGTATGTATGTCTGTCGTCTCCTAAAGTCTGTATGTATGCCTGTCTGTTCTGTCTGTCTGTCTGTCTCCTAAGTCTGTGCTTGCTTCTGTCTGTTGTATGGTATGTCTCCTAAAGTCTGTATGTATGCCTTTGTCTGTCTGTCTGTATGTCTGTCTCTAAGTCTTGGTTGCTGTCTGTCTGTCTGTCTGTCTGTCTCCTAAAGTCTGTATGTATGTCTGTCTGTCTGTCTGTCTGTCTGTCTGTCTCTAAGTCTGTATGTATGCCTCTCTAGTCTGTCTGTATGTCTGTCTCCTAAAGTCTGTGTGTTTGCCTTTCTGTCTGTCTGTCTGTCTGTCTGTCTGTCTCCTAAAGTCTGTATGTATGTCTGTCTGTCTGTCTGTCTGTATGTCTGTCTCCTAAAGTCTGTATGTATGCCTGTCTGTCTGTCTGTCTGTATGTCTGTCTCCTAAAGTCTGTATGTATGCCTGTCTGTCTGTCTTGTCTGTCTGTCTGTCTCCTAAAGTCTGTATGTATGCCTGTCTGTCTGTCTGTATGTATGTCTGTCTCCTAAAGTCTGTGTGTTTGCCTTTCTGTCTGTCTGTCTGTCTGTCTGTCTGTATGTGTCTCCTAAAGTCTGTATGTATGCCTGTCTGTCTGTCTGTCTGTTGTCATGTCATGTCTGTCTCCTAAAGTCTGTGTGTTGCCTTTCTGTCTGTCTGTCTGTCTGTCGTCTGTCTGTAGTCTGTCTCTAAAGTCTGTATGTTGCCTGTTCTGTCTGTCTGTCTGTCTGTCTGTCTCCTAAAGTCTGTATGTATGCCTGTCTGTCTGTCTGTCTGTATGTCTGTCTCCTAAAGTCTGTGTGTTTGCCGAGTATAAGGTATAACAGAAAGAAGTTAATAATGCTTTTAATATTCCCGGCTATTTACAGATAGACTTGTTTTCTAATATATACAAAAAAAAATTATGTGATTAATCTCTCTATTATTTGTTCTAACTTAATTATTTGTCTGTGATGTCGTTCATTTGTCTAGGCCAAAGAATGATGGAATTTAAGGTGTGTGTGCTCTCTCTCTCTCTCTCTCTCTCTCTCTCTCTCTCTCTCTCTCTCTCTCTCTCTCTCTCTCTCGCTCTCTCTCTAAGTCGTGGATCTACATAGTATTTCCATATCTATTTTACAGAATAATGTGTTTGTTTATGCAAGATTTTCTCTCCCTCTTTCTTTCTTTTTCTCTCTCCTCGAAAAATATAAATCTGAAACCAACAAGAATAATAAAAAGAAGGAAAGAAAGAAAGAATAAGGCGACATAAAGAAGATAGCAAGACTAACATTACCACATTTACATACAATAACACACAAAAGAAAACAAATAAGCGAGTAAACTGATGTGTTGAAGAGATAAACAAAACCGCGCATCTGGCAACACCGCAAACCGCGCCAGACGATGATTCATACATGGGATTCAATGTTTATGGGCTTGGGAAGCTTAGAGAGACAGAGAAGGAAAAGGTCAGATACCTATGTGTAATTCTTTTAACACATTTTGTATAAACTATAGGATCTTTGATATACGTGGGATTATAAAGGGTATGAGAGTATGTGAAAAGGTGTTTATAGTCTAATTGATTTAAGTGGGTCAAAATGCACTAAGGCAGCCACGCCCCCTTGTACCTTGGCTGAATGCAACCTATCCGAGCTTGTGAATATTATAACTACATAAGAAAATAAGAACATAAGGAAACTAGGGGGGGGGGCACTCAGTAGAGCGCATACCTCTGCCCGAATATAAAAAAGTAAACCAAAAAAAAGTAAACAAAAAAAGTAAAAAAAAATAATATATATATATATATATAAAATATATTAATAATATAATATAATAAAAAATAATATATAATATATATATATATATAATATTATATATATATATATATATGCATTATGCACTCAGTATGAGCGCATACCTCCGGCCGAATATTTCATCAATTGGTTGCCATGGCAACACTTGTCAATAGATTTCATCCAAAATTAAATCAGTCCTTCCTTATACCAAATAGACTTGGTATACCGAGTTTGGTCCAAATCTATTGGTAACTTTTCGAGAAATCCTGTACACTAACAAACAAGACAGACAGACAGACAGACAGACAGACAGACAGACAGACAGACCGGGGTGAAAACATAACCTCTCCAACTTCGTTGGCGGAGGAAATAAGGAAGCAACAAAGCAAAACAAACTACAAAACAAAGTACAGTAGTGTCGCTCATTTAGATAATACTTCCATTATTAAATACCCCGATCGTGTGTATCTATTGCCACTCATTCACAAGCTCGGAAACTTGAATAAAATAGACTATAATCATCTTGTTCTCATAATGATTAAGTTACCTACAGATGCAAAGTCCAGTGTCTTTATAGTAAATAGGAAGGGAAACTCATTAATAACATAACAGTAAGGTAATAACACTGCAATATAACGCTTAAGAACTCCATCTATAGGGGAGAGCGGGGCAGGTTGCATCGAGGGTAGGTTGCATCATTGCCTCTAACTCGCATTAACTTTTTTTTATTATTATTATTGTTGTAGTTGTAGTAGTAGTAGTTTATTGTAGCAGTAGTAGTAGTAGTAGTAGTAGTAGTAGTAGTAGTAGTAGTAGTAGTAGTAGTAGTAGTAGTAGTAGTAGTTATTGTAGCTATAGTAGTAGTAGTAGTAGTAGTAGTAGTAGTAGTAGTAGTAGTAGTAGTAGTAGTAGTAGTAGTTTATAGTAGTAGTAGTAGTAGTAGTAGTAGTAGTAGTTTATAGTAGTAGTAGTAGTAGTAGTAGTAGTAGTAGTAGTAGTAGTAGTAGTAGTAGTAGTAGTAGTTTATAGTAGTAGTAGTAGTAGTAGTAGTAGTAGTTTATAGTAGTAGTAGTAGTAGTAGTAGTAGTAGTAGTAGTAGTAGTAGTAGTAGTAGTAGTATAAAGACGATGTACGTGTGATAACATGCGAGTTAGAGGCAATGATGCAACCTACCCCGCTCTGCCCTACTGAAAGATGTTGATTAAATTATTTATCCATGTATTAAGCTAACTACATAATACATAACTCTTACGTATCTAAAAGCTTTACAAATCCTACATCTCTAGTCAGCAGCGAGGGCGAGCGCCAACACACACAAATAAGGCTTTCATAACGAGGTATATCTGAATCATCTAATTTATAGAAGTGAAGAGAAGAGTAGAGAAGAAATGGAGGTAAAAAATGATGATAAATATGTTGAAGTGAAATAAATAGAAGTGAAGAGAAGCGTAGAGAAGACCTAGAGGTAAAAACAATCGTCCATTAACCCCTTCACGCCCAGATCTTTCCTTTGCTATAAAAAATCGTTTGTCGTTAGCTATAAAATTACGGAAAGTAACTAAATATACCAAATTAGTTAGTGGACAAGGATACTAAACAGGTCCTATCTATAAAACATTGCTTATAGTCAAACAAAATCGTCTACTAGTACCCAAATTACAATGGAAATTACGTTCTGGGTCTCAAGGGGTTAAATTTTGAGAGAAGTGGAGAGAGTAGGGAAGAAATGAGGGTAATAAAAAGTGATGAATAAGTTTAAGTCATACAAATCCTTTCATAGCAAGTCATTTAAAGGGATGAGAGGCGAGGTGATATGAGCCACACCTGTCACACACCTGTCACACACCTGTCACACACCTGTTAAGAGGCTCACCTGTGGCCACGTAGCGAGGTGATATGAGCCACACCTGTCACACACCTGTCACACACCTGATAAGAGGCTCACTTGTGGCCACGTAGCGAGGTGATGAGCCACACCTGTCACACATCTGTTAAGAGGCTCACCTGTGGCCACGTAACGAGGTAATTTGAGCCACACCTGTCACACACCTGTCACACACCTGTCACGAGGCTCACCGGTGGGCACGTCTAGATCGGTGACTATGTAAATAGGTCAAATAAATGATAGTATAAAACACGGTAAAATATTTGAAATCATTTAAAGCTCGAAAAAATTTAATGATAAAACTAACAATAGAGAAAGAAGAAAGCGAGAGAAAAATATATATATAACTAGAACACGAAGAAAAAGAAAGAAAGAAAGAAAGAAAGAAAAATATTTAAATGATAAAACTAATAATAAAAAGAAGAAAGCGAGAGATAAAATATATATATATAACTAGAACACGAATAAAAAGAAAGAAAGAAAGAAAGAAAGAAAGAAAGAAAATATATAAATGATAAAACTAACAAGAATAAAAAGAAAGAAAGAAGAAAGCGCGAGAGAAAAAAAAATATATAACTAGAACACGAAGAAAAAGAAGAAAAAAAGAAAGAAAGAAAGAAAGAATATAAATGATAAAACTAACAATAGAGAAAGAAGAAAGCGAGAGAAAAAAATATATATAACTAGAACACGAATAAAAAGAGTAAAGAAAGAAAGAAAGAAAAAATAGAAATGATAAAAATAACAAGAATGAAAAGAAAGAAGAAAGCGAGAAAAAAATATAACTAGAACACGAATAAAAAAATGAAAGAAAGAAAGAAAAAAAAAATATAAATTATAAAAATAACAAGAATGAAAAGAAGGAAGGAAGAAAGAAGAAAGAAGAGGCAGATATAAAAGATGAATAAATGAAATGAATGAGTAAAGAAGGAATAGAAGGAATGCGTAAAATGAGTTATTATAATTTATTTTAAAAAAAAAAAACACAACCAAAAAAACAACCCCCACACACACACACACAAACACACCACAAGGGGCTGCCGTGAGTATGACATGTATATTCACAGTAGGGTAGGGAAGTTTTTCACACACACAACACACACACACACACCACACCACACACACACACACCACACACCACCACCACACACACCCACACTTTCTACCCCCCCATATGTAAAGGGGCCCCCAAAACCCCCAATAGTTTCTAATTACATATTTTAACAGGGATTACATGGCTAGTATCGTTTGCCTACATAAAACCTAGAACATTGTGTGTGTGTGGGGGTGTGTGTGTGTGGTGTGGGTGTGTGGTGTGTGTGGTGTGTGTGTGTGTGTGTTGTGGTGTGTGGGTGTGGTGGGTAGAAAGGGATATATGCGGCTGTTCTTTTTTTTGTCTGTCTTCTTTTTGTTGTTTTTGTTTTCTGTTTTGTCTGTTTTTGTTTTTGCTGTCTGTTGGCGTCTGTTGTTTGTTTTCTGTCCCCGTCTGTCTGTCTGTTTTTGTTTTTGTCTGTTTTTCTGTTTTTCGTCGGGTTGTCTGTCTGGTTTTTTCGTCTGTGCTGTCTTCTGTCTATCTGGTTGTCTTCTGTCTGTCTGTTGTCTGTTGTGTTTGTCTGTTGCTGTCGTTGTTGTTATCGTTTTCTGTCTGTTTTGTCTGTTGTTGCTATTGTTTCTGTCGTCTGTCTGTCGTTTTTTTCTGGTGTTTTTTCTGTCGCTGTTGTCGGCTGTCTATTGTTGTCGTCGTCTGTCGTCGGGCTGTCTGTCTGTGTTGTTGTTTCTGTCTGTCTGTCTTTATCTGTTTGTCTGTCTGTTGTCTGTTGTCGTCTGTCATTGTTGTTGTCTGTGTCTTTTTTTCCGTCTTTTGTTTGTCTGTCTGCTGTCGTCTGGTTTTTTATTGTTTGTCGTCTTTGTTGTCTGTTGTCTGTCGTCTTTGTTTTTCTGTCGCTGCTTCGTCTGTCTACTGTTTTTGTCTGTCTGTTTTTGTCTTTTTTTTTGTCGTCTTTTGTCTGTCTGTCTATCTGTTTTTCGTTTTGTTGTTGCCTGTTGTCTGTCTGTTGTCTGTCCTTGTTTGTTGTTCGTTGTCTGCTGTCTTTGTTTGCCCTTTTTTGTGTGTTGTCTTTCTGTCTTTTTTTTGTCTTGTTGTTGTCTGTTTGTCTGTTGCTGTCGTCTGTTGTTATCGTTTTTTGTCTGTTTCGTCGTCGTCGTCTTCTGTTTGTCGTTGTTTTCTGTTTTTTGTCTGCGGCTGCTGTTTTTTTGTTGTCTTTGTTTGTCTGTCTGTGTTCTGTTTTTTGTCTGTCTGTTGTCTGTCTTTGTCTTTGTTTGTCTGTCTGCGTCGGGCTGTCTGTCGTCTTTTGTCGTCGTGTTTTTGTTTGTTTTTGTTTGGTCTGTCGGTCGTCTGTGTTTTGTTGTTTTGCTGTCTGTCTGTTGTCTATTGTTTGTCTGTCGTGGTTGTCTGTTTGTCTGTTTTTTTTCGCTCGTCTGTCTGCTGTCCTGTTTTGTTGTGTTTGTTGTCTGGTTTTTTGTCGTCGGTCTTCTTTTGTCGTTTTGTGTTGTTGTTGTATTTTCTGGTTGGTGTTGTCTGTCTGTCGTCTGTCTGTCTGGTCTTCGTCTGTCTTTTTTTGTGGTTTTGTCTGTCGTCTGCTGTCTGTCTGTCTTTTTGTCGTCCCGTCTGTTTTTGTCGTCTGCTGTCTGTCTGTTGTCTATCTGTTTGTTTTCTGGGTGTTTGTTTTGGTCGTCTGTCTGGTTGTCTGTCTTCTTTGTTGTCTGTCGTTGTCTGCGTCTGTGTTTGTCTGTCTGTTTTCTGTCTGTTGTCATCTGTTTTTTGTCTTTGTTTTTTCTGTCTGTCTGTCTGTGTTTGTCTGTTACTGTCTGTCTGTCTATCGTTTGTCTTCTGTTTCTTTTGTTTGTCGTCTGTCTGTCTATCTGTTTGTCTGTCTTTGTCTTGTTTGTCTGTCTGTCTGTTGTCTGTTGTGTGTTTTCCTTATGATATGTGTGGTGGTGTTTCTGTCTGTTTTTTTATGTCTGTGTGTCTGTCTGTCGGTCGTGGTATGCCTTTCTGTCTTCTTTTTTTTCTATCTTTTTTGTTTTTATCTTTAATCTTTTTCTATCTTCTATTGTCGTCTGTCTGTCCTGGTAGCCTTTTGGAGTCTGTCTGTCTGTCTGCTGTCTCCTTTTGTCTGTAGTAGCCTTTTTTTGGTGATGTCTGTAGTCTTCCTAAAGTCTGTGGTAGTATGTCGTCTCCTAAAAATCTGATATATGCCTTTTTTTTTCTCTGAGTCGTCGTTTAATTATGTTAGCATGCATTAGTTCATTTAACCCGTGTGGTGTGTTTTGTGTGTGTCTGTGTGTGTGTTGTGGGTGTGTGTTGTGTGTGTGGTTGGGGTGTTTTTTTTTTTTTTTTCTCTCCTCCCCCTTTTTTTTTTTCTCTCCTCTCTCTCTCTCTCTTCTTTTTTCCCCTCTAAAAAGGGGGTATTCTCGAGCCCAATACACCTTCCCCTTTTTGATTTTTTGCATTGGGAGAGCCTTTTACCCCACCCTTGCTCGCTTCTCCTTTTCTCTTTTCTTTTTTCTCTCTCTCCTTTTTCTCTCTCTCTTTTTCTCTCTTTTCTCTCTCTCTCTCTCAAGTTAAACAAAGTTTTGGGTTATATCAAACAAGAAAAGAGAGAGAGAGAGGGGGCGAGGAGAAGAGAAAAGAAGAGAGAAAAAGAGAGAGAGAGAGAGAGGAGAGAAAAAAGGGGTGAAAAAGGGGGGAGAGAGAAAAAGGGGGAAGAAAAGAGAAAAAAGGGGGAAACGAAGGGGGGGAGAAAGGGGAGAGAAAAGGGGGGAGAGATGGAGAGGAGGAAGAGAGAGAGAGAGGGGAGGGGGGGAGAGAGAGAGAGAGAGTACTGGTAAAGGGGGAGTGTGAGAAGAATTACAGGGAAGGAGATGAAGGAAAGGGATAGGGAGGGAGAGGAAGAGAGAGAGAGGAGAGAGAGAGAGAGAGAAAGAGAGAGAAAAGAGGAGAGGAGAGAGAGAGAGAGAGAAGGAGGGGAGAGAGAGAGAGGAGAGAGAGAGAGAGAGAGAGTATAGAGAGAGAGAATTGTGTGAAAGAGATACGAGTGAGAGGAAGTGGAAGAATAGAGAAATGAGAGAGAGAGGAGAGAGAAAGAGAGAGAGAAGAGGAAGAAGGAGGGAAGGGGAAAGAGAAAGAGAAGAGGAGGGAGGTAGAGAAAAGGGGAGAGAGAGAGAGAAGGAGAGGAGAGAGGGAGAAGAAGAGAGGGAGAGAGAAGAGAGGAGAGAGAGAGAAGAGAGAGGAGGACAAAGGGAAAACAAGGACGTGAGGGGAAGTTTTGGGAATACATACATACAGTGATGGGCTGCCATTTTCCCCCCTTTCCCTTCGTCCCTTTTCTTTTAACCTCCCCCCCCCTTTTTCCCAAATTTTCCTTTGGGTTTTCCCCCTTCCCTTTTTCCCCTCCCCCTTTGTTTTCCCCTTTCCTCCCCCCCTTTCCCCTTTTTCCTTCTATATTTTTCCCTATTCCCTCTATTTTCCCCTCCCTTCTCCCTCCCTTCTTTCCTCTCCTTTTCCTCCCCTCCCTTTCCTCTTCCCTTTCCCCATACAATAATAAAGAGGAAGAGAAGGATAGATAAATAAGGGAAGAAGGAAGGAAGAGAAGGATAGATAAATAAGGGAAGAAGGAAGGAAGAGAAGGGTAGATAAATAAGGGAAGAAGGAAGGAAGAGAAGGATAGATAAATAAGGGAAAAAGGGAAGGGAAGAAAGGGATAGAAAAAAGGGAAAAAGGGAAGGAAGAAAAGAGGTAGATAAAAAAGGGGGAAGAAGGAAGGAGAGAAGGATGATAAATGGGGGAAGAAGGAAGGAAAGAAGGATAGATAAATAAGGGAAGAAGGAAGGAAGAAAAGGGATAGTAAATAAGGAAGGGAAGGGAAGAGAAGGATAGAAAAAAAGGAAAAAGGGAAAGGGAAGGAAGGATAGAAAATAGGGAAAAAGGGAAGGGAAAGAAAAGGAGAAAAAAGGGGAAGAAGGAAGGAAGAGAAGGATAGAGAAGGATAGATAAATAAGGGAAGAAGGAAGGAAGATAAATGGGGAGGAATATAACACTTTCTTTAATAGACCATAGAACACTTTTTAACAACTTTGTACTTAAAATTAGACTACCAATAACCACTCTCTCCCTTCTCCCTTCCTTACTCACATCCACTTTCCCATATTTCCTCCTTTTCCACCATAATAAACTTACTATCTCTTTCTCCTGCCTCTTAATTAACCCTTTAAAGCATGTTTTTGATGTATTTTTTTCCATTTTTTTTTTTTTTTAGAATGTATCTTTTTTGAGAGGGGCAGTTTTTTGTTTTTTTTTACTTCATTTTAAATCATTTAGGAGCTTTTTTTTCTTTTTTTCTTTCTTTCTTCTCGTCAGAATTTTCCTTTTTGATCTTTTTTCTGACCTTTTTCTTTTTTCCTTCTTTTTTAATTTTCCCTTTTTTTCATTTTTCCCTTTCCCCTTTTATTCATCTTTCCTTCCTTTTTTTCATCTTTCCTTCCTTTTTTCTCGTCTTTTCTTCCTTTTTTTATTTTTTTCCCTTTTTTTGTTTTTTTTTTTGTTTTATCCTTCTTTTTTTTTTAATTTTCCTTTTTTTCATTTCCTTCCCTTTTTTTCTGTCTTTTCTTCCTTTTTTCTTTTTTCTTCCTTTTTTTCATCCCCCCTTTCCCTTTTTTTATTTCCCCTTCCTTTTTTATTTTCCCTTCTTTTTTTTCCCTTCCTTTTTTTTTTTCATCCTTTTCCTTTTTTCACTTCCCTTCTTTTTTTCATTTCTTCCCTTTTTTTTCACCCTTCCTTTCCTTTTGTTTCATTTTTCCTTTCCTTTTTTTATCTTTTTTCCCCTATCTCGCGTTTTCCTGTTATTGCCAATCTTGGTAACGTCCCAACGTCTTATGGTTTTTTTCTAATGTTAAGTACAAAGTTGTTCAAAAGGTTCTAGGTCTTTTAAAAAAAGATAATTCCTCCCATTTATCTTCCTTCCTTCCCCCTTATTTTTTACCTTCTTTTCCTCTTTTATTTCACCCCTTTTTTTTTTCGTGTTTCCACTTTTAAATTTTTTTTGGGAAAATTCATACTCAGCAAAAAATTTTTTTCTCTCCCTCTCTCCTCTCTCTCTCTCTCTCTTCCTCTTTTTCTCTCTCTCTCTCTCTCTCCTCTCTCTCTCTCCCCCTTCCCTAAGCAGCTACACCCGTCTTCTCATTGCTACTAGGAGGAGGAGGAGGAGGAGGGGGAGGAGAAGGAGGAGAAGGGGGAGGAGGAGGAGGGGGGGAGGGGAGGGGAGGAGGAGGGGGAGGACAGCAAATAGACATCATTTTTATACGCCCCCTTAAAGAACTTTTTTAAGAGAGAGAAAGGGGAGGGGAGGAGAGGAAGGGAGGGGGAGGGAGGGAAGGGGGAGAGGGAGGGGAGGAGGGGGGGGGAGAGAGGAGGAGGGAAAAGGAATTAAAAAAGGGAAAAAAAACCCCCCCAAAGAATAAAAAGGGGGAAAGTTAGGGAGGAAAAAGGGGAGGAGGGAAAGGGGGAACAAGGGGAGGAGGAAAGGGGGGGGGGGGGAGAAAGGGGGAGAGAGAGAGGAGGAGAGACCATTATCACATAAATAAGGAGACATTTCCATTAAAAAGCCTCATTACCCATTAAGATTCATAATCAATTCCCCTTAGACTAATGACATGATAAAGGGAGGGTAATAAAGGGCGGACTTGAGTTTATCTGAGAACAATGGGCGGATAAGGGAGGAGGAGGAGGAGGAGGAGGATTACATAGGAAGAACAGATACCAGGAGACCCGCCGGTGTATAACGAGGGGTTCTCTCTCTCTCTTCTCTCTTCTCTCTCTCTCTCCCCCTCTCCTCTTCTCTTCTCTCTCTCTCTCTCTCAAACTGATACTTTTGCTATGTTCAATAACTGTCATTTTAGGATATATACTATACATATGAACGCCGTATTAGTATGTAGTATTAGGTGCCTTACATACCTCTATCTTTAATACTATTAGCTATTAGTATCATGTAGGTATCTTATTTAGTTTTCCTTATTGCTTTCTTGCTACCCAATCACAGGGCCCCACCACACTATCTTCATTCCTATTGGCTGTCTCTCCACCCACCACAAGCCTCACCTCCATCAGTAGTGAAGTATTAGGCAGCCTACAGCGTGTGTCCTGCGAGTGATACCCGGCGTACCTCTGTGCCCAGGTTCTATTCTTCTTAACTCCAATCTCTTTGCCAACTCCAACCTCAGTTACCCATTTTTGACGTCGCCCTAATCCCGCCACGGTGTCTCAGCAACAAACATCTCACGATGCACCCAAGAATGGATCTATCAGTATCAATGTTGTTTGAGGCCGTGAGTGCCGTGGGGGGTCACCCCTGGGAGGACCTGGGCCTCGTGGCGGGGGGCCTGGCAGCGCTGGGCCTGTGGCTCAGACCCCCGCCCTTCAGGAACCAGAGCGTGTGGAGCAGAGAAGGAGGAGGAGGAAGTAGTGGAGGAGGAGCTGGAGGAAGTGAAGGAGGAGCAGGAGACTGTGGAGACGGGGAAGGTTCCGGTGTGCGTTGAGGAGGAGGAGGAGACAGAGAAGGCTGCGGAGGTGCAGGTTGCGGTGTGCCTTGAGGAAGAGCAGGAGAAGCAAGAGGAGGAACAAGATAAGCAAGAGGAGGTGCAGCCTGTGGTGGCAGAGCAGGCTCAGGGAGGCCCATCGCTGGAGGCTGACGCCGATGAATCTGACTTTGACGACAATGTGGCCGCCTATTCAGACTCGGATGAGTCGACTTCAGAGGAGCCTGCCAAGCCTGCACCTGCAGTGAAGACCTAGCGCGGCGGCAATGCCCAGAGCAGAGCAAAGAAGGCCGCCGCAGCGCCCGAGCTTCTGCTGCGTCCCCGCGGTGCTGTGATCACCTTCCGCAGCGACGCGGTGGCGCCTCCCGCCACCCTCCTCATGGGCACCGACAAGAATGAGAACGACCACCTCCTGGCGCAGGCCACGGACCGCCTCGTGTTCTTTCATGTGGACGCCCTGCCCTCGGCCCACGTGTACCTGCAACTGGAGCCCGGCCAGGCCCTGCACGACGTGCCCCGCGTCCTTCTGAACGACGCGGCACAGCTGTGCAAGGCCAACAGCGCCAAGGGCAACAGGCTGGGCAACGTGGTGGTAGTGTACACGCTGGGCTCGAACCTGCGTAAGGGCCGCCACATGAAGGCCGGCGAGGTGGGCTTCGTCTGCGACAAGGAGGTGCTCAGGATCCTTGTCTCCCGGCGTGACGACAGGGTCATGGACCGCCTCAACACCACCAAGAGGAAGGTCCTCTCACGCAAGTCGGAGCGGGAGAAGCAGCAGCGAGCCAAGGAAAGACAGAGCAGAAGACCCAAGGCGAAGGAAAAGAAGAGAAGGCAGAAGTAGGGATAGGAGCAGCAGGAGGAGGCCGCTGCCCCCGAGGAAGCCCTCGACCCCGCGTGGGGCATCGAGGTGCAGCAGCGGCCCGCCGCCTGCACCGCCGGGAAGCAGCGACGCAGGCGACGACAGCAGCGGGAGGAAGTAGTTGGGGACGAAGAGCAGTGATAAAAAGGACCAGAAGGGGGCCCACGGAGAAGGAACGACGCGGTTTTTTTCCCCGGGTGACCCCGCGCAGAGAAGCGTGCGCAGGGCTGCCGGGCCCGGTGAAAAAAAAGGTTTTTTGGGGTGCGCGGCAGCCCCCACGCAAGGGGCGGGGCCCCGAGGGCCGCGGCACCTAGGGGGCTCCGAGAGGGGGGCGCCCTCGCGACCTCAAGGCGCTTTTCCCCAGAAGCGAAAACAGCCCCCGCACCTGGACAACAAGGGCGGCGGGCCCCGGAAAACCCCGGGCCCCCCAAAAAAAAAGGGCCCCCCAAATTAGGCCGGCCCCCCACCATAAGGGCCCCCCAATCGACCCCCGGACAAGAAGAAGGGCAAGCATGAGGACCCGCTCACAAACGCCGCCGTGAGCATGAGAAAAAGGCTCACGCGCCACCCCACACGTAATGGCTGGGGAAAAAAAAAAAAAAAAAAAATAAAAAAAAGCAAAACAAAAAAAAAAAAAAAAATTAAAAAAAAAGACAAAAGACAAAAAAAAAAAAAAAAAAAAACAAAAAAAAAAGACAAAAAAAAAAAAAAAAAAAAAAAACAAAAAAAAAAAAAAAAAAGACAAAAAAAAAAAAAAAAAAAAAAAAACAAAAAAAAAAAAAAAAAAAAAAAAAAAAAACAAAAGAAAAAAAAAAAAAAAAAAGAAAAGGAAAAAAAAAAAAGACAAAAAAAAGAAAAAAAAAAAAAAAAAAAATGAAGAAGGAGGGTGTGTGGCCGTGAGGAGGGGCTAAGTCATAAGATATATTATTGACTGTATTAAGTATATATGGTGACAGTTCCCTATTTTTTTGATTTTTCTTGTTTTTCTTTTCTTATTTGTTTTAAAAGGTTGTATAGGATTTGGGTCTCCGGCTTCTTTTTTTTCTTCTTTTTCTTTTTTCCAACGTTTTAACCTTTTCTTTTAACTCTTCTTTTTTCTCCTCTCTCCTCTCTCTCTATCCCTCTTCTTTCTCTCTCTCTCTCTTCTCTCTAAGACTGTTATTCGAAACAGTTTTTTCACAAATGTAACCAATTGTGAATAAAAGTATTAAAGAAACCTCTCTCTCTTTCTTCTCTCTCTTCCTTCTTTTCTCTCCTCTTCCTCCTCTCTTCTTTCCTAAAAGGGGTTTTCTGGTCTTTTTCTGTTAACCTTGTGTGAGAATTAACTTTTTCTTTATTTTTTTTTCCTTTTCTCTCTCTTTCTTCCCCCCCTTCTCCTCTTTCCTCCTTCCCCCCCCCCCCTCTTGCCTTTCCTTCCCGTTGTTTTCTATTATTTTTTTTATTTTCAATATCTTTTTATTGGGTTTTTTGGGTTTTAAAAAAAAACCCGGGTAGTAGCCTGCCCCCCTTTTATGGGGTTTTTTTTCTTAATATTTTTTTCTAATATCTTTTTATAGGCGGTT
>JACEEZ010008872.1:172500-182500 GCA_016584305.1 Chionoecetes opilio | reverse complement strand
TATACCTTGGTTAATATTCTGTGGATGCGTTCAGGCGTATCTTAATTTACCTTTTTGTTAGCATAGGGATGTGGCGAGTGGCGACCTCTCCCCCGATGCCCTTCACACTCACCGTAAAATACTCCTACTACTACTACTCCTTAAACATTGGTCTAAACTCCTCTGTAGCCTGAGTGGTTCATCATATTGCAGCTCTTGAGACACGGGACGTAGAATTAATTTAAGAGATTACTCAATACAGATACAATACATCAACAATCAGCAACATAATAACAATAATAACAATAATACGATACAATACAACAACACTACATTACAATCAACTAAGATAGGAAGCAAGAATAAAATAAACACGAAGCAAAAAGTCGCAGCAAACCTACGCAGGGGTGCCGTTGATAAGGCATTACACCCCAAACACCATGGCATCGGATCGTGTAGTGCGTGCCTCCGTATTCCCGGCGTGTTGTAAGAGGTGACTAAAAGAGACGAGGTTGAAAGGGTTTGGATCTCTTAGTGTCATTTCCCACAGAAACAAAAGATAGTAAATACTTCTCAGTTGTTTTCTCTCTCATGTGTCAACCCTTTTGTTTGGGAGGAAGGCAGCTGTATGGGGGAAGAAGAAGGAAAGCATAGAAGATAGAAGATAGAAGGGAAAATGTGAGGGTTTCAGGCAAGAGTGTAGGAGGAGTAGAAGCAAAATTTTGAAACGCAGACTAACTTGTTAACACACACGCACACGCACACGCACACGCACACACACCACACACACACACACACACACACACACACACACACACACACACACACACACACACACTGGCTAATCGGTGTGCGAGATACGTGCAATAAACATATGTGCAGGGAAAGATGAAGAGCTATGCCTAACATGTAGTCTCAAACACGGCCGCTGATTGGGTCCTCGAGGCAGCCAATGAGGACGCAGGAAAAAGAACAACAGCTCTAAAACAGGCGCTGGTCTTCTTTGATTAAGCAATTTTCTCGTTTTCTTCGTTATATTAATGGTGGAAGGTGTGTTTTTTGCATTCGTTGTGACAGGCAGGGAAACGACCAATAGCAGAACAGGATGAGATATAATCGATGGTGTATTGTAGTAAAACTGTTGAAATCAATATATACGTGTTTCTTGTTGCAGTTTTTAGTTTGGTGGTAATTCAAGTGTTCAATATAAATAGTGTGTGGTAGAAAATGTTGACCTTCATTTTATTACATTCCTCAGTTCCGTCATGATCGTCCTTTTAACTTTCACGCCACATCGCATCTATGGCGTCAATGACAAGTCGACCAGAGGCATACGTGATCTGCGTGTGATGGCCGTGTTATACAAGACAAAAACTAAACATTAAGAGACACACCAGCTGACGTCCTTGCTGTGGCCTGTGATTGGTCAGGAGGAGATCGTGACGTCACGCATGGCTGACCAACCAGAGGGAAGATTACACACTGAAGGCCATTTATTTTTTCGACTAATACCAATTTTTCCTTCCCTGCTTTTTTTCGTTTTCCTTTGCTGTGAAGTGGATAATGAGGGAGAGGAGTAGGTGTGGGAATGTGGAGGAGGGAAGTGGATGTGGAATTAGTGGTGTTAAGGTTTGATTTTGTTACGAACTCTTCCACTGATAATTCCGTTGCGTGCGTGGAGTGCGTGCGTGCGTGCGTGCGTGCGTGTGTGTGGAGGAGTGCGTGTGTGCGTGTGGAGGTCACTTAGAGAACATTGAAGGAGAAAACAGACGTAGAAATCAATAACACTAAAAAATAAAGGAAATCAGGAGTGAAGGACAAAGGCAAACAATAAAATAGATCAAAAACTTAACCTTAAATCAAACTTCATCAACGCAGAACAAAAGACAACAAAGGAGAACAAAGGAAGAACACTCGAAGAACAAAAAAACAGAGAAGCAAAAGGAGGAGAAAATGAGACTTTAATATTGGAAAAAAAAAGTAATAATTAAGAGTAAAGGAAATCAGGAGAGCGAAAGACAAAAGGTAAACAATAAATATAGATAAAAAAAAATTACCCTTAAATCAAACTAAAGCAACGAAACTTATAGCGATGAGGGAAAAAAAAAAAAAAAAAAAAAAAAAAAAAAAAAAAAAAAAAAAAAAAAAAAAAAAAAAGGGGGATTAAAATGAGACACTAAAATCATCACAGGTAAAAAAAAAAAAAAAAAAAAAAAAAAAAAAAAAAAAAAAAAAAAGGGGATTAAAATGAGACACTAAAATCATCACAGGTAAAAAAAAAAAAAAAAAAAAAAAAAAAAAAAAAAAAAAAAAAAAATATAGAAAATCAGGAGTGAAGGACAAAAGGTAAACAATAAAAATAGATACAAAAAAACTTACCCTTCAATCAAACTAAGGGAACAAAACTTAACCTGAGAAGCAAAAGGGGGATAAAACTAGACACTAAAATCATCACAGGTATTCCATTATCTTACATTAACCTTTTGTATTTCTTCTTGCAGCCGAGTTCAAGTGTAGCACCGATGATGAATGCCCAGGGGATCGCTTCTGCCTCGGGAACGTGTGTGTGGACCCGTGCCCGATCCTGACGCCTTGTGAGGGCAATCTGGAAGGCGGCAAATGCGTATCCAGAGATCACTTGCCTGTCTGTGAATGTCCTGAAGGTACCGTCGCTAACTCCGAGGCTAATGTGTGCCTTCCCAAGAACGCAAGAACGACAAGAACGACAAGAACGACACTATGAAGGGTGAGTGTGCGGAGGGGCGTAGAGAGAGGGTGGTAGAAGGGAAGGATGAAAGAAGTGCAGAGGCTGGTAGATATAGAAGGGAAGGGTGAAAGAAGTGGAGAGACTGGTATATATAGAAGGGAAGGGTGAAAGAAGTGGAGAGACTGGTATATATAGAAGGGAAGGGTGAAAGAAGTGCAGAGGCTGGTATATATAGAAGGGAAGGGTGAAAGAAGTGGGAGCTGGTATATATAGAAGGGAAGGTGAAAGAAGTGCAGAGGCTGGTATATATAGAGGGAAGGGTGAAAGAAGTGAGAGGCTGGTATATATAGAAGGGAAGGGTGAAAGAAGTGAGAGAGCTGGTATATATAGAAGGGAAGGGTGAAAGAAGTGGAGGGGACTGGTATATATAGAGGGAAGGGTGAAAGAAATGGAGAGGCTGGTATATATAGGAGGGAAGGGTGAAAGAAGTGGAGAGACTGTATATATAGGAGGGAAGGGTGAAAGAAGTGGAGAGACTGTATATATAGAGGGAAGGGTGAAAGAATGGAGAGACTGGTATATTGAGGGAAGGGTGAAAGAATGAGAGCTGTATATATAGAAGGGAAGGGTGAAAGAAGTGGAGAGACTGGTATATTAGAAGGGAAGGGTGAAAGAAGTGGAGAGACTGGTATATATAGAAGGGAAGGGTGAAAGAAGTGCAGAGGCTGGTATATAT
Source organism: Chionoecetes opilio (assembly GCA_016584305.1). Lineage (NCBI taxonomy): Eukaryota > Metazoa > Arthropoda > Malacostraca > Decapoda > Majidae > Chionoecetes > Chionoecetes opilio. Next base: position 179,078 of record JACEEZ010008872.1, on the reverse strand, counting down.
AGAAGGGAAGGGTGAAAGAAGTGCAGAGGCTGGTATATATAGAAGGGAAGGGTGAAAGAAGTGCAGAGGCTGGTATATATAGAAGGGAAGGATGAAAGAAGTGCAGAGGCTGGTATATATAGAAGGGAAGGGTGAAAGAAGTGCAGAGGCTGGTATATATAGAAGGGAAGGGTGAAAGAAGTGGAGAGGCTGGTATATATAGAAGGGAAGGGTGAAAGAAGTGGAGAGACTGGTATATATAGAAGGGAAGGGTGAAAGAAGTGGAGAGACTGATATATATAGGAGGGAAGGGTGAAAGAAATGGAGAGGCTGGTATATATAGAAGGGAAGGGTGAAAGAAATGGAGAGACTGGTATATATAGAAGGGAAGGGTGAAAGAAGTGGAGAGGCTGGTATATATAGAAGGGAAGGGTGAAAGAAGTGGAGAGGCTGGTATATATAGAAGGGAAGGGTGAAAGAAGTGGAGAGACTGGTATATATAGAAGGGAAGGGTGAAAGAAGTGCAGAGGCTGGTATATATAGAAGGGAAGGGTGAAAGAAGTGCAGAGGCTGGTATATATAGAAGGGAAGGGTGAAAGAAGTGGAGAGACTGGTATATATAGAAGGGAAGGGTGAAAGAAGTGCAGAGGCGGTATATATAGAAGGGAAGGGTGAAAGAAGTGCAGAGGCTGGTATATATAGAAGGGAAGGGTGAAAGAAGTGGAGAGGCTGGTATATATAGAAGGGAAGGGTGAAAGAAGTGGAGAGGCTGGTAGGAGGGGAGGGTGAAAGAAGTGCAGAGGCTGGTAGAAGGGAAGGGTGAAAGAGTGGAGAGACTGGTATATATAGAAGGGAAGGGTGAAAGAAGTGGAGAGGCGGTATATATAGAAGGGAAGGGTGAAAGAAGGCAGAGGCGGTATATATAGAAGGGAAGGGTGAAAGAAGTGCAGAGGCGGTATATATAGAAGGGAAGGGTGAAAGAAGTGGAGAGACTGGTATATATAGGAGGGAAGGGTGAAAGAAGTGGAGAGACTGGTAGAAGGGAAGGGTGAAAGAAGTGCAGAGGCGGTATATATAGAAGGGAAGGGTGAAGAAGTGAGAGTGTATTTAGGAGGAAGGTGAAGAAGTGAGAGACTGGAGAGGAAGGGTAAGAGTGGTGAGTAAGAGGCTGACTAAGATTATTGAGTGGGAAAGTGAAGGCAGGTAGATGGTAATGGGGTGATGGACTGATGGGTATAGGTGAAGGGAGTGCAAGGCTTGTAAAGTTAATAGTGGGAAGTGTGGTTAGTGTATATGTAATAGATGATGCAATAGATATGACTACAGCTTATATAGGTGCGAACGTGAGTGATGAGATTGTGGAGTCAAGATAATAAAGTCTGAGAGAATGAGAGATTAGGAGAAAATGTCGATGGCAAAATAGAGGTAAATATGTAAACAGAGTAATAGAAATAGCCAAGGCATCTTAGCACCATGTATTTCTTAGTGGTGGCTGTAGTAGTATGGATGCGTGGGTTGTGGTGTGTGGGTTAGGGGCTGGTTGCTAGTTGCTACTGACTGCCTTTGGTGGAGAGATTACACAAGGCAATGTTATGTGGCGGGCCTGGTGGTGAAGCCGAGGAGCAGAGGTGCCATAATGAATCCCAATGTCAAGATAAACATAATTTGTAATCGGACAATAACCTCAGCTGCTTCACTAATAGCTAACTGACTCTTGGCCCGATAATTGGCCCTTAATTGTTGAGTGACAGGAGGAGAGGGAGGCGGTGAGGGTGAGTGCATACCTGGCAGGAAGAGGAACAAGTCAGGTGGGATGATTAGCAGTGTAATTGCCTGAACAGGAACTTTGCTAGCCCGGGGCATGTTGACCTTGCTCCTGTGATGAATCGTGGGGTGTGCACTCCCCGGGGGAATGACTGGGGTGGCTCCGAGGGGGAATGAATGGCTGACAGGTAACCGGATGAGGGACAATGGGCTGAATGTGCTGAGTGTTCCTTGCAGTCTCTATAGTGCTGATCAGACGCTCCTCTCCCGCTTCAGACTGGATGTTTTCAAGATGCTCGTTTATATTCTTTTATGTGGATAGAAATGTTGTATGTAGTAGGGTTATGCGGCACTTCCCTTGCTCCTCGCCCTAGATCTCCACCTCCTTCCTCCGCCATTGTTGTCCTCCTCAATGCATCATTAAGAGATATTATCCACCGCCTCTCGGTTATTGATCTCACAAAGACAGGGGTTAGAGGCGGACGGTTTGTGTGGCGTGTAGGGGAAGTCTGCCCCGCCACCTGTGACCCGCCCTGGACACCGGTGGCCGCGAAGGCTTGTCTTGAGGCTTGGGTTTCTCACGTTCATCGTCATAAAAAAGCGTTTCGCACGACCTTCACTCACCCGTCTGTTCCGGCTCCTCGCTTCACGGTGTCACGGGGTTTGTGGAGCCACTCAGTGTTGCTGATTCACCGCTCTTTTTCATGTAGCCGGAGCTTCTTACACTGCTTGTTGCATGGCTTTCCTTATTGTATTGCTGTCACCTTTCTCTCCTCGCGCCCAACACGTCCACTTCAAGCCGCTCTCTGCATGCCAAACACTTCCTTGACTTGTTTAGTACGACGCTCCTTGTGCGACAAGTGTTATGTCTGTGTTAGTGGACGAGTATCTACCTGCTGGCGACCTGGAGGAGTGCAAGGCTGTGTCTCGCCTCTGCGTTAGACTTGCACCTGTGAATGTTGGCTGGTCATAGAGACACAAGATTTTTGCATTGTGAATTCAGTATACGTAGAGTGTTATGTTGTGTGTTGTGGTGGTGGTGGTGGGTAGGTAGCCAGAGGGGTCCTTGCCGCCCCAACCTGTTTTGTCCTGTCCGTCCTGTAGCTCAACACTAATGTGGCACGCACGCCCTCGATCCCCTCGAGGTGTTGTGCATTAACAGTGTCAGTAATGTCGTCCGCTGAGGCCACGTGTCGGGGCCTCCGTGCTAACGCTGCCTCAAGCCTCTCACTCTTAACACATTAACGGCGGCGCCACTGACAACATGAAAAACCACAACCTGTTTAGCGTTGCAGCGTCCACCGGGAGTGTGTCAGCCTATAGTGAAGGGCGTGTTCTTCAGGCTGTGATCACGAGGGCCGCCTGTACGCCCCGGGAGAGGCGCGCTACACCGCCCACTGCATGGAGCGTTGTCGCTGCCAGGATGACGGAACCTTCACCTGCGGCCCCGTCACCTGCCCGCCGGGACTCTTCCTGGCCGGCCAACACGCCCAGCAAGAACTCTGCATTGAGCTGCGTAATCGACCCGAGACGGACGAGTGCTGCGTGGTGGTGGCCTGCGCCAACAGCCTGGCGAGGCCCACAGCCTCGGATGCACCGCCTCTAGGCCGCCTGCCGTCCGTCGGCGAGAAGGAGACGTCTGGGCTCGTCCTCACAGGCCGCGCCCTGGAGTCCACGCCGAGCAGGGAAGAATACCAAAAGGTGCTGAGTGATCTGGAAAAGGAGCTTGCTAAAGAAATGAACGGTAGCAAGAAGGCAACAGATGACAAGGCTACCCAGGAGAAGACAGACACCGTTACCGAGGACATGCCGATGGAGATGGAGACCACCACCACTGTTCCCGATGACACCATCACCACTGTTCCCGATGACACCACCGACCAGGAACCTGTGGCCGATGTCATGGAGGTCACTACTCTCCCACCGCAGGAGGAGGACTTCACTCAGATTATGGAGGAGATGACGGAGGCCGAGGCAGCCACCACTATCAGTCCATCAACACTAGAAGAGGAGGACTTTACTCAGATTATGGAGGAGATGACGGAGGCCGAGGCAGCCACCACCATCACTCCATCAACACTAGAGGAGGAGGAGGAAGCCCAGGCGGCGGTGGTGGTGGAGTACGACGACGCCGGCGAGCCCGTGCACCGCATCACCGTGAAGGAGCAAGTGATGGTGATGATGGAGGACGCCACGCCAGCGGGAGGAGAGGAAGCTGCCACCGACATTCCTCCTCCCTTCGAGCCCATGGAGGAGGATGAGATGACCAGAGAAGGGAAGAGCGCTGCAGGTAAGGCTCGACAGTGACGGGAAGACGCCGGCGCTACACGACAGCAGCGGTGCCACAGCCACGACGCCCACCACTGAAACCACATTCCGCCACAGCAATTGCTACACAAACCCGTCATCAACTGAGAAAACAAACAAAAAACAGGCAAAATACGAGTAACTTGTTTAAAAACTTGAAACCAAATTTCATCGACTGTTTAGGCGGAACCACTGCTGCGTGACTGTTCCTCTTAGTACAGTACTGTATACGTCACCACCTCACACCCACACCATCCTCACTTTGGCCCACTATCATACCACTCCCACTATCATACCACGAAGACGCAGAGACCCACAACCTGACGCAGCACTACTGTACATATAATGACGGCTTGACTCTTGGGGCCTGACCTCTCTTCCTTCTCTGTCTGTTTTTTTCATGTTTTCCCCACAACGTAGCCATTGAAGTATTCATAGGCTGCACCTTTCCTTATTTTGTATATAAACATCCGTCTCACCCTCCCAAAGAACACATCCTTGCACCTTTAAAATCTTTGCTTCTTCACAATTAAACCAGAGTTCCTCCAATAACAAAGATCAGACTTACAGCAGCCTCCTCCCTGCAGATGGCGACAGCAACACTACTGAAGGACAACGCGAGACTTCCACCGAGCCCTCCAAGACAAAGGTAAACATCCTCGTTTATTTTCCCAACTCCCTGTAAACTGTCACGCCCCTGAAAATACATACAAATATTTCCCATGATGACTTTAACCCCTTGGGACCCAAAACGTAATTTTCATTGTAATTTGGGTACCATTAGACGATTTTTAGTGAATATAAGCAATATTTAATAGATATGACCTGTTTAATATACTTGTCAACGAAATAATTTGGTATATTAAGCTACTTTTCGTTATTTAATGGCTAACAACAGACAATTTTATATAGCAAAGGAAAGATCTGGGCCTCAAGGGGTTAAGGTATAGTCGGAGCGGCTTAAACTGGCAGTCTGGGTGGAGTCGCCTGAGGCCTCCAATAGTATATATATATATTGTATAATATTAACGTTAAAATGTTATCAATACGTGTATATCTCTTATGACGCCTTTTACAAATATCCCAAAAGTTAAGCACAATTATTTTCAATATGTGGCATAGCGCATTCCAGAGCTGCCCCGCCCAGAGGCTAGTTTAATCTGGTCCGACTATAGTTACATGGGCGTGAGGGGAGTGTGTATTGATGTCCCTGGTGTTGGTGGTGCAGGTGGAGCTGAAGGGCGGCGTGGGCGGCCTCAAGGTGCGCCAGGTGACACACAACTCCACCTTCCTTCTGCTGCCCACGACCAAAGGCGGAGAACTCTACTACAAGGTGGGTATCGTTATCTCATTACTATCATTCCTGTCTATCTATCTATCCATACATTACATAATTCCTGTCTATCTATCCATACATTACATAATTCCTGTCTATCTATCCATACATTACATAATTCCTGTCTATCTATCCATTCATTACATAATTCCTGTCTATCTATCCATACATTACATAATTCCTGTCTATCTATCCATACATTACATAATTCCTGTCTATCTATCCATACATTACATAATTCCTGTCTATCTATCCATACATTACATAATTCCTGTCTATCTATCCATACATTACATAATTCCTGTCTATCTATCCATACATTACATAATTCCTGTCTATCTATCCATACATTACATAACTCCTGTCTATCTATCCATTCATTACATAATTCCTGTCTATCTATCCATACATTACATAATTCCTGTCTATCTATCCATACATTACATAATTCCTGTCTATCTATCCATTCATTACATAATTCCTGTCTATCTATCCATTCATTACATAATTCCTGTCTATCTATCCATACATTACATAATTCCTGTATCTATCCATTCATTCATTCCTGTCTATCTATCCATTCATTACATAATTCCTGTCTATCTATCCATACATTACATAATTCCTGTCTATCTATCCATACATTACATAATTCCTGTCTATCTATCCATACATTACATAATTCCTGTCTATCTATCCATTCATTACATAATTCCTGTCTATCTATCCATACATTACATAATTCCTGTCTATCTATCATTCATTACATAATTCTGTCTATCTATCCATACATTACATAATTCCTGTCTATCTATCCATACATTACATAATTCCTGTCTATCTATCCATACATTACATAATTCCTGTCTATCTATCCATACATTACATAATTCCTGTCTATCTATCCATTCATTACATAATTCCTGTCTATCTATCCATTCATTACATAATTCCTGTCTATCTATCCATACATTACATAATTCCTGTCTATCTATCCATTCATTACATAATTCCTGTCTATCTATCCATACATTACATAATTCCTGTCTATCTATCCATACATTACATAATTCCTGTCTATCTATCCATACATTACATAATTCCTGTCTATCTATCCATTCATTACATAATTCCTGTCTATCTATCCATTCATTCATTCCTGTCTATCTATCCATACATTACATAATTCCTG
>JACEEZ010008872.1:17500-170000 GCA_016584305.1 Chionoecetes opilio | reverse complement strand
GCGGGGCATCGTCTTCCCCCCCCCCCCCCACCCACCCCCCTCCATAACCCTGTCCTCTCTCACCCCTCTTTGCCGTCTGGTTTGGGCGGGTTCTTGGTTTTGTGAGAAGGACGAGAGTGAAACCTGAGTCGTTTTAGTTGCAATGCATTTTCATTTAATGAATCTCAATTTTGATCTGAGTCTGAATGTGCATTGTTATGTTACGGCGCATTAGTCGTCGTGTTCTGCAAGTCATTTTTTGGTTTTTATGAGCGGCGTTTTGCCTCGATTTCCTCCATGCAGTTTCCCTCGTCGTTCTCTTCACTTGTTTCTTCCTTCCTGCGATTACACCTTTTTTTTCTCTTTAAATAATCTGACCTTTCTCTTCCTCTTCCATCGTCGGGTTTCCCATGTCGTGTTGCCATTCCCCAACTCTTCACGGCTTTATTTCTTTAATCAGCATCACGTAGCTACACTTTCTTTAACCCCTTCACGCCCAGATCTTTCCTTGGCTATAACATTTCTCTTCCTCTTCCATCGTCGAGTTTCCATGTCGTGTTTCCATTCCCCATTTCTTCACGGCTTTATTTCTTTAATTAAAATCACGTAGCTACACTTTCTTTAACCCCTTCACGCCCAGATCTTTCCTTGGCTATATGAAATCGTCTGTTATTAGCCATAGAACTACGAAAAAGTAACTAAATATACCAAATTAACTCATGGACAAGGATATTAAACAGGTCCTATCTATATAATATTACTGATGTTCATTAAAATCGTCGAATGGTGGTTATATTACAATGAAAATTACGTTCTGGGCCTCAAGGGGTTAAACTTCACACTGATTATTATCTTCACATACTACTAACATATACATAACGAACAATATTTTCTAATTTAAATATGTTCCATCAACCACGTCATCACATCTCATCTTATCTTGGACATTCACGATCTAGCTATCTGTCTTTATTCCCCTTTTGACTTTCTCCTGGTGTCTCCTGGTGTCTCCTGGTGTCTCCTGGTGTCTCCTGGTGTCTCCTGGTGTTCCCTTCGCCACCAACACCATCGTCATCACCAGTGGCGTGGAACAAGATCAACCTCACCACCAACGGTCACCACCTCCCCTCCCTCACCCCCGTCACCCCCCTGCGGTTCATCCCCTCCCCGCCTCTCACCTCCTCCCTGACCCCACATCCCCTACCCAGGACACGGAGCGGCCTGAACAAAGAAACAGTCACCCCCTGGTCCCCCTCCCCCCCTACTACCTTCACCTGTCTCTCACCACCTGTACCTCCTCCTCCTCCTCCTCCTCCTCCTCCTCCTCTCCCTCCTCCTCCTCCTCCTCCTCCTCCTCCTCCTGTTCCTGCTTTTTCTCTTCCTCTTCCTCCTTCTCATGTCCCTTCCTTGTTTTTCTTTCCCTTTTTCCTCTGCATTTTTCTTCTTTTTTACTAATTTTTCCCGTCATTTTCCTTATCTTTATTTTTTACCTGCTATTTTTTTCTTCTCTTTTCTTCTGGTCTGTTCTGCATCAGGTTGCAACTTGATGACATATACCGACAAGGTCATTTGAAGTTTCTTTTTAACGCTTGGGGGATCACGTTGTTCACGCTCCTATGATCATAATCTCAGCCCCTCACTGAGTCACTAATCACGTCAACTCTGGTCATCGTCACACGCTGTCTACTCCTTGCAACTTATCAACAGCCAAACCTGACCGACCTTAAACATCCCAAAACCGTGACCGACCTCAACGCCCCATAACCGTGACCGCACCTTCAACAGTCCCATAACCGTGACGGCACCTTCAACAGTCCCATAACCGTGACCGTACCTTCAACAGTCCATAACCGTCCCTTCAACAGTCCCATCCCGTGACCGCCCCTTAAACATCCCATTCCCGTGACTGTACCTTAAACAGTCCCTTACGTGCCCCGGCACCTTAAACGCCCCAAAACCGGCGCCCCTTTAAACGTCCCATAACCGTGACCGTATCTTCAACAGTCCCATTACCGTGACCGTACCTTCAACAGTCCCATAACCGTGACCGCACCTTCAACAGTCCCATAACCGTGACCGTATCTTCAACAGTCCCATTACCGTGACCGTACCTTCAACAGTCCCATAACCGTGACCGCACCTTCAACAGTCCCAAACCCGGACCGTTTCTTAAAACGGGTCCCATTACCGTGCCCGTCCCTTCAACAGTCCCAAACCGTGACCCCCTTTCAACATCCCAAAAACCGTGACCGTATCTTCAACAGTCCCATTACCGTGACCGTATCTTCAACAGTCCCATTACCGTGACCGTACCTTCAACAGTCCCATAACCGTGACCGTATCTTCAACAGTCCCATTATCGTGACCGTACCTTCGCTACTACCCTTGTGTACTATTATTATCGTCGCGTTAGGAGAGGATGGCTAGCCTACAGTACAAAGATTCCCTTATGTTGGTGGGTGTTTCAGGAGGTTGGTGGGTGTTTCAGGAGGTTGGTGGGTGTTTCAGGAGGTTGGTGGGTGTTTCAGGAGGTTGGTGGGTGTTTCAGGAGGTTGGTGGGTGTTTCAGGAGGTTGGTGGGTGTTTCAGGAGGTTGGTGGGTGTTTCAGGAGGATGTCAGTTCGAGAATGTGTCCTAAGCTAGCCTACAGTACAAAATGAATGTTCACTTATGTTGGTGGTGGTTTCAGGAGGATGTGGGTCCCGAAATTTTTCCCTAAGTTTTAGCCTACATCCCCAAAAATGAATGTTATTATGTTGGGGGTTGGTTTCAGGGGGGAGGGTTGGGTGAGAATTTGTCCTAAGCTACCTACATACAAAAGGGAATGTTCATTTGTGGGGGGGTTTCAGGAGGATGTTGGGTCGAAAAGTGTCCAAACTACCTACATAAAAAATGAATGTTCACTTGTTGGTGGGGTTTCAGAGGAGGGGTTTTGGGTCGAGAATGTGCCCCTAAGCTAGCCTACGTACAAAAGAATGTTCATTAGGGTTTTGGGGGGTTTTCGGGAGGATTCGGGTGGGAAAAGTGTCCAAGCTAGCCTACAGTACAAAATGAATGTTCACTTATGTTGGTGGTGGTTTCAGGAGGATGTTGGGTCGAGAATGTGTCCTAAGCTAGCCTACAGTACAAAATGAATGTTCACTTATGTTGATGGTGGTTTCAGGAGGATGTTGGGTCGAGAATGTGTCCTAAGCTAGCCTACAGTAAAAAAGGGTTTTCACTTATGTTGAGGTTTTTTTAGGAGGATGTTGGGGGGGGTGAGAATGTTTTTCCTAGCAGCCTACAGTACAAAATGAACGTTCACTTATGTTGGTGGTGGTTTCAGGAGGATGTTGGGTCGAGAATGTGTCCTAAGCTAGCCTACAGTACAAAATGAACGTTCACTCATGTTGGTGGTGGTTTCAGGAGGATGTTGGGTCGAAAATGTGTCTTAAGCTTACAGTACAAAGGTTCACTCATGTTGGTGGTTGTTTCAGGAGGTTGCAGGGTTGAGACTATGTCCTACGCCGTGGGGGAGGAGTGGTTCGAGGGGTGCGAGAAGAAGTGTTTGTGCAGCCCCTCCGGGCAAGGGGAAAAGGGGGGGGGCCCAGCCCCGGATGGCCTTCCGCCCTCCCTTCCCGCGATTGAAGGTGCCATGCAGGTGGGTCTTGCACTGCACGAGTTTCCGCTCTAGTTGTGGAACGTGATTGTACATGCATGCCTGACATTTCTAGTTTCTGTTGGTTTATGAGCCGAACGTAAGGTGATTTCTGTAATGTTGCTTTGCCTTGCAGACTCCAATGTGCAAGGAACGCCCAGCACCGGAGGACCCCGTGTGTTGTGTCTCCCACGAGTGTTCAGGTGAGTCTTGGTGGCTGGATGAGAAGTGGTGGTGGTGGTGGTGGTGGTGGTGGTCATCGTCCTAACATACGTGTTCATTATGTTGAGACAGGTTCAAGGAATCTGAACAGGCTGGGGAAGCTACAACGGGAAATTCTGGGTATTATTTCGGTAGCGGGCTTTCAAAAGTCCTTGGATTCTTACCTACATCATTGTGTAGATTTCTTCATTCTGAGTATTTTGAAACTCATTTCCTATGGCGCAATTGAATAATAATGGCGTTACATGTACTACCAAAAACCTACAGTTATTTCAGCCAGAAACGGTTAAGTTAGGTGAAATCAGATTAGGTTAGGTTAGGTTAGAGGTGGGGTTTGGTTTAGTAACAGATGATTTCATGAAAAAAAGAATGATCAATACCATGGCAGTGCGAAGCGGAGCAAGGTTTGCGGGGCGGGAGGGGGGGGGGGGCAGTCATCCCCCTCAGAGATACCCTCCACACCTGTAAAAAAAAAAAAAAAAATATTTCCGACTAAAACGAAAGCCTGATTCATTCACACCACATCAAAACTATTCAGGAAAACTAAGTGTCGGCCTCGAAATCGGTGAATGCCCACTACCAAAATTTTACTGTAACTATGAATGACACTTTGCTACTTGAAATGCTAGTATACGAATAAATAGTTTAGTTTTTCTCAACCGAACTTCTCATTTCTTGCCGCGGCCAGGCGATAACGAGTCCCCGGCAGCAGAAGGACAGGAGCTGGAGACCACCCTGCCGAAGCTGCTGGTGACGGAGAAGAGCCACAACTCCATCACCCTCGCCTGGGATGACTTCAGGTACTGTGTGAGCCCTTCCTGCTGGCTGCCTGGCCCACATGCTGACTTAACACCGATCTGATATGTGTTGACTTGATTTTTTGATTCTGTTTCCTCTATGCTTATGTAACTCTTTAGGGAACTATCATGTTAGATAGGACATTGTTTTTTTTCCTTACCTGTTGACATTGAATTTTATAACCTGAATGCCCACACACTCAGAAATAAGGGGTATATTAAGGGTAGAATTGTAACATCGCAACATCACTACCCTTTTTAAACCCTATGTCCAGGTTGGAGGGTAGATGCTGCTGATTATACCCTTCATCTACCCTTTATCTACCCTTTTTAGACGAGAGGGTTGGAAAAGGGTATATTTGGGGTTGGAAAAGGGTATATTTGGGGTTGGAAAAGGGTATATTTGTAAGGGTAGAAAAAGGGTAGCAGTATTTCATCACTACAAACACCCTTTTACTACCCTTTTCCTACCCTTCTTTTCTAAGAGTGCACTGTGATGTGATTTAGGAACAGCGTACATCTCAGCAGTTTTTAAAATTGAAGAATTAGAATTGTTCAAAGCATACAGGACGAGAAGAGTAGTGGTGGAAGGTAAGAATTATTCAGGGGACATAAAGTGAGGGAGTGAATAGATAGAGTGAATAGATAGAGAGTGAATAGATACTAGGGAGTGAATAGATATAGATAATAGATAGAGAGTGAATAGATACTAGTGAGTGAATAGATATAGATAATAGATAGGGAGTGAATAGATACTAGGGAGTTAATAGATATAGATAATAGATAGGGAGTGAATAGATACTAGGGAGTGAATAGATATAGATAATAGATAGGGAGTGAATAGATAATAGGGAGTTAATAGATATAGATAATAGATAGGGAGTGAATAGATATAGATAATTAATAATAGATTGATAGGAGAGGGAGATAGATAGCTGACAGATATCCCAATCCCCCTCAGAGCCCGGACATACGACGGAGGCTACGTGGCGGAGTACAGGAAGGAGCAGGAGGTTCCCAAGGGCGAGGAGGAGATGCCGTGGATGAGGAAGGAAGTGCCGACAGGAGAACTCCAACCCAGGCTCACTGTGGAAGGCCTGGCACCCAACACCCTGTACGAGGTGAGACTTACGAAAACAAGAACAAAAAAAAAACTACAACCTTATTTCATTCCATCATTCCACACACGTATTCAAATTCAATCTAATCATTCTCCATATCATCGTTATCCTTTTTTTTATATTAAGAGGGTAATCTGAGGGCCTGATGGAGATGCTATAGAGGTGAATTCTGGTGTGTTCTCAGGTACGAGTGTCCATCTTTGACGGAGTGGAGGGTAAGAGACGTGAGAGCACCGAGACCATCAACGTGAGGACTGAAGGTGAGAGTGTGTGGCGGCTGTGTGAGAGTGTGGCGGCTGTGTGTGAGTGTGGCGGCTGTGTGAGAGTGTGGCGGCTGTGTGAGAGTGTGTGGCGGTCGTGTGAGAGTGTGTGGCGGCTGTGTGAGAGTGTGGCGGCTGTGAGAGTGTGTGGCGGCTGTGTGAGAGTGTGGCGGCTGTGTGAGTGTGTGGCGGCTGTGTGAGAGTGTGGCGGCTGTGTGAGAGTGTGTGGCGGCTGTGTGAGAGTGTGTGGCGGCTGTGTGAGAGTGTGTGGCGGCTGTGTGAGAGTGTGTGGCGGTCGTGAGAGTGTGGCGGCTGTGTGAGAGTGTGTGGCGGTCGTGTGAGAGTGTGTGGCGGTCGTGTGAGAGTGTGGCGGCTGTGTGAGAGTGTGGCGGCTTACCGAAGGAAGGTGGAAAGTGGTGAAGGCCGTGAGGGTGAGAGTGTGTGAGAGAGCGGTGAGTGTGTGTGTGAGAGTGCGGTGAGGATAAACGAGTGTGAGAAAACGGAGGAAACTTTAGAGGTGGGGGAGGAGGAAGAGGAGGAAGTGGGAAGGCAAATTGTACGTCGATTAAGGAGGAGGATAATATTTACTGTGCTCGTGTGGATTTGATTCTTTCTCCTTGCACGTAATATTTCATTCTTTCTTTCTTTCTTTCATACTAATACTAACTTTGTCGATGATGTCCTTTTAGCCATGGACACCCCCTCCCTTACTCCCCCACCCTCCTGTCTCTCCCCCTTCCTATCTCCCCTCCCCACCCTCCTGTCTCTCCCCCTTCCTATCTCCCCTCCCCACCCTCCTGTCTCTCCCCCCTTCCTATCTCCCTCCCCACCCTCCTGTCTCTCCCCCTTCCTATCTCTCCTCCCCCCCTCCTGTCTCCCCTTCGTATCTCCCTCCCCACCCTCCTGTCTCTCCCCCTTCTATCTCCCCTCCCACCCTCCTGTCTCTCCCCTTCCTATCTCCCCCTCCCCACCCTCCTGTCCTTCCCCGCTTCCTATCTCCCCTCCCCACCCTCCTTGTCTCTCCCCCTTCCTATCTCCCCTCCCCACCTCCTGTCTCTCCCCTTCCTATCTCCCCTCCCTATCCCCCCTCCCTGTCCCTCCCTCCCTCCCTATCTCCCCCTCCCCCCTCCCTATCTCTCCCGCCTCCCCCCCTCCCCATCTCCCCTCTCCCTTCACTACTCCTCGTTATCCTTTCTCGCCCTCTTTCCTCTCTTCTCCGTCGGTGATGTTTTCTTTCCCCCTAAAACTCAAGCATTCTCGGAGATGTTCTTTATTTTTCCCCCTAAAACTGAAGCCTCACCACCTTCCTCCTGCAGCGGGCTGTGTGTACGGCAACGCGTCGTACCCTGTGGGGGAGTTCCTGCAGGGCTGTGAGGAGCGGTGCAAGTGCTTGGTGAGCGGGGAGGTGCAGTGCTTTGAACGATGTGCCCCGCCATTCCAAAGGTAAGAATTTTCTCTCTCCATCTGTACCGTTTTCCTTCTTTTTCCACCATTACCCTCCTTTTCATACCTCTTTTATGCGTTATATTGCTTTTTTCCCTCAATTTTTCATGTGTCCCACCATTCATAAGGTACATTTTTCTCTCCATCAATTACTGATGCTTTTCATTGCCATTTAGGATTTTCATACGTCAGTGCACCGGAGAGTCATGGTTTGAAGTCAGTCACAGTTCGAGTATTACAAGATATGTGGTGTAATTAGCTATTGTTCTAAGGTTATCTTCAGCTTAACGGTGGCAAGTATTGTTCAGGGAATGGCGTGAGGGCTGTGACACTCACGGCTCAGGCAGACTAGGGTTGGGGCAGCACACTGGGATTTCTGTTTTTTGTTCTACTAATAATTAATGTTTGAGATGAAATAGAGAAATATACATACATAGGGGAAGGTTGCATCATTGCCTTTAACTCGCATTAACTTTTTTTTTATTATTATTATTGTTGTAGTTGTAGTAGTAGTAGTCGTTTATAGTAGTAGTAGTAGTAGTATTAAGACGATGTACGTATGATAACATGCGAGTTAGAGGCAATGATGCAACCTGCCCCGCTCTTCCCTACATACTTACATGGATGCCTACATAGATCAAGATATTAATGAATGAATTGATAGATAGATGAATACACATACATTTGTAGTGACATTTGGAAATTTAAGAAAGATATACATAACCTACAGACATGCATACATACATAGAAATTAATGAATGATTGGATGAAGAAATGACCACTTAGGCCTATGTCGTTACTAGGCCGTACAAAACAAAATGCCTGCATGTGGTCACGGTGAAAAGACTAGAGCTTGCTTAGGATTGACAATATACATACAGTAAAACCTCGCGTATTCGGACCCTCATTATTCGGACTTTGACATTATTCGAACCTACTCCCTTTTTTTTTTTTTTTTTTTTTTTTTTTTTTTTTTTTTTTTTTTTTTTTTTTTTTTTTTTTTTTTATAGGGGTCGAAAATTTCCTCGCTACACCTAGATTTTTTTTTTTTTTTTTTTTTTTTTTTTTTTTTTTTTAGGGGTCGAAATTTCCTACCTATATAGTATACACCTAGATATTTTTTTATTTTATTTTATTTTTTTTTATTTTTTTATAATAGGGGTCGAAATTTCCTAGCTATTATTGTTACACCTATACACCTATTATACACACCTAGATTTTTTTATTTTTTATTTTTTATTTTTTTATACATATCCCCCCCATATATAATCCCCCCATTATTCGGATCCTTGCATTATTCGGACCACTCCTTGGCCCAATTAGTCCGAATACGAGAGGTTTTACTGTAGCCCTACTTAGATTATTAGTAATACGCCCCCCCAATTACATGCATAGAATCAGAAAGATAATAACAAAAAAAGCAGTGGGAAATGTATAAAAATAGGCAGCAGGAAAGAAGCATGCATGTAAACAGTATATCTTGCATTTATCATCCCAGCTCTTCTTAGCCGATCTGTTCTCATAACCTTGCAGAGCTGGATCCTACCAAGAAGACCCGATGTGCAAGGAGATGCCCCACGAGACGGACGAGTGTTGCGTCGCCGTGCAGTGTGCGAGCAACACGGAAGGTAAGCAGGCTGTTTAGCCCCTTCACGCCCAGATCTTTCCTTGGCTATATAAAATCGTCTGTTGTTAGCCATAAAATAACGAAAAGTAACTGAATATAGCCAATTAGTAAGTCGACAAGGATACTAAACAGGTCATAGCTATAAAATATTGCTTATAGTCACAAAAAATCGTCTAATGGTACCCAAATTACAATGGAAATTACGTTCTGGGCCTCAAGGGGTTAATGGAGAGACAGGCAGTACTTTATTTGTCCTCCCCATAAAAAGAACCTAACCCCCCCCCCCCCCCCCCCCACATGCAAGTAAATATGACACCATGAGAAAAGAACACTGCAAATGTTAGTTCAATAGAAAAATCTGAATAAGAGTATCGTAGAAAGGAAAAAAAATTGCATATGTATTGAATAGTCAGGGAAGGCGTGACTATGTACTATCAGTTATATTCGTTTAGTTAATATCAGGTGTGTTTTTGAGTGCGTGTGGTGGGTTTTTGAGTGCGTGTGGTGTGTTTTTGAGTGCGTGTGGTGGGTTTTTGAGTTTGTGTGGTGGGTTTTTGAGTTTGTGTGGTGGGTTTTTGAGTGCGTGTGGTGGGTTTTTGAGTGCGTGTGGTGGGTTTTTGAGTTTGTGTGGTGGGTTTTTGAGTGCGTGTGGTGTGTTTTTGAGTGCGTGTGGTGGGTTTTTGAGTGCGTGTGGTGGGTTTTTGAGTGCGTGTGGTGGTGCAGTGATATCAGTGGCTTAGCTACAGGGGGACACGTGCCCCTCCATGCCCCCCCCACTGGCCATGGCTGCCGTGCTCTGTATAATGCGCTAATACCCACCACTGATCTGATCTTAGAATATACCCTTCTATGTGGCATCAGAGTGACCTAGCTTGCTTGCCTAACCTGCTTGCCTAGTGACCCCCCCCCCCCCATTGACAGGCACCTATCTACACACACCTCAGCTACTACGCACCACAGCTAACAGCAATCTAGTCCTTTAACAACCCACAAACTACGTAGCAAAAAAAGAGAAAAAAATATGATATCCTACCCACAATCCTCTGCGACGCTGTTAATGAGTTCGAAGCACTAACGAGTTATATCAATATAAGCTTTAAAGAAAATACTACAAAACTATACCAACACCATTACTAACTCACATTTACTAACATTTAAGACTTAGATAACGTTACAGGTCAAGAACTATTGGTCAAAGGTCAACAGGTAAGGGCGTGGGAAGGAAATAAGGGATAGGTTTAGTGTTTCGAAGCAGTGTTGAGTTCCTTGAGTAATCCGGTACGAGCGACAGTCGAGGACGAGCCGGCGATGGGGCAGGAGGTGTGTGCAGGCAGCTGGGAGGAGGAAGGGGATAATTTTTGGTGACGCCTTATTTTGTTGCTTTTCTTCCTATTTCTGCAGCGTCAGTTTAGTAGAGAGAGAAAGGGAGGGAGGGAGAGAGTGGGAGGAGAGAGAGTGAGAGGAATGAGTGGTGGATCTAGGTGGGCGTGGCGGTGGCACCATGTCCTGGCGGCACCACTTGGCAGTCTGAGTGGGAGAGGGAGGGAGGGAGTGAGAGCTTACGTGTGATTTGAGATTGTTTAGTCCATCCTGCAAAGTAATGGCTGTTGCCTCGTTATCTTTCACCCCCCCTTCAAGTGCCCCCCCATTGATAGATACCTAGCTACGCCACTGAGTGATATATAGCTAGATGATCATTTCACATGGTAGATGAAACATGCATGGGAAATTAAACAAATATACTTTCTTCATTGAATAAACTAAGTGAACTAAGTATGGAATCTCTCTCTCTCTCTCTCTCTCTCTCTCTCTCTCTCTCTCTCTCTCTCTCTCTCTCTCTCTCTCTCTCGTTTTAGTTTCTCCTTTTGGTACCAAGGAGGTCTTTGCAGGAAAAAGCTCAATGTGTCTAAGCATTCAATTTATCCTTTGTGTACATTATTGCATCTTGAGTACCTGCTATACTGTATTTTCCTTTTCCTTTGCAATTGCCAGCCAAGGAGGAATGTATGAACGTGGTGTGTGGGCCCAACGCCATGTGTTCCCCCGGCATCGTGGCGCTCAAGGACGTCGCCCGTATGGAGGAGGAGGGTGGCGAGGAACCCCTGAGCCTGTGTCGCTGTCAGGAGGGCTTCATAGGCAATGCTTCTGATGTTGTTGATGGCTGTGCCCCAGGTTGGTATATATCTCTCTCTCTCTCTCTCTCTCTCTCTCTCTCTCTCTCTCTCTCTCTCTCTCTCTCTCTCTCTCTCTCTCTCTCTCTCTCTCTCTCTCTCTCTCTCTCTCTCTCTCTCTCTCTCTCTCTCTCTCTCCTCTCTCTCTCTCTCTCTCTCTCTCTCTCTCTCTCTCTCTCTCTCTCTCTCTCTCTCTCTCCTCTCTCTCTCTCCTCTCTCTCTCTCTCTCTCTCTCTCTCTCTCTCTCCTCTCTCTCTCTCTCTCTCTCTCTCTCTCTCTCTCTCTCTCTCTCCTCTCTCTCTCTCTCTCTCTCTCTCTCTCTCTCTCTCTCTCATATATAAGAAAAAGAAAAACTCATATACCCGCGACTTCACATATATATTCTCCTTCCCAAAGACCCGATCCGTGCCAGCAAGGCGGGCGGCTGCACCTTCAAGAACAGCACCTACAGGCCGGGCGACGTGTTCTACGACCAGTGTGCCTATCGCTGCACCTGCAACAACAACACCGAGCTGGAGTGTGAGGTGAGGGTGTGTCTGAGCATGGGAATAGTGCCACGGTGCTTACCTGATCAGTAGAGGCAGTGATGGTGGTGGTGGTGATGATGATGGTGATGCTATGGTGACGGCAAAGAGCAAGTGTGGTCATTATAATGGTACCTTTTGACATCACAAAGGACCTAGGGAATTCAGGCTATGACTCTTGAGGTTAAAGGCTTGTTGAGGGACTTTTATGTTACTTTTCTGGGGGTTTTCATAATACACCTTTTCACTCTCAAATTAGAACAACAGAACTTCTAAATAATACAAATGAATTTCAAAATATAATTATAGATGATTTTTTTCTTTTAATATGAAATTCAATATTTTAATTTGAAGTTGTTATTTTAATTTGAAGTTCAGTTATTTTAATTTGAAGTTCTGTTGTTTTAATATAAACTTTAGTGGTTTTAATTTAAACTTCAGTTGTTTTAATTTAAACTTCAGTTGTTTTAATTTAAATTCAGTTGTTTTAATTTAAATTCAGTTGTTTTAATTTAAATTCAGTTGTTTTAATTTAAACTTCAGTTGTTTTAATTTAAATTCAGTTGTTTTAATTTAAATTCAGTTGTTTTAATTTAAATTCAGTTGTTTTAATTTAAATTCAGTTGGTTTAATTTAAATTCAGTTGTTTTAATTTAAACTTCAGCTGTTTTAATTTAAATTCAGTTGTTTTAATTTAAATTCAGTTGTTTTAATTTAAATTCAGTTGGTTTAATTTAAATTCAGTTGTTTTAATTTAAATTCAGTTGTTTTAATTTAAACTTCAATTGTTTTAATTTAAATTCAGTTGGTTTAATTTAAATTCAGTTGGTTTAATTTAAATTCAGTTGTTTTAATTTAAATTCAATTGTTTTAATTTAAATTCAGTTGTTTTAATTTAAACTTCAATTGTTTTAATTTAAATTCAGTTGTTTTAATTTAAATTCAGTTGGTTTAATTTAAATTCAGTTGTTTTAATTTAAACTTCAGTTGTTTTAATTTAAATTCAGTTGTTTTAATTTAAATTCAGTTGTTTTAATTAAATTCAGTTAATTTAAATCCAGTGGTTCAATTAAATTCAGTTTGTTTAATTTAAACTTAGTTGTTTATATCAACTTAGTGGTTTTAATTTAAATTCAATTGTTTTAATTTAAACTTCAGTTGTTTTAACTTAAATTCAGTTGTTTTAATTTAAATTCAGTTGGTTTAATTTAAATTCAGTTTTAATTTAAACTTCAATTGTTTTAATTTAAACTTCAGTTGTTTTAATTTAAATTCAGTTGTTTTAATTTAAACTTCAATTGTTTTGATTTAAACTTCAGTTGTTTTAATTTAAATTCAGTTGTTTTAATTTAAATTCAGTTGTTTTAATTTAAACTTCAATTGTTTTAATTTAAATTCAGTTGTTTTAATTTAAATTCAGTTGTTTTAATTTAAATTCAGTTCTTAAATTTAAAACTTCAATTGTTAATTAAATTCAGTTGTTTTAATTTAAATTCAGTTGTTTTAATTTAAATTCAGTTGTTTTAATTTAAACTTCAATTGTTTTAATTTAAACTTCAGTTGTTTTAATTTGAAGTTCAGTTGTTTTAATTTGAGAATGAAAAGGTGTAGTTCTCTCATTGAATTACTTGCAACCTAATTTTGTAAACGTTCTCCAGTGTGTCATTGTATAAGCTTCAGGTTTTTGGGCTGAACCTCATCGGGTCACTTATTTCCACAGCCACGTTGTGAGTTTTCCCACGATGACGGGTCGGAGAAGGAGCCCGGCTGCGAGTACACCCCGGACCCCGAAGACTCGTGCTGCCAAATCCGCGTCTGCAACTCCACCTCCGAGGCCGCCACCGATGCCGCCCGGGCCCCGTCTCTGCCTTCTGACGGCTGCACACAAGGCAACGTGACCTATGCCAGACACGCCACCTTCTACAATGGTTGTGAATCTCAGTGTGTCTGCATCGGCTTTGGTGACATCTCCTGCACTCCACGGTGAGCAAAGACACACCAGCAAAAAGGGCATAAGAGAGAATACCATAGAGGATCATGATTTTGTATACAGTAAACCTCTCATATTGGGACTAATTGGGCCAAGGAGTGGTCCGAGTAATGCAAGGATCCGAATAATGGGGGGATACGTCAAAAAAAAAAAAAATAATAATAAATTCTAGGTATACTATATACTAGCTAAGAAATTTCGACCCCTAAAAAAAAAAAAAAAAAAAAAAAAAAAAAATCTAGGTGTATATATAGCTAGGAAATTTCGACCCCTAAAAAAAAAAAAAAAAAAAATTCTAGGTATTCTATATAGCTAGGCAAGTTCAAACCCTAAAAAAAATAAAAAAAAAAAAAAAAAATTCTAGGTGTTATATAGCTAGGAAATTTCGACCCCTGAAATAAAAATTTTTTTAATAATTTATAGGTGTATATATAGCTAGGAAATTTCGATTTTTTTTTTTTTTTTTTTTTTTTTTTTTTTTTTTTTTTTTTTTTAATATACATATCCCCCCATTATTCGGATCCTTGCATTACTCGGACCACTCCTTGGCCCAATTAGTCCGAATATGAGAGGTTTTACTGTATGCACTAAAAAGCGTCTAATGGCACCCAGAATTACAATGGAAATTACGTTCTGGGTGTGAAGGGCTTAACATTTTAAGCAAATTTAAAGGAGAAGCAGAGAATAACATGAACCTCTGGTGCAGGTGTCCGCCCTTCAAGGTCATGCCTGAGGATGCTGAGAAATGTGAGACCCTGCCTGACCCCAGTGACCCTTGCTGCTCCATCACGGTGTGCGCCAAGGCCACCCCGGATGTCATGAAGGTCAACATCACAGGTGTGTATTACAGTCTATTTTTTTTAACAAGGCAAAAATTATATTCTATCTTAAGGTCTCATGCTTAAAATGATGCCTATGTTTACCTGATACTATGGATAACTATGATAAAATACAGCTGGAATTTAGAAGACGCGTAGTATTCCCTTCTGGCATCAAATATCAGTCAGTAAGCAGCAAGGGGTCAGGATTTTGGCCTCGTTCAAAAAAATAGACTAGTTTGCTATCTAGGTCTATCTGTCTACGATGCCCGATCCTAAGAACACCTCCGAGGGGATTGCTGCCACAGAGGAGTCTCCATTGATTCCTTTCCTTTCATTCCCTCCTTACATGTTCTAACCCTTCCATGCTTCTCTTGCTCCTTTTTCTCACCTACTCTACCAGTCTGGAATGTCATATATGTACTACACTCTTAGTCGTCTCACTTTCTGCCATCCTTTAGATATGACCAAACTGCCTCAGAGTGTTTCCAGTTGCCTGAATTTCACGTTGTGTGTCCTTTGTGTACTATGTAAAATAATGGCTAATAATAAGTTACGTATTTGTGCAGTGGTTAGTGTGGGCCTCTAGTGTGCCTGTTTACCACATGTGGCCGCATAGAGCCGAGTGTGCTGGAGTGACCCGTGTAAACAGGTGATGCGTGTCATTGTGATTAATAATGAAGGTCCTTTTGTATCTTTTCTCAGAGTTGGAAGATGAAGTGATGAGAAATATGACCGAGATGGACAAAGGAATGATAAAGAAGGAAATGCAAAACTTAACTGATACGGAGAAGGAAATGGTGATGAAGAAGATGATGAACATGACAGACTCGGAGAAAGAGGCAACAGCACAGAACATGACAGAGATCATTGATGAGACGAGGATTGAAATCCATGAAAATGAACTCCATCACAATGACACCTCTGGTCATGGTCACAATCACGACAATGAACATGAGGTCACTGGTGTGCACAGTCATGAACACACTCACGCCGATGGCACCAACCACAGCCACCCTCACGACCACGCCAAGAACCACACTCATGACATGACTGACATGCACATGCATGAACATACTCATGAGGACGGCACCACACACAGCCATCCCCACAACCACACCATGAATGACACTCATAGTCATGAACACGGCATGGACGCCATGCACACTCACGAAGATGGAACCAATCACACTCATAATGACACCTCTGGCCACGACCACACTCATGATAATGAACACGTGGATGGCACTCACACTCATGAACACACTCACGAGGACGGCACCACTCACAGCCACCCTCACGACCACGCCAAGAACCACACTCATGACATGACTGACATGCATGTACACACTCATGAGGACGGCACCACTCACACCCACCCTCACGACCACACCAAGAACCACACTCATGACATGACTGACAGCATGACACACTCATGAGGACGGCACCACTCACAGCACCCTCACGATCCCACCACAAATCATTACATCACAACAATGAACATGGTATGGACCACCATGCACACTCATGAAGAGGAGCCACTCACACCACAAGAACCACACTCATGGTCATGATCACAATCATGACAATGAACATGAGCATGGTGCTCACGTCACGAACACACCCCACAGCCGCATGGCACCAACCACAGCCACCCCTCACGACCACACCAAGACCACACTCATGGTGATGACAGGAAGTTTATAGTTGCATATTCATGAACATATGCATGAAGATGGCACGACTCACGCCCATCCTCATGATCACACCATGAATGACACTCATAGTCATGAACAAAGGCATGACAAAACACACCATGAGATGGAACCACATCACACCTCACGGTCCCAATGACACCACGCCACGAACGACACCATGATAATGAAAACCTGGATGGCAGTCCCCACTCACGGAAATCACTCACGCCACGGCACCACTAAACACACCCCACGACCACACCAAGAACACACTCAGGGCATGATGATGACAATTTACACACACACTAAGTGTGGCACCACACACAGCCCCGTCACGATCCCACCACAAAGCATACTCACGACCATGGACAAAGACCTCCACCTATGACCAGAAAATGACATGGTGGCATGCTACACACCACTCATGTCATGAGAATGGTTGTTGTGCATTCTCACCCACATGATCATGAAGGGGATGAAAAGCACAACCACCAGTCCATTTCAACTTTTTGAAGAGGAATCGCGCCGAGGACCTGGCAGGCCACGACCTCAACATTCTCAAGGTCACGGCCGTCAACGCCACCGCCGTCATGATCCGCGTGGCCGTGTCGGACGCCGTCATGGTCAAGGTCTTATCCTCCGAGGACCAACACTTCCTCGTGCTGTTCAGTCCCGACTCTCTCACGTGGTCAGAAAAGAAGGTCTTTGTGAGGGACATCGACGTGGAAAACCTCAACGAGATTGTGATGCACCTCGGGGAGCTGCAGCCTTCCACAGCCTACCAGTTCCGTGTGTCTTTCCTTGACCGCGTCAGCTCTCACCTCAGCCACGCTCCTCAGCAGCTCCTCAGCCGCAGGTTTGTCCCGTCCTGCACCAGTCTTCTGATTGTGCATGAAACTTTTAATTTCTCAATAACTACACTATGCAGTAAATGGCATGGAGTAGAGAACCTTGTGGCATCTTAAAGTCAGTTTCCTCTAGCATGCTATTAATGGAAGATTTTCAGTAATGTTCATATGTTTTCATGCATGAATGGAGTTTTGATTACATCTCAGTGATTTATAGGTGGCATAAATTTCTTTTATGTTTTTTTTGTTCAACTCAGCTTCAAGTAGTGTTTGCCTATTGATTTAACACAGGAACTTCACCTCACCTTAAAAACTTGAGAGAAAGACTTGCGGCAGTATGCATCATGAAAACAAGCCTCGTCCCTTGTGGGATGAAGGCAATGCCCACCACCACCAGGGGCTGGCCTCACACTGACTACAGGGGCCTGTTGAGGCTGATTTCTTGCATTTGTTTAGAAATACAGAGTTTTAAATGCATGCATGTTTTACAACTGGGAAGTGGATATCAATAGATACTCCCTATTTAAGCAAGTCAATTCTCCACTATATAATTACAGTGTATGTAATGTGTCACTCTTAAGGGATGACTACCAGGGCACCATGGGTTTGGGGACAGTACAGTAAACCCTCGCTTCTACACTCATCAATGTCACAAATGTCACCTTTAACAAACTTTTTCTGCCAGTCCGATATATGCGGGATTGCGCGGGTATATACCGAAAAAATTTGTTAAATGCCGGGTTTGGTTTGGTGGTGGGCTGGCTGAACATGTACATGCAGGTTGGACGGTGGCAGTGAAAACAAAGCTGACCGGGCGGGGGCTGCGCGCCGATCAATCTGGCTTTGTCGGCCCGAGTGTAAACACCTCATCTCACGTCCTCCCGTGCCTCGCTACGTATTGTTTTAATTTCCCCGTACGCGTGTAGTATTTGCGATGGCTGCATCTACGTAGGTATACGAACTTTCATCTAATGTAACAAACAGAGTTCATTATACACACAAATGGTCGGAAATAGCAAACTTTCATCTCATATAACGAACAAAGTTTGTTATATGTGAAAAGTTTGGATCCCTCGCATATAACAAACTTTCAGATATAATGTCACCCCCTTCCTCCCAATGGGTTCGTTATAGTGAGGGTTTACTGTACTTGTAAAATTGCATCTATTCATACTTGATTCATGGAGCTGAAACTATTACATGAATTTTTTTTAAGATTCTTTTCATTTGAAAACCTTTTAACAAGTTGATAACAAATTCATACTGCTTCATACTTTGTACTTGTGAGTGTCCACCCAACAAGGTGATGTGCCTCCTGGCTGATGTGACTGAACCTGTAGTGTGGTCTGTTGTAGGTGTGCCAGGACCCTCCAGGCTGGGGTGTGTGGTGGGGGAGCTGTTCGAGGAGGAGACAGAGTGTGGGAAGAGGTGCACCTGTCTCCAGGGAGGACTGATCCACTGCAAGCCTCGATGTCCTCTGTTTCAACTTCCACCAGACCTGAATTGCTCTCTTGTACCTAGTCCAGAAGACCCTTGTTGCTCTGTGCCAGACTGCCCCACGGGGCGGCCTCACCACGATGAAGTGCCACAACCGGAAAATACTGAAGTTACTCAGATATTTCCTAACGAGGAATCCCACGTGCACCGTCCCGCTGATCACGGCAGTGTGCCAGATGAGAAGAATCTTGTCAGTAACAAATCCAGGATTCTTACCAAGAAATTGAATGATGTTCAAAAGGGAGATTCAGTAATGAGAGAGGATGTTACTCATGACACCACTATTGATGAAGAACTTGAAATTGATGACACAAAAGAGAACCAGTACACCAACAGGTCTCTGTGCTGGAAGGAAAGCATTCTCAATCTGAAATACCTCAGAACCGCTTCACCTCGCTGAATGACCTGCTGACCAAACACAAGCAGCTTGGAAGTCTTCCTCCCAATACAACAACAGTTACAATTCCAGCACTCAGTGATGGCGTGATGAAGGAAGATCAAGAAGTGTTTGAAGTTAGCACCATGACTCCAGAAAATAACTTGGAAGCTCCTCAACAGCATAATGTTTCTCTGCTGACTATGGTGGATAGCAAAGAACCTGAGATGATGAACACTACTTTGAGAAGAGACTTAGATTTTATGAGCACAGGTGAAGAATCTGTGCCCAATTCTGACACTTTGAATTCACCCGTTTATGATGCCGAATACTCGGTAGATGAAATCCACTCGCAACACAATAACAGTGGAAGCCTTTTGATCAATGGCACAGTCAACGTCTTCCTCAATAAAGTAAAAGTAAATGAGGTTGATTCTTTGAGGACTGATAGTGACTTACCTAAACCTTCAGAAGGCAATGGGAGTCACATCTCTTCATTCTCCAGTCATGATATAAGTGAAGGTCTTTCCAGTGACTTACCTAACTCTGATGCAGTGGATGCCCTGCTGGTGTCTGAGGCAGGCAACACAGAGGACGCCAACCCTCACACCAATCCCACGTATCTTCCTGAGCGCCGAGTCAACATTAGTGAAACTTTAAATGCCGAGTATGAAGAAAACCTTCACCTGCCCCTCGAGAAGAAAGGTGATCCTGAGCATCCTGTTGATGGTGAGTATTTGCCTTTGAACCAAGAGGAAAGTTCACACGCACCTACTGGCCAAGAGGAAGAATTGAACTATACGGGAGATGACAGAGAGAAATTGTATGGCGGGCATTTGCCCTTGAATCAAGAAGGAAGTTCATACTTACCTATTGACGAGGACGAAGAACTGAACTTAACGGGAGATGACAGAAAAAAATCAGAAAACCCACACAATAAGAACTACTCATCTCAAACACGAGTTGAAACGTCGTACCACGTTGAGTATAGCGATGATAGTGTGGACCACTCTGGCTCAGACTCGCCCAGTGCCCATGAGAATGTCTCCCACCATTCAGTCAGAGGAGAGGGACCTGTAAATGACAGGATGGATCGTTTGGATTCCACCCACAAGAATAACCTTCATGACCAAAGTAAAGGTATTCTGATTCAGCTAGAGAGACTGTTTGGGGTCTTGGAGGCATGAGATTTTGGAACTGCTTTTGTGTGGGTGAAGACATACATCATTAAGGGACTCCTGGGTTTCTGTTTTGGTGTAGCATTTCAGACCATCCTATTAAAGGGATTATTAGCCTTTTTGTTCCAAGAGAAGTCCAGGAGGGTCTCTGGCGGTACAACAACACAAGCTTCAGCATTATGGGTCTGCAGAAAACACGGGTCATCGCGCTTAAAATGCAGCAGGAATCTTGTTCTCATAGTAGGAAGCTGTTTTATGAGGAAAGAAAATGCTTAGTGTGTCAACCGCTTGAGTTTTAGTTTGTAGACCAGGCCTAAGGAAGTTTGTTTATAAGTTTGCAATGCATGGTGCATTGTACATTTGCAAAGTAGTATCCATGAAGGTCATTGTAATCACGAAGCCATGCACATTATCAGCAGACTCTCCTTGGGCTGCTTGCTAGGCTAGTCTGGAAAACAAATTTGAGCTGGAAAACACAGGAAGAAATTTCATAAATGTTTTCGTAACTCATGTTATGCTTTTGGGGCCGAGGTTATTAGCAGACAAAGAGAGAATATTCGGCATGGAACTATGGTGACTGAGTAAACACATGTTAGTGAGTCTACACTTTGAGAATTCTGTATCATAATCTCTCTTTGGGCTTTATACAGGTAGCAAGGCAAACACCAAGCAAGCATCAATGAAAACTTAAGTTAGTTATAAGACATGTCAACAGGGTTTATGGTGTTAATAAGATATCTTGAAACAATTACATTAAGAAAATGATTATGAATTCCCTTTAAAGAATTATGATTCAGTTCATGTAAGTTTTGTTTAGACTTTGATAGACATTGTGGTGGTGGAATGCTGGAGGTCTTGGGGGCCTATGATAACAAAGTACTTACTACTTAGAAGAGATTACCTCACTTGAGAAAACCCTGACCCATGCTCTCACATTTCTTGTGGCTTTTTGAGGCTGGGCTTAGTGTGCAGAAAATGCCTTTTGCCACGGCGCTGAAGGCTGGGATGAAAATGTGTTCTTTTTATTTGTATAAATTGTTACTGTGCATGGCTGGTGTGGTGTCATGGGTGTTGTTGCTCTTGTACATGTTTGTTGTGGCTGTGTGTTACCTTGTGCTGTAAATGTGGCGCGTTGTTTTCTAAGTTTATGAATGAACGTAGTCTAGATATAACATTGTACTAATATTATAGAACATATGAAACATTATTGAATATCACTTTAGTTTGCATGAAACAAAACTGAAGTTACTAGTAATATTTGACTCCATTACCATAGTATATAATGTGTTTGACATTATGCACTTCAACTAGTGGCTAGGCAGAGCCTGAATATTTAGTTTATTAGTTATTTCTAAACTATCACTTTCATGAAAAAGATGATAATATTCTAGCCTCTGATAATTAGTATAAGATAAAGAAAGACTCATTAATTACAATGTTACCCGTGCAGGCTTGGCGATAGACACGTCTCAAATGTGTTTCCACGAGGGCCGCTATTACAAGCCGGGCCAGGAGTTCTTCGAGGGCTGCTGCCTCCGTCTGCATCTGCACCGAGAGTCTGGAGGTGCACTGTGCTGCCATTGAATGCCCTCTTCCTTTGGTCTTGAGCTCATTGATCCAGACTGTTTGGATTGGCAGATTGACCCGGACCACATCCCTGAGCCTCCCAAGTAAGACCTTGAACCTTGGGGTGGGATGTTGCTAATCCCAGCATACATTGTTGTTGTTGTAGGATATTGTCATATACTGAAGCAGTGCTTTCACCATGCTTAAATCAAGTGAATATTTCATCATTCTAAACATTGGTGGTAGGGGGGGGGGGGGGGGGGGCATTGACCTTATGTAACATGTAGCCTACATGTAGTGTAGGTAAGCAGAAGTTCAAGCTGATTCATGTATATTAATTTGTATGGTATTGGATCACCTATTACGATACCGATGTAGTGAACTGTGCCTAAATATACCTCCAGGATTCTCTCTTTGAGGATCAGATTTGCATTATTTTTCCTGATGGTTTACCTTCAAACAACTTTAATTTATAATGGATATTTTGGCGAGTTTCTAGAAATGTGTCATTGCAAATGAGTAAGAAAGAAAACTCACAGTATATTATCAATGCAAATGTTCTTAAGGTTTAGCTGTCAAGGTGAAGCCCCTGTATTGCCTGGCAGCAAGTGCTGGATGCACTACATACTGTGAAACTGGTGCATTTTTTCACGCCTTTTAAAGAGCCACTTGTCTTTTCCTTGGCAGATGTTGTGGCCAGATGAAGTGTGTGTCCACCTCTGCCTGCCACTACATGGGCAACACCTACAAGAACTATGACCAAATCCCTCGGGAGATCACCGGCTGTTCCCAAGTGTGTACTTGCAACTATGGTAACGTGACCTGCCGTGACCTGTGTGACCCCGTGCCCACCATTCCGCCCTTTGACCTGCAGTGTGCCCCTGAACACGCCGTCATCGTGACCCTGCCCGGGGAGACCTGCTGCCGGGCCTGGCGCTGCGCCACGCACTCTGTGGAAAGTGAGTTCCTGCAAGGCTGTGTTGCTTCTACTAATCTTGCCTCTCAACTTTATTTTCTGCTTTCAGGATGCACTTTAATTGTTTTATTGGATCTGAAGAGAATCCTTTATTTTTACAGCAGCTTTGTTATGTATCTACAGTATTTCATTTAGGTGTGCCAATGTGGCCTCTCAAATCTTTGGGCCATTCTTCCCATTCTTTCTCTCTTGGCTAGCTCTAATATGTATCAGAACATTGCCTTTAGGACACACTAATGGCAAAGCACAGCCTCACCAACAAACAGAGCACAGTCCATCATAATCTTGAATCTCACAAGGACACATTGTCAGTCACCAGGCAGGCAGGGAAGACTGGATGGTGAGCATAAAATACATGTATAGTCATGTGTTATGTACTCAGCTGCTTATTACTACATTACATAACCAGATTAGTAAGCCATCATTCTCTCGTGACATCTGTATGCTTATTTTTCACCATATTTTTCAAAACTGAATTTATTTTTCTATTTTTCAATAGGAAATTTGAGACCACTTTACTACCTCATTTTCCTCATCCTCTCTTTGACCTCCTTTCCCTTTGTAGTAAATGGTACGCTTTCACCTTAACAAGAATAACACACCTATGAATCTCTAATAAAATACTTATACACTAAATAGATGTTATGCTAATGCAAGATATAAAATGTAGTAGTAGTTAACACCCCCTCTGCCTCCCCGGGAACTGTACATACATATAATGGCCCTCCATCCTGGCGTGTGTTGCATGGCTGTGTTACCGAGGCTGACCTCTTGGCGGCCCCACACCTGGCGGAGACACATAAAGTACATATAGTCATGTAGTATGTGCCCAGCGGCTTATTACTACATTACATAACCAGATTAGTATGTCATGAAAGAATGATGACATACTAATCTGGTTATGTCATGTAGTAATATGCAGCTGGGCACATACTACATGACTCTATGTACTTTATGCTCACAGGGCAATCTCCAGGGCACAGCACAGGTGGGTGTGGGTGGCTCTGCTGCCAGCCACGCCTCCCTCCCAGTCCCTCTGCCAGAAGCCTTGCAGGGTTTATCTAGTGTTACACCAACTAAAGGGGTTTACCCAGGATAGGAATGAGTCATTGCAACATAGTGCATGGTAGTGTAGTGCGATCACACAGAGACTGCAAGGCACTGGGGCGCTGATGTGTGTCTCCACCTTTTCTTAGTGGCTGAAGGTGGCGCCACAGTGGTACAAGCTGCAGTGCTACTTTACCACAGTTCATTGTATGTTTTATACTGTATAGTAATCCAAATATGGTCTTGATAAAAGATTTTATACTTCAGCATGTTACCACCTTTAAATGTTTTACTAATCATGTACATATTAGGCATTTCATATCAAAACTTTACTAAATGTGCATATGTATTCTAAGTGACGGCTGCCTCATTTCTCTCATAAACAGAGCAACCATCACTCTAGCTGTTGATAATTTGATTCAAATTTTTCAAAATGAGCTCGTGGATAAAATTTGCATGTTGATCAGTAATTTTCTCAAGCTGTAAGAGCAAAAAGAAAAGAAAAGAAATGTGGATGTAAACTGTGCATAGAACTGACATATATGAATCTGTCAATCCTTTATTTTAAACTAATACTTTAAATA
Organism: Chionoecetes opilio; assembly: GCA_016584305.1. Taxonomy (NCBI): domain Eukaryota; kingdom Metazoa; phylum Arthropoda; class Malacostraca; order Decapoda; family Majidae; genus Chionoecetes; species Chionoecetes opilio. Next base: position 145,643 of record JACEEZ010008872.1, on the reverse strand, counting down.
AGTGACATAGTTCTGTCACTTGATGCCTCTCAGCGACAGAGGAGGACAGCCTTGTGTATTTTGCCTGCCACTAACTGGAGATGCATGTGGTGTTTTAGGTATCCCTGCCATCTTTCCTCTGCCCCCCGTGTCTGTGGTGGCCGCCCCTCCCACCCCCGCCCTCCTGCCCGCCACCTACCCTGCCACCCCTTTCTTTGGCTCAGGTGTGTGTGCCGCCTCGTCACCTCTGTTCATACACTGTTTATAGTGTGCTGCTCAGGCACTCTACTTGTGTGTTCCTGTGTTATTGTTAGCAGTTATCAGCTGTAACTTATTATTACTCTGTTATTATGGAGCATCATATTCAGGCTCATAATTGTCACCAGTGAATATTTAGAGAGCTTGTGTAACTTTTTCTTTCCCGTGTATTGGAGTAGCACGGCCTTCAGCTTATAGTACAAGAAAGGTGATGACAACTGAACAAAATATTATGTTAGACTGCAAGGATTAATGGTAATGGTTCTTCAGAAAATTCATAAGAATCTTTATCTGTTATGAATGTAACCATGTCAAACCATGTATCTTCATAGATACATGGTTTGATCTGAAAATTTATTTACATTGAAAAAAAATGTATCCTTTTTTTTCACTTGTGTATGAATTAAATTTTGTTAAAGTTATGATAATTTGTAATAGTATTTTAGTATTTTGAATTCTTGTGTCTGGCATAGGATTAAGCTGGTGAAGTAAAGTCTTTTTGTGCAGGTATTACCTGTGTATGGATGTCAACATACTTATATCTAAAAAGGAGACTCTGGAATAAACTTTGGCACCGAACCTTTCAGATGAGCAGATCCGTGAACCCCACATTGCCTCGCTGGACGCCAGAACCATCCACCTGATCTTCTCCACTCCATCTCTCTACCAAGGCCTTCCAGGAGAACTCTTCCTCAGATACACAAATGACCCGGTGTAAGAACATGAGCTTTACAGTTTACCATATTTTGTCCATACCATATATACCATGCCATGGTTTTTCCGGGGGGCTCGACCATGCAGACCCCTCCAATGTCAACGCATGGGGGAGGTTTGCCTATGAGGAGCACAGGGCAAAGCCCTCAGGAATCTCACACTAAATGAAGTGGGAGGGCCCCCTAGCCCATTTTTTTCTTGTGGGGGTGGCCGGGGCGGTGCCGAGGCGGCACTGCCCGGCGAAACACTCCTGGGATAAACCTCCGGAGGTTCTTCGTGTGAGTTCCTGGAACATTTTAAGCCTCTCGGATGATCATCGACTACCTCTCCTATCGGGCGATCTCAGTAGGCCGAGGTTGGAGATAGTGGGACTCGCTCCTACCGAGGTGCGTGAAACTGAAGACGAGATGTTCTACGCCAAACTCTACTCTGTATTAGACCAGCGTCCTCCTTGGGTTCCACCCAATTATTATTTCTCTTATATGTACAAAATTGAACATTTATGGTGTAGGAGGTGAAATAGCTATTTAAGATGAAGGCAAATATGTGAGGACAATGCCGTGACATCAGTGTTGTTGTCATTGCAGTGGCCAAGCGGACCCTGAGACGTGGATGAAGGAGGTGCTGGTACCCATGGGCTCCCTCATCAGCCAGTCTGAGTGGGACCACATCCTCACCGGCCTGCAGCCCGCCACGCAGTACACCCTGCAGCTGGTCTTCACCGTCCAGGGCACCGAGCCGATCTACTCACCCGTGTTCACCTACGCCACCATGGAGGAAGGTAGGAAGTCTTCTAGTCAGCGTAACACTTGCGTAGAGAATATAGTGGATCACCTGCAGTATTTTAATGCAAATATGTTGTCAGTATATTCTGTGTGCCACACTATAGAGTAAGCTTCAAGTTTTGGAAAAGTGTATTCTGCAGGATAAAGGGTAAAAGGATAGGACACAGGACAGGATAGTAAAGGTAAACGTTTTGTAGGAAAATATGTGAAAGAAATGTATTCAGGATGTGTCTGGTGGGTGTGATGATTCTGTATAGGAAATGAGACTATCAGCATAGATACATTTTTCCCACGTGGAATGGTTTGTCAGACGTAAATATTCACCATTGAAATAAGATACACAACACTATAATTCCTTTCAGCTCTTAATGCAGTTATTGAAAACATCAAAGAAAAGTGGCTACACATATTTTCTTTATTTTATTAGTTTGTACGCAAGGAAACAAAATTATTAAATGCCTTGCCCAGGTGTGAATCTCAATACAATTCATTCCTTCAGGGTCTGCCTAGGGGTGTTGATTTCAGGACCGCTATTACCAAAACGTTTATCATAGTTATGGCAAAGAAGTATCATAGCTCCTGAATATCATAAATCAATGACATACGCCATGTATCATATGTTTAGAATCTAGCGAAACCATTTATCATAGTCGCCTGCTAAATATAGCGGCATTGTTTCTATAAAATGGTTATATAATCAGTAAATTCATCCTTTGTCCACATTTTATGGATTTATACTTTTTCCCTGTGTTTATAAAATGTTTAGGGCAGTGACACAGAGAGTAATGTAGTAATTAATTCCCGAAAATAAGGCATATAGATGTACCGTTGAGCAGTATCTGTGTAAACGCGGGACAGAGTTGCCAGATGGCGATGGTTTCTATCTAAAAGCTGTCTGTACAAAGTTGGTGAGGAACAATATGCCCTCGCACGGTCTATCCGGTATTTCCTAATCAGCTGTGCATCTCTCAGCTCACTCAACATGTCCCTATTTGGGCGAATATTCCTTCACTGAGGCTGTTATTGTGTCTCGGCCATATTAACTGTGTGGCCGTATATCATAGCCGCGGGGCCGTATATCATAGTCGCGCTAGAACTCGGTGAACCCACTTTTGTTTTGTGACACTCACCCCCCAATTTATGATATTCGCCAGCCAGTTGTGACTAAAATGGGCCATTTTGTCGCTATGATATACGTTCTTAACTATGATGGCTTTGGTAATACCGGTCCTGTTGTACAATGAACAGTGATAAAAAAAGAGGTAAAACAAGTTAAGAGGCATTACATTTCAGAGGAACCCTTTGCTCTATTAAGTTTTCTACAAGTAACAAAATTCATATAGCACTAGCAATATATCAATGTTAGTAAAGCACTGTTACTAAGTCCCTGCCTGCCTCCACAGCCACCACTCCGCCCACCACCACTCCTCTGCCACGCCTGGACATCGATGCAGAGCTGTATGCCTCGGAGGTCACCAAGACGTCAGCCAAGGTCTCGTGGCGAAGCTTTAGTGACTACGAGCTGCAGTACATTGACGGCGTGCAAGTCAAGTACACACAGAAGAACAATCTGGTAGGTCATGCGATGAGTGTCTCAGCATTACATAGATGGTAGCTCATATGTACGGTTTCTTGACCTGACAGTGATGTGCCAACTCAGAAGGAGTGTGTCATGTGGAAGTAGACAAGGATATAAGTCTGATTCTTGATATTGGGTGGAACAGGAATTGCAGTTTAGATCATGAGACATGTTTCTATGTTTTCAGATCCCCAAGTTCAGTCAGCTTTTCTATCACGACAATGATCAGATGGACCTTCGTGACCTCCAGCCTGGCTTCACCTACACAGTGGACCTTGTCTTCATCACCCATGAGAACCAGACCACCAAGGTGACCAACACCAAGCCCATCACCTTCACCACGCTGCCAGAGGAAGGTTGGTGTTGCCAGCGGCTGCAGTGGCGCTTGCCTTCTAGGGACAGAAAACCCCATGAAATTTTAACACTTACAAGTTCATAGTCATGCTACACTGATTATAAATATTAGAAGTAAAGAGGAAAAGTTTATTTTTCATATCTTAATCAGTAAATGAATCTGAACATTTACATTTAATTTAACTTTGTTCATCCTATGTAAATGTAGACAGCCTATTTCATATCGCCCAACTTATTTTCAGATCCATATGACTTTGAGATTGGCATCAGAACGGGCAAGGTATCCTCCCAGACAGTCGAGTTATTCTACTCCGGTGTACCAGAGCCAGAGGTCAAGTATGTCAATGTGTACCGAGTTGTGTACATCAACGACAATGAGAGAACCGACTCACAGGCCTTCAAGATTCCCAAGACTGGCCAGGACAACAAGGTGTTCCTGAGTGAGCTGAAGCCCGACGTGAAGTATGTGGTGTGGCTGGAGGCTTTCCTCTCTAATGGCCGCAAGAAGAAGAGCAATGTGGTGGAGTTCACCACCAAGGCGGGACAGCTGCCCAAACCTGAGAAAAGCGAAATTGGTGAGTTAGTTTGAAAGTATTTATTTTATATCTGGATTCTCTCTCAAAAAAAGATGCAGTAAATGCATTGCTTAAAAGCTTTTCAAGGAAAGGTCACTTCACCTTGTTTAGTTATATATTCATTTCATTTAGTGAAGACAGGCAAGCAATGGGTAGTGTATACCGAGAGTGTATTTCAAATTCACGACTACTGGATGCATGCAGATATTATTGATAGTCTATAGTGACGTGGGACTCATGTTTCCAGCTCTGTCAAAACAATAACAAAAAAACTTTTGCATAGCTACAGCTCATAATAAGTTATTTATTTGTATCAGATATTTTGTTATAAGCCCACTAATGATGGTTGATGTTGTAAGATCCTAAAGACAGGGAGAGCAGCGGCGACGACTACTACCCCGCCATGGTGGCCGTGGCCCTCATCGCGGCCGTGGCCTGCCTCGGCTTCCTCGCCCTCCTCCTCATTCTCCTGAGAAAACAGAGCCACGCCAAGGCTCACATTAACTCATCGAGGAACAACGCCTCGTATGACAACCCGTCATACAAGGTAGGAGACAATGTAAGTAAATAGCTTAACCATCGCTTTCGTATTAACAAGTAGTTGGTCTGCAGCGAGTAGTTGGTGAGTTGGCCTCTGCCTGGCATGGCAGCCACTCTGCTTTGTAGCCGTCAACAGCAGAAGGTAATGTTGTACGAGTAATCATGTTTGTATGGCCTCCTCCCTCCCCTTGCTATTGAAAGTAATGTTGCAAAGTAGTCAAGTTGGTGTTCCTGCACTCCCTTAGTTGTTGATATTATGTGTACTAAGAAGTAAGCTGCCTTTCTCCCCTCTCTCTAATAAATGCTGTATTTGTTCAATTATGTTAAACTTTATCTAAATGACAAGCTTTCCTCTAAATTAGTTTTGACTGAAAATCGCCTCATGTAAATTTTTAAAGACATTTTTTGAAAGAAATGTTTTTAATCAAGTTTGATACGGGATTATTATGGCATATATTTAGAATTTTTGTTTGTGGATCACTGTCACAGAAAATGCACATTTAAGACAAAGAAACCAAGAATTAATGATTCTCTTTTCAGCACAAGAGGTTGAAGGCAACCGCTGTCTCAGCATTGTTCTATTTGCCTCACATGATCTCTTTTCACAGCAGGTAAAGCCTCGAGGAGCTGTCCTAAAGTAATTTTGTTTATATCAACGTTTTGTTCCAACTCTGGAAACATCTTCAGGAATAATGAGTTTGGCAAGATGATGTAGCTACCACTATTTATATGCGTCAGGAAACATGTGATTGGTCGGTTGTCGGGAGAGCAGGAAAAACCAGGCGCGCGCTCCTATTGGCTCTCGGCCAGCTCGGTGTTAAGAGTCTTGCGTTTTTGTGTGGGAAGAACTTGTAAGTCTCTAACTTGCAAATTCATTCATTCATTCATTGGGGGCATACGCCGGGGGGTGCGTCGCCTTGCCCACCCTACGACGCCACTCCCGGGGGTCACCACACGCGAGTCCCCATGCAGGCTCCCTTCACATACCAAGCAACTCAAGACAGGAAGCATCAACTTGCCCCAGCCACGAGTCTTGTGGGCGCCCCCTTGGCCTCCTCCACGCCAGATTGTCTCTTACGGATACAACCCGAAGGGAAGGATCGGTTTCAGGGTAGCGTGCCACATGCCCATATAGCCGAAGTTGGCGCTGACGGACTATGCAGGTAATAGGCCTCGATTCAGTCTCACGGTGCAATCGCTGATTTGACACGTAATCATCCCAGCGATACCCCATGATTCTGCGAAGACACTTATTACCAAAGGCATTGATTAGTCTCTTCAAGTCACTATTTAGTGTCCATGTCTCACAACCATAGAGTAAGACAGGGATCACAACCGACTTGAAGATCCGGATCTATGTCCTCCTGCACAGGTACCGACAACGCCAAATACTCCCGCTGAGCGAGTCCATAACACCGTGGGCTATGCCAATCCGCCGTAAGACTTCTTGACGTGAACCACCGTCATTATGGACTGCGCTACCAAGGTATGTGAAACTGTCCAAGATCTCAATGTCCTCGCCGCACGCATGAACAGACTGTACTGTTTCATCTAGTAAGCCTCCAAACACCTGGACCTTGGTCTTGAGCCAGGAGACCTCAAGTCCCAAAGGCTTTGCCTCCTCTTGCAGCGCCACGAGAGCCATCACCAGGACCTCCAGCGACTCAGCAAAGATTACTGCATCATCGGCAAAAACTAGATCAGTGATCTTGGTGTTGCCGACGGATGCTCCACAATCACTTTGATCTACAACTTTGCCCAATACCCAGCCCATACACGCGTTGAAAAGTGATGGGGCAAGGATGCATCCTTGCCTCACTCCTGTATTCACAGGAAAGAAGCTGGATACACCTGCCCCACACTTCACAGCACTCTCAGTCCCAGAGTACAGACAAGTCATCAAACCAATAGTCCTTGCAGGAATCCCGCGAAGTCGCAGAAGTCCCGTGAAGTCTTCTAATTAATGGTTTAATTATAAATTTTGGAAGGCAAGACTGATCTTTGATTACAAAATTAGTCTTGCCGTTATGTTCTTAAGAAATCGCAGAGAATCCCGGAGTGACTCACGATGCACCGAGTCAAACGTCTTCTTGAGATCAACATAGGCTGCAAGCATCCCCTGTCGAAACTTACGTCGGCGTTCCACCGGGACACGAAGCGCTAGGATACGGTTCAACAAAAGTTGAACAATGCTGAGATAGCGGTTGCCTCTAACCTCATCTGCTGAAAAGAGAATGTTCTCCCTGGCTGTACATGTATCATGTAACATTTCTTTGTTACATGATGCACACAGGGCAGTTGTGTGTACTGTTAGGCCTGATGTGTTTATACCACCAACAACAAACCTAACTTTTGGCATATCGCTGGAAAAAAAAGGCTCTTGTATTACAGCTTTTGCATTTGAAGAAAAAAATAGATTGCTTGAATAGTGCAAGCTAGAATGATATATTGATAGCATGTCAAACACTCAGTGTTCCATAAAAACTAGAGTTGATCAACCACGAATATTTTAGCACATTTAATTACAGTACATATAGAATAATTATGAGTAACCTAAAAAAAGAAATTTGTCAGTGTGTGAGCAAACACCTTTGTTGCAGACCTACGACATGGAGATGAACGGCATCAAAGGCACCACCAACGGCGCCACACATCCTGAGGAGCCTTAGTCCCCCGCACCCTCCCTTCCACCTTACTGGTGACCTGTCTGTGGCCGTCCCTGTGTCTCAGTCCCCCGCACCCTCCCTTCCACCTTACTGGTGACCTGTCTGTGGCCGTCCCTGTGTCTTAGTCCCCCGCACCCTCCCTTCCACCTTACTGGTGACCTGTCTGTGGCCGTCCCTGTGTCTTAGTCCCCCGCACCCTCCCTTCCACCTTACTGGTGACCTGTCTGTGGCCGTCCCTGTGTCTCAGTCCCCCGCACCCTCCCTTCCACCTTACTGGTGACCTGTCTGTGGCCGTCCCTGTGTCTCAGTCCCCCGCACCCTCCCTTCCACCTTACTGGTGACCTGTCTGTGGCCGTCCCTGTGTCTTAGTCCCCCGCACCCTCCCTTCCACCTTACTGGTGACCTGTCTGTGGCCGTCCCTGTGTCTCAGTCCCCCGCACCCTCCCTTCCACCTTACTGGTGACCTGGGTCTGTGGCCGTCCCTGTGTCAAGATTACTGATTTTTTACTTATCCTATCTTATTTTTTTTCCTTCAAAATTCAGCTCATGTAAAAATTGCTTCAAACATTATTTCTAATGTAAATAATTATGTGACTATAATGGAAGTCCTGTTACTAAGCCATTACCTGAAGTAAGATGCCTGAGAGTTAAGCATTATCATCATGATTTTCTTAATATGCTTTGATCATAATGAATGAGTAGGCTAAGGTTCACTGCAAGGAATACTGCAGGTGAGAGCAAATGTATAAAATATATATGAATATATACTCAGGTGTTGAACGCAATAATTTCAGTGGTGACTGGTAAGGGATAACGTGTCATGTACGTTTGTATGTCAGTCCTGTGACCTCTTTTTTTTGTTAGATTTTTCTCTTACATTTCTTCGCTAATGTTTAGACTTCGTAATAAGCAGCTTTCGAGCCTAATACTAACGTGTGCTTTAGTCATTTACACTTTTCTATTCCTAGGTATTTATAGTTGTCCATAAATGAAGAAGTAACCCAAAATGATGAGCTGGTGCTCCAAAAAACCATTCGGTTGTGCCTTTGTTAGCAACATTGTTGTATGTAGTGTGCCATTACTGTATGCTAGCACAAACAAACTGTATGATAATGTTCCTGCATCTCTGTCCCACAGCCAGTTCAGTCTTGTTGATCACACTGAATATTTGTGGCTGGAGATTCATTCCAATTAATTAACTGTTGTTGCCCGGACTGGAGACCTTCAGAGCTCATGTCACATTGTTTGTCCACACAACATTTTCACACTTCATAAAGAAATTACACAAACATTACAGCAATTTTTAACGGGATTCTCTCGTTCTGTGCTGAAAAGAATGACAAATTCTGCATGGTGATTCCAGCCGCCGCCACACAGCTACGCCTGTGCTGCTGTGCAGGTTGTGTTTGTAGTATTACCCAGAATGAGTGTTGTCTGCCTTGTCTCTCATTCCTGTGTAGATAGAAGGAGCTGTGGAGGCCGCCCCTGGCAACACTGTGACTGAGAGTGTACATGTGATAGTTGGTTGACCTGCGGCATTGGGCAATGATAACATGAATGCTGTCGGGTCAAGTTATGCAATATGATTGTTAGGAACAATTTGCGCCAAGTATGTATTTTGTACTTTTTATATTTTCCCAAGCAGTCACTGTAACATTGCAAGCTCTTCCTGCCAGCCATGGTGCTTGGAGTGACTGTTGACTGACCCGCCACAAGCTGCCTGGCGGGGTGGCTGCCATTAGCGCCACACACACCAGTCATCAACAACAAACATTGTAGAAATATTTCGACTACCACATCGATATACAATTTTATCTAAATTTTATGCATTACTACAGAATATATTTCATATAAATTTGATATGTTTATAATGACTGCAAGTTGATTTGTTGATATTTGTGCAGCATGTGTACATTTATTATTGTATAGATTTTGTGCAGAAATGCACATTAAAACTACTGTTTTTATGGAGCGACATTCTTTAACCTTTGCCGCAGCCTGTAAGTGAGAATGTCTGATTGCGTTCCCGGCTACACCTCTAAACTCTCAAATTAAAACAATGAACAGCATAGTGTGATTAAAACTACTGAACTTTAAATTAAAACTACTGAACTTAAAATGAAAACAAGCAAATATCAAATTAAAACTGAAGTTTAAATTAAAACAACTGAACTTCAAATTAAAACAACTTAAGTTTATATTAAAACAACTGAAGTTTAAATTAAGATAACGGAACTTCAAATTAAAATATCTGAACTTCAAATTAAAAGAAAAAAATTATCTATATATTTTGAAATTCATTTGTATTATTTAGAAGTTCTGTTGTTCTAATTTGAGAGTGAAAAGGTGTATTATGAAAACCCACAGAAAAGTAACATATTTCTTCCTGCAAACTTTGTCTTATCTTTACCAGAGTGCTGCCACCAAAGGGAAGAGGGGAAAAAAATATTTATTGTATGTATTGTCTTAATGTATTTATAAATACAGTTCTAAATATACAAATGTATTTCAATACAAATTTATTTAAATACGTATTTCAATACAAATGTATTTCAATACTTCCCAGCTCTGGTATTAGGGTATATCGTCAGTCACAGCAAGCAGATTACGGCAGCCATGGCCGGGGGGGGGGGGGGGGGGCACCTGGGGGGGCACGTACTATGGGTAAAACAAGTGTCGGTGCACTATAGGCGTGAAACATTCTGACACTACGGAACGAAGAAAACGAAAACCTAGTGCGATACCCGCTATGTGTTGGTAGTCCTGATGGCAGGAATACGCCATGTGTCACCATACAGCGTAATACAGGGTCAGCAATAAGTAATATTTTGTTTATATAAACGGATATATTGATACACAGTGTGACGCTGTGAATTCCACAAGGGAGACTATAATATAGCAGGTAACGAATGACAGTGGTGGTTCCGATGTATGCTTGTATTTGCTTATCTGAGTGGGACGTTAATGCGGCCATGGTATCATGGCCGCATTAACGTGGTCTCTAATTTAGAGAGAACTGCAACTCCGAAATGCCAGTGGTCGCTGGCAGTTTTAACTCACAATTTGGTGAAAAGTTGGTCAACTTGAAAGAAAAATATGGGCTTATTCCACTGCACTTAAAACACAAAAGTATAATTTTAAGAACGATTTTCCTCTATATGTATATTGTATATAGAAGCCTGAGTCTGTAAAACATGCATTTAACCAAATAACCAAGTAGGTTATAGTTGAGGAGGCGAGGTAAATGTTACTCTATGATATTATATAGTCAATAACGTATGTTTAGAAGTTATCTATACCTAGGCAGTCATATTTTCCTGTTATTATTGTGTATCAATCAGATAGAAAGCCTGGAAGTGCAATGAGTCGACGCGTGAAGTGGCAATGTTTTGATTCAATCTCCCCGCCCACCACTCCCCGCCGCGGCGTGTCGCCTCCACAATTATAACCTACATTGTCGCAGCAACAAGCCGATTTCGGCATTCTTTATTCTTCGTTTTTCCAAGGCATTGCTTATTGTATTTTGACAAGCGTTTGCCAGACGCAGCAGTACTGTCTTAGAAAACAGTGTGAACATCACCCAAATTTTACATACCACAATATACATGTAAAAAATATATTAAGCTTTGCTACTCGAGGCGAGTAATTTGCATTAAATTGCTATTATAGAACGTTCCATCGTAATGAATGTCATCCATATAATTAGTAGAACAACAGAAGAACTATATTTTTTGGTATTCAGATGCGGTGCATCAATGTTTATCGCGAAATTAATTTATGAAAAATATTAGTCGCGGAGCCAAAACACAGTAGACCAACCTTTGAGTTAAAACTGCCAGCGACCACTGGCATTTCTCGAGTTTCAGTTCTCTCTATCCCTGCACAATGCCGCGTGTGCATCCTCTCCTTTCTCAATCTCATTTATAAAGAGCGAACGATATACAGCCTCTTGGCTTAGGCTTACTGTTTGTCATGTTCAGTCGCACAGGCAGATAAAAATACAGAAAAGCCCCTTCGGAAATCTAGTTACCGCGTAGGCCTGCCTAAACGTGCTCACCAATGTAGACACCGGAGCGATGAAGGGAGGTTCAGCGCGCCTTGGAGACAAGAAACCCATGTAATCTTGCTGTACGCCGGACAGTGAGGCGCTTTGGGTGCGAGACAATGTAGAGCCAAACACACTATCGGATCCTTTGTACTGGGTTCCTCGCAGCCCTAAAACAACAACACCACCGTGACAGTCTCAGCCAGGACACACTGACCATGTTATCTATAGCCATCCTATTGGTTCATGTCCCTGTTATATTTTTATACATGAAATATATACATATGTGTAAATATTTAAAGTATTTATAACTATTATAATGGTTACACGATTTGCATGACCATTTTTCCGTAGTACATTTAGTCTGTTTTAATAAAACAGTGACTTCAGAAAACTGTGTATGATTAACACCTCGATGCACATGACTCAATAGTTACGTACGCACACACACGCACACGAGGTTGGGTTAAGTACAGTGGTGTAGCCAGTGGCGTCACCAGGGAAAAAAAATTGGGGGGGCTTTAGCCAAGGCCGTCTCAATCTATAAAGGCCTGCGCCTGAGATTGATGACGTCACGGACGGCGTCTGTACGAGGCCACCGAGATGACAAGTTTACCTACCTAATTATATGTTTATCAGTATAAAAGATATATTGTTATCTTCGGAAATGTTTGTTCTATAATATTATCAAATAAAAACCCGTAAAACACATTAAAGAAATGCCATTATGAGACTCTCAAGAAATATGCATGAACTTAAACTCTTCGCCATTTAATATTTTTCTCGAAAACATTTTACATGGAGAATATCAATAGAAGCGGAATTTAATTCGCTTTCCATTGCTATATTTTGTTTTCTGATAAATGAATTAGCAGCATGCATAAATTAGCGTTAACTAAATACATAACATCATGAAATCGGGTAATTTCGTTTCTAATATATGTTTATCAGTATAAAAGATATATTGTTATCTTCGGAAATGTTTGTTCTATAATATTATCAAATAAAAAACCGTAAAACAGACTAAAGAAAGGCCATTATGAGACTCACAAGAAATATGTATGAACTTTAACTCTTCGCCATTTAATATTTTGCTCAAAAACATTTTACATGGAGAATATCAATAGAAGCGGAATTTAATTAGCTTTCCATTGCTATATTTCGTTTTTTGATAAATGAATTAGAACCATACAAAAATTAGCGTTAACTAACAAAAAAGGTCATGAAATCGGGTAATTTATCCCGTTTGATGATGTTATTTATTTAGTTAACGCTAATGTATGTATGGTTCTAATTCATTTATCAGAAAACAAAATATAACAATGGAAAGCTAATTAAATTCCGCTTCTATTGGTATTCACCATGTAAAATGTTTGCGAGTAAAATATTAAATGGCGAAGAGTTTAAGTTCATGCATATTTCTTGAGAGTCTCATAATGGCATTTCTTTAGTGTGTTTTACGGTTTTTTATTTGATAATATTATAGAACAAACATTTCCAAAGATAACAGTATATCTTATACCGCCCGTACATCCTCACATGCTGAAAGCTCGGCTCCTACTGACTCGCGGAGCAGACTCAGCTCGTGACGTCACGTCCATCCCGCGCTCCCAGACTCAGGCTTTTACATAGAGAAGGCTTTGGCTTTAGCCCCGGGGTGGTGATGGGCGAGCGCAGCGAGCCTATCCAGCTGGGGGGTCAGGAGGTAATTTTGAAAATTAATCAGTTCCAGGGTAATTTTGAGGCCCAAAAAAGAGAAGAAATTGGAATTAAGCTTAGGTAGCAGGTAGCTAGGTACTACGTAGCACGCTACTCGCAGCAATTTTGGGGGGACTGAGTCCTTGACTTGGGGGGGCTAAGTCCCCCTTAGCCCCCCCGCGGTGACGCCACTGGGCGTAGCTAGGTATCTATCAATGGGGGGTGGGGGGGGACGTGCCAACTTGTAGTTACGCCACTGCCTATTGCTGATCTGAAGTTATATAAGGTAGAAAGATAACGAGGCAACAGCCATTACTTTGCAGGGAAGACTAAACTACCACAAATCACACGTAAGCTCTCCCTCCCTCCCTCTCCCACTCACAGTGGCGCCGTCAGGAAATTTTGACAGGGGTGGCCAAGGTTGGACACATATCTAGTGTGGGGTGGCCATGGCATTGCCATTATAAAGAGATGGTTGAATTTTCATTAGACTTCTGACTCAGATCTGGGGTGGCCGTGGCCCGTGGCCACCCCCTAGATCCGCCACTGCCCACTCATTCCTCTCACTCTCTTCCACTCCTTCCCTTTCTCTCTCTACTTAACTTGCGTTGCAGAAATATGAAGATAAGCAACAAAATTAATTGTTGTTTTGCCAAAAATCGTCCCCTTCCTCCCAGCTGCCTGTACACACGTCCTGCCCCATTGCCGTCTCGCCCTCGACTGTCGCTCGTAGCGGATTACTCAAGGAGATAAACACTACTTCGAAACACTAAACCTTTCCCTTATTTCCTTCCCACACCCTTACCTGTTGACCTTTGACCAATATTTTTGACATGTAACGTTATCTAAGTCTTAGATGTTAGTAAATGTGAGTAAGTAATGGTGTTGGTATAGTTTTGTAGTATTTTATTAAAGCTTATATTGATAGGGTTCGTTAGTGCTTCGAACTCGCTAACAACGTCGCGGAGGATTGTGGGTAGGATATCTTTTTTTCATCTATATAAATCTATCTATCAATGGGGGGGCACCTGGGGGGGCACTAGGCAAGCGGAGCTCAGGGGTCACTCTGATACCACATAGAAGAGTATATTCTAAGATCAGATCAGTGGTGGGTATTAGAGCATTATAAAGAATACGGCAGTCATGGGCAGTGAGGGGACACAGGATTTTCATGGAGGGGGCCCGTATACTATAGCTACGCCACTGGATAAGTAGACTCATTATCGAATTGGTCACGTGAAAAGACCACTCAACGTGACAACATCTCTATACAAACTTAACCCCTTCACGCCAGATCTTTCCTTTGCTATAAAAAAATCGTCTGTTGATAGCCATAAAATTACGAAAAGTAACTGAATATACCAAATTAGTTAGTCGACAAGGATACTAAACAGGTCATATCTATAACATATTGCTTATATTCACTAAAAAAACATCTAATGGGAGCCAAATTACAATGAAAATTACGTTCTGGATGTTACGGGGTTAACAAATACTCAAATGTAGCTACAAGTGAACTGCAAGTATTAGCCTGCAGACTCACGCAACGAGGGAAATCTAGTATGCAAAGAATCTTGAGCTCACATCATTCCTGCCACTATTAGACTGTGATTCCTGCTAAGCACCTGCACGGCCACAATGTGATCTCCTTCTCGCCCCTCCAAAACCGCATGGCTTAGGAACAATGATCTCCTATCGGATGCAGAGCGCTCTCGAGTCCCTACCTGCGTATTCAATTGGAGAGAACTGAAACTCGAGAAATGCCAGTGGTCGCTGGCAGTTTTAACTCAAAGGTTGGTCTACTGTGTTTTCCCTCCGCGACTAATATTTTTCATAAATCAATTTCGCGATAAATATTGATGCACCGCATCTGAATACTAAAAAAGAACGTTCTTCTGTTGTTCTAGTAAGTGTATGCATGACATGCATTACGATTGAACGTTCTAAGATAGCAATTTAATGCAAATTACTCGCCTCGAGTAGCAAAGCTTAATATATTTTTTACATGTATATTGTGGCATGTAAAATTTGGGCGATGTTCACACTGTTTTCTAAGACAGTACTGCTGCGTCTGGCAAACGCTTGTCAAAATACAATAAGCAATGCCTTGGAAAAACGAAGAATAAAGAATGCCGAAATCGGCTTGTTGCTGCGACAATGTAGGTTATAATTGTGGAGGCGACACGCCGCGGCGGGGAGTGGTGGCGGGGAGATTGTGGCGGGGAGATTGAATCAAAACATTGCTACTTCACGCGTCGACTCATTGCACTTCCAGGCTTTCTATCTGATTGATACACAATAATAACAGGAACATATGACTGCCTAGGTATAGATAACTTCTAAACATACGTTATTGACTGTATAATATCATAGAGTAACATTTACCTCGCCTCCTCAACTATAACCTACTTGGTTATTTGGTTAAATACATGTTTTACAGAATCAGGCTTCTATACAATATACATATAGAAGAAAATCGTTCTTAATATTATACTTTTGTGTTTTAAGTGCAGTGGAATAAGCCCATATTTTTCTTTCAAGTTGACCAACTTTTCACCAAATTGTGAGTTAAAACTGCCAGCGACCACTGGCATTTCGGAGTTGCAGTTCTCTCTAATTGCCTCTTAACCCCTTGACGCCCAGATCTTTCCTTTGCTGTATAAAATCGTCTGTTGTCAAACCATGAAATTACGAAAAGTAGCTAAATATACCAAATTAGTTAGTGGACAAGGATACTAAACAGGTCATATCTAAAGAATATTGCTTATAATTCATTGAAAATAGTCTAATGGTACCCAAATTACAATAGAAATTACGTTCTGGGTCTCAAGGGGTTAAATATAAGTTTGGGAGTAGGAGACGCCACCCCATCATGCAAGCTTTCACTAAGACTGCATCGCCTCCAACAGTGTGTAGAAAATGTGATGAACCTGCAATGTAAGTGAAAAGTCCTGCTGATCACCCACTACTATATCTAGGAGTCGTGTTAGTATGATTCTACTGTTAGCTAATGTAGTGTTAATGTTAGTAATGTTAAGTAATGTAGTGTTAGTATGATTCTATATACTGTTAGATAGACTACTCGTACGATACAAGAGATTCTTATCCAACCGATGGTAGACGAGCTCCTGATGTCCCTGTGAGTGCGTCCCCTTGATCAGGTGGGACAGGACTCCTTGTGCTGCCGCGCCACACCCTCGAGGACACCTGTGACACGAGCACCTATGAGAACATACTTTACACAATTTCAACAATGTTTAAATTCAACTCGAACCGCAAACTTAGAAGCTAGACAGAGGTTTAGAGGGAGAGGAGGCTTCTAGACAGAGGCCGAGGAGGCTTCTAGACAGAGGCAGAGGCTTAGACAGACAGAGACGCGAGGCATTCTGGATAACTACAATCATCACGGTAAACAAACGTGTGTTCGACGTACCCGGCTCAAGTGCATGGAGAGCAGGCAGATGATGGAGAGCACAGGCCGGGGAGGAGCAGTGGGGCGGAGGGGGGGGGCTTCAGGGCTGCTCAGGTCACGGGTTGGCTGGGGGCTACCTACCTGTGCAGCGCCTGTCCCCACACTCACCGCCACTGCACCTACCCAGAAACACCATTATGCAGTATTACATTATTTTTTTTTTTTAATATTGGAGCCTATATGCCTACATGCCCTCACATCACACACACACACACACACACTGCCCTTCTTTAAAGTCTATGTTATATTCCCGGTGTTCATCTCGTTGTATTTTACAGGGCCTGAGCTACACTCGTATGGCCCCGTCTCCAGAGCTACATTTTTAATTTGCTTCCTATGTGCTTAGTGTTGGGGGAAATCATCAACCGGGAGACGGGTCACAAACCCCCGGCTAACACCCGGTACCCATTCACTGCTGGTAGACAGGGGCTCGGGTTTTAAGGAGACCGTTCATCTTTCTCCGCTCCGCCCGGGGATCGAACCCAGGACTTGTTGTGTGTGTGTGTGTGTGTGTGTGTAAGTAAGTAAGTAAATTTATTGCCATTACCAAATCACCCAAAGAAAATTAAATATACAAAATAAAAACGTAATGATGGCAAGGTCTGTCGAGGATACGCTCTTACAGACAGAATCATAACTAAATGGTTGTTCAGTAGTACAGGCATTATAAGGGACTACCAACTGTACTATATGAATAATCCTTTAAAAAAATCATAGCTAGCATATACAGACAATCGACAGTTTCAACACAAGTTTACAAAGTATTTTGTGTGTGTGTGAGTGTGTGACAAGGCCTCACCTGTAACCACGTGAGCACCAGGACCCATACCAAGGGGAGTGCCTTCGCCTCCCTCCACCCCGCACCGCCACTCGCCACGGCGCTGCTGGTGGTGGTGGCCGCCGCTCGTCCGTCTGAAGGGGAAGGAAACGCACGTAAGGGTAGACGTGTGTGTGTGTGTGGATGTGTGTGTCTACGTGTGTGTGGGTGTGTGTGTGCGTACACTTACCTGATGAAGGAGGTAACGCGGCTGTACTGTTCTTCTGCATCGCCGCCGGTTCTTCCCCTGGTAGTGAGAAATACAAAGACATTATTCTCTCTCATACGATTAGTATGTAGGATAAGTAGTAGTAATACATAGGTACATAATAGTGGTAGTGGTGGTGTGCAGGCGTCAACAGATACGGCGCGGGCCATAGTGGTCCATAACAAGCCAATCTCGGGCACGCTGGACTCGAACCTAGGATCAGCGCATCAAGGTATACCCTGGGTACGTCTGTGTAGTATTCAGCGGGAGACACTTACCGAAAACACGTCATAATATACCATTACCGGCCTAAAAGTAAGGTCAGTCATGTATTTCAGGGAGAATATGACGATGAAAGGCTAATATGGCGGTAATTATGATCGTCCCACCTATATGTATCACTAAGAATACTCTTAGCATCACTAATATGCCATAAATAAGGTATTTAATGGTAAAATTCATCTTATTTACGAGTAAATACGTCTGTATATCCGGGATTACTAGTAAACATGGCCGCCCAGCTGGTTACTGAACGCTGATTGGCTGAAACCAGAGCAAGGCCACTGATTGGCTGAAGGGAATCATGCCTCTCCGCTAGGTTACGAGGTGCCGATTACGTATTTATAACGAATATCCACTTTTTTATTCGTGGACCGATTATGGATTGTATAGCCATATTGAAATCTCCAGCTTCGTGTATGACTTCCCATATAAAGTCTCCGATATTTAAGGCCTTCGTAAAAGAAATACGATGCAATCATTTAGTAATACCGTACATATTACTGATATTTTGTTGATAATTCTTTTTCTACATCATAAGGAGGGTGATTCTTGTGTATTTTAATATATTTCGATATTTCCTCATCGTTTTATGTATTATTCTTTCGCTTGGTGGCTATATTTTGTTTTATAGTTTTGAGTGTGGTTTTGTTTATATTTCTACTGTACCTTAGTCTCTCAACTACGTGAGCGGTGAGGTTATTTGTGTCCCCTTAGCCATCCCTACAGTCGCAGTGTGTTTGTGTGTGTCTAGGTGACGGGTTTTTGACGTGTTTAGTGGAATAATACAGCTGACTGAGTGGTTGAAAGGGTCAAATTATCGAAAAAATAAAACATATTTTGCCCCTCGGTTTCAACACCAAACTCCGATCTGTTAGTGTTTATAAGATGCACTCATCATACACTATTTGCACATATTTTTTCACGAATTATAAGAGCTGCGTTAAAAAGTCGATTTTGGTAGTGGTAAATTTGAGGCTTTTTCTGCCATCTTTCGATACTGGTTATTTCATTATTTCTTCGTTATTTCATTGTTTTTTAGGCTTATTGTGTCCTATTTATCATTATTTTACTTTATCCGTGTTGATTTATTCATTATTTGATGTTATAAGATTAATGAAGGGAAAAGGGGCCTGGCTACTGTCGGCAAGGCGCTGTGCCTGTGACGTCACGGGGCTTATCGTAGGGTTGTGCGGTATCAACAAAATACCGGCATTGCCGATACCGGTTTTCGGGAATAATACCGGTACTTCTTCACACCGGTATAAGTTAAGATACCGGTATCGGTCGGTATACCGAATACTGGTGCACATCCCTAGTGCCGTTGAAAAAGTTTGTTTGCTTTGTGTGTCTCGGGCAGCAGGATGTCTCCCTCACTTATCTTACGCCAATAACCACGGAATTAGGTGAGATATTAACCCGCCGCGTATATCCAAACCTGAAGTAGTATGTCTAGAGCACCCTTGACACATATAAAAGCCATTAAATAAGGTGGATAGCAGAGAAAATGCGGATAATTAAGATAGCGACGCGATGGTTGAAGTGTTATGCGCGGAAAACATTAGTGCATCTCACCGAGTATGTTATTTCATGTTATTATCGTGTTTATTAGTGGTGTGTGGTAGGTTTGTGGTGGTGTGTGTGTGTGTGGTAGGTTTATGGTGTGTGTGTGTGTGGTAGAGGGTGTGGTGGTGTGTGTGTAGTGGTAGTAGTGGTGTGCAGGCGGCAACAGATACGGCGCGGGCCATAGTGGTCCATAACAAGCCAATCACGGGCACGCTGGACTCGAACCTAGGATCAGCGCATCAAGGTATACCCTGGGTACGTCTGTGTAATATTCAGCGGGAGACACTTACCGAAAACACGTCATAATATACCATTACCGGCCTAAAAGTAAGACCAGTCATGTATTTCAGGGAGAATATGACGATGAAAGGCTAATATGGCGGTAATTATGATCGTCCCACCTATATGTATCACGTAGAATACTCTTAGCATCACTAATATGCCATAAATAAGGTATTTAAGGGTAAAATTCATCTTATTTACGAGTAAATAAGTCTGTATATCCGGGATTACTAGTAAACATGGCCGCCCAGCTGGTTACTAAACGCTGATTGGCTGAGACCAGAGCAAGGCCACTGATTGGCTGAAGGGAATCCTGCCTCCGCTAGGTTACGAGGTGCCGCTTACGTATTTATAACGAATATCCACTTTTTTATTCGTGGACCGATTATGGATTGTATAGCCATATTGAAATCCTCAGCTTCGTGTATGACTTCCCATATAAAGTCTTCGATATTTAAGGCCTTCGCAAAAGAAATACGATGCAATCATTTAGTAATACTGTACATATTACTGATATTTTGTTGATAATTCTTTTTCTACATCATATGGAGGGGGATTCTTGTGTATTTTACTATATTTCAATATTTCCTCATCGTTTTATGTATTATTCTTTCGCTTGGTGGCTATATTTTGTTTTATAGTTTTGAGTGTGGTTTTGTTTATATTTCTACTGTACCTTAGTCTCTCAACTACTTGAGCGGTGAGGTTATTTGTGTCCCCTTAGCCATCCCTACAGTCGCAGTGTGTTTGTGTGTGTCTAGGTGACGTGTTTTTGACGTGTTTAGTGGAATAATACAGCTGACTGAGTGGTTGAAAGGGTCAAATTATCGAAAAAATAAAACATATTTTGCCCCTCGGTTTCAACACCAAACTCCGATCTGTTAGTGTTTATAAGATGCACTCATCATACACTATTTGCACATATTTTTTCACGAATTATAAGAGCTGCGTTAAAAAGTCGATTTTGGTAGTGGTAAATTTGAGGCTTTTTCTGCCATCTTTCGATACTGGTTATTTCATTATTTCTTCGTTATTTCATTGTTTTTTAGGCTTGTTGTGTCCTATTTATCATTATTTTACTTTATCCGTATTGATTTATTCATTATTTGATGTATTTGATGTTATAAGATTAATGAAGGGAAAAGGGGCCTGGCTGCTGTCGGCAAGGCGCCGTGCTTGTGACGTCACGGGGCTTATCGTAGGGTTGTGCGGTATCAACAAAATACCGGCATTGCCGATACCGGTTTTCGGGAATAATACCGGTACTTCTTCACACCGGTATCAGTTAAGATACCGGTATCGGTCGGTATACCGAATACCGGTGCACATCCCTAGTGCCGTTGAAAAAGTTTGTTTGCTTTGTGTGTCTCGGGCAGCAGGATGTCTCCCTCACTTATCATACGCCAATAACCACGGAATTAGGTGAGATATTAACCCGCCGCGTATATCCAAACCTGAAGTAGTATGTCTAGATCACCCTTGACACATATAAAAGCCATTAAATAAGGTGGATATCAGAGAAAATGCGGATAATTAAGATAGCGACGCGATGGTTGAAGTGTTATGCGCGGAAAACATTAGCGCATCTCACCGAGTATGTTATTTCATGTTATTATCGTGTTTATTAGTGGTGTGTGGTAGGTTTGTGGTGGTGTGTGTGTGTGTGGTAGGTTTATGGTGTTGTGTGTGGTAAAGGGTGTGGTGGGGTGGGGGTGTACCGTCAAGCACGTGAATCCTGACGGAGGTGTGAGCGAGGCCGGCGGGGGCGCATGTGTAGAAGCCGGCGTCCTGCGTGGTGGCTGAGGTGATGAGCAGGTGGCTGGTGGTGGTGGGGCCTTTCTCAAGCAGCATCGACACCCCCCCGCGGCTGCTGCTGTAGCTGATATTCTGAAAACCGTATAATAGCAATGGTAAGGACAAAATTCTGTTAAATCCTTGAGGCCCAGAACGTAATTTCCATTGTAATTTTGGTATCATTAGACGATTTTAATTAATATAAGTAATATTCTATAGCTATGACCTGTTTAGTATCCTTGTCCATTAACTAATTGGTATATTAAGCTACTTTTCGTATTTTCATGGATAACAAAGTCCCACAGGATTGCTATAGTATTCCTAAGTTTTTATAAGTACTTTGACAATCGCATGGGTGGCTCAAATAGGGATTAATAATAATATTGCTAATACTGAAAACACTAATACTGATCGTTGTATTGAAGTAATGATTAATCTAACAATGCCTATCATATTTTTGTCTTTTAGTAAGTTGTGTCAAATTTGTGGTTTTTAAGGAATATCTGGAAGTATCATGTCATTGTGAATTGGCTGAAATAGGGACTTCTAATCATTGTAACTGAAAACTGACTCCAGATCGTGTTCAGCATGCCCGATAACTGCTAGGAACTAATTTTCAAGCAAATCTATTTTTCAAAAAATATTGCAAATTTTGCAAGGGGTATGCTTGATTTTTTTTAAATCACGTTTTTTTCAATAACTAAAAAACTATGGAAGATACGTGCCAGAGGTATAGAGAAGTAAATATGAAGAAGAATGAAGCACACTAACCATCGGATAATTCGAACTTTCGGCTTATTCGACCTAGGTCTCCCCAATTAGTTCGAATTAGAGAGGGTGTACTGTACCTTGTTCTCGTGGTACCAGAACACGTACTCGGGCGGCTCGGGCAGGTCGTGCAGGATGCAGGTCAGGTTGATCATGCTGGCCTTCTGCACGTACAGGTCCGGGGCGCCGAGGATCTCCCTGCGAGGCTCTGGAAAGGAAGGCTTTGTAGTCTCCCCTTGTCTCTATGAACCAGGAACAATTTGACCCAGTACTCATTTGTCTTCTGTATTAAATGACACATCAGAATATATAGATTAGTGGGTTTGTATTGTATGTGAGGTATGTGATGTGTCTGTTGGAGTGTATTCTCTCTCTCTCTCTCTCTCTCTCTCTCTCTCTCTCTCTCTCTCTCTCTCTCTCTCTCTCTCTCTCTCTCTCTCTCTCTCTCTTAGACTCCTCTCTTCTCGCGGCCTCTTCTTCCTCTTTTCTCTATGATTTCTTGTAGGTTCTCGCGGCCTCTTTAGCTCTCCTTATTTTCTCTTTTTCTCTTTCTCTCTCTCTCTCTCTCTCTCTCTCTCTCTCTCTTCTCCTCTCTCTCTCTCTCTCTCTCACCCACTCACACCCCCACCCCACCCATCCACCCAGCACTTTGAGGTTGACAGTGAACACCTTGACGGGTTTAGAGCTAATCTGACACTCGTAAGTGCCTTGGTCGCGTGGCTGAGCGGACGTGATTCTCAGCGTCCACTGGTTCGTGCCCTCCTGGTGCAGCGCCTCGTAGCGGAGGTCTGTGGTGTAGGTGAAGCGGCTCACCGTCAGGATCCTCAGGTCGCGGCTTCGAATCCAGGACACCTGCAGGAGGAGGAAGAAAGGGAAGGGAGGAGAAGCTTGAAATATTGTACAGGAATTACCACGTGTAGGTCTCGCGGCCTCTTGTAGCTTCCTTATTTTCTTATGTTCTTAAGTAGATTAAGAAACAAATAGGATTATATTTAATGTTCGTTTTTTTGTAATCTTATTAGGAGAGAGAGAGAGAGAGAGAGAGAGAGAGAGAGAGAGAGAGAGAGAGAGAGAGAGAGAGAGAGAGAGAGAGAGAGAGAGAGAGAACGAGAGAACGAGAGAACGAGAGAACAACAACAACAACACAGGACACCTAACCATTCTTTTCCCAAGGGAGTGAACGCGACAGTGCAGCTCCGCCCGCCTCCCCACGTGGGCGGTGACCTCGGAGGACATCCCGGGGTCAAAGTAGGGCTGGTCGGTGACGAGGGGCGGCGGAGGAATCAGCTCTTCGCCCCTCACGCCTCTCCTGCCAAACCCTTCGCCTCGTACTCCTGTAGAAGGGAATCATGGAAGGAGATGATTGATTGATTGATTGTAATGCCAAAATAATAATAATAATAATAATAATAATAATAATAAAAGAATAAATAAATAGGCTATAGAAAAGATGGGTCAGGGAAGGATGTTTTAGCAATACAAAGAAAGAACAGACAGCAACAGTCTCGTACTTGAGTTTATTGATTGATTTAATGCCAAAAATGGGGAAATGTGCCAGCCATCAGAGGTCATATGGCACTATGACAAAGCATATAAAGGGTCAGGGTTATAGAGAAAGAGTGAAACGGTGAGGGAAGGGGAGAGGAAGGGATGTTACAGCAGGATGGTTAGATCAGATGCAGGATGTGGATTTGTTGGAGGAAGGAGGTTCAATTATTCAGGGAGAAGAAGGGGATGAGGATAATGTTTAGTCACGTCACGAAAGAGAGATTGATTGATTGATTTACATTTATTGCCATTATTTACAATTCTTCATAATTATATCATAGAGATTATGCCAAACTACAATTTTATGTTAGTTTTTTTATCTTATGGGAGAGAGAGAGATTTAATGCCAAAAAGGGGGAAATGTGCCAGAGAGAGAGAGAGAGACAGAGAGAGACAGAAAGAGACAGAGAGAGAGAGAGAGAGACACAGAGAGAGACACAGAGAGAGAGAGAGAGACAGTGGGGGAGAAAAAAAATTACAGTACTAGAGAGAGAGAGAGAGAAAAGACAGACAGACAGACAGACAGACAGACAGTGAGGGAGAACAAAAGTAGTAAACACAGTAAACTACAGTAGTAAAATGCAATAACTACTATAAACTTTAACAGCCCAGCTCCAATCAGCCTAAACTTTTACAAACCTATTGATTAGATATTAGTACTAAAGCATAGTGTATGAAAAATATGAAAATTATAAAATAAACTGAATTATTGTATATTAATATAAGTAAGATATTGAAGAATCCTGAAGTCTCTCTCTCTCTCTCTCTCTCTCTCTCTCTCTCTCTCTCTCTCTCTCTCTCTCTCTCTCTCTCTCTCTCTCTCTCTCTGGCACATTTCCCCCTTTTTGGCATTAAATCTCTCTCTTTTCTCTTCTTCTCTTCTCTTCTTCTCTCTCCTCTCTCTTCTCTCTTCTCTCTCTCGTTACGAATGAACCCCAAAACATCATCAGGGGTTCGAGGTTCAAGAAGCAGTGCGGGGGTTCGGTGCGCCAGTGTGTGGACCAGGGCTAAGGGAGGATTAGTTTCTCTCTCGGCTCTGGTGTGTGGACAGTCCAAGGAAGCTAGAGAGACAGCTTCCTCGTCTCTCTAGCTTCCTCGGGACAGCCGGTGCGCTCGGTGCTTGCGGGTAGCCTACTCCTGCCTCACCCGCACGTCAGGGCCCTCAGGGGTGGTATTCCTCAGCGGTAAGTACGTCTTGGCTGTTCCTAGTTCACAATAACGCACACACATACTCTCAGATGGCAGGGTAGAACGAAAACACATACAGACACTCATACACTCGCATTCATACACACACACAAACATATACAACTCATATACTCACATACATACACATACTCACAATACACTCACATGGCGTGGTTGAACGAAAGTACTTACGACGCAGTTATCGAAAGCTATATCCATCCTCTTGCAAATTGGTGAAGCTTAACTACTGAACGAACATTTCTGATTCATCTATTTAAATTACAGTAAATATATAATACCGTCCTTGTTCCCCCCTTAAAAGAAAATATATAAATAAACTTTCCTCATATTCTCACTCCGGTAAAAGATCTATTCGCACTTTTTAACAACTAAGAACAACTTGTCTATTTTTTTAACAAGGCAAAAATTTCTTTATCATAAGGTCTCATGCTTAAAATGATGTTTATGTTTACCTGATAATATGGTTAACTATGATAAAATACAACTGACATTTAAAAGAAGCGTAGTATTCCCTTCTCCTGGCATCAAATATCAGTCAGTAAGCAGCAAGGGGGCAGGATTTTTCACCTCGTTTAAAGAAAACCAGACTATAACTATGGAATTTCTGGTGGGTCATGTATTTCCTGTCACGGTGATTTAGACAGTGATTCGATTGTTTACTAGTTGGTTGTAACTTAATTATCATCGCAAAACCGTAACTTCTAAGTCGGGTAACCACACACCCACCACTGTCATTTATTTCACTCCCTCCGGACTCCTCCTCCAACACCGCCTTTCCTTCTCCTCCTCCTCCTCCTCCTCCTCCAACACCGCCTTTCCTTCACCCTCTCCTCCTCCTCCTTCTCCTTCACCTTCACCTTCACCTCTCCTACTCCTTCTCCTTCTCCTCCTCCTCCTCCTCCTCCTCCTCCTCCTCCTCCTCACTCCTCCTCCTCCAACACCGCCCTTTCCTTCACCCTCTCCTTCTCCTTCTCCTTCTCCTTCACCTCCTCCTCCTCCAACACCGCCCTCTCCTTCTCCTTCTCCTTCTCCTTCACCTCCTCCTTCTCCATCTCCTCCTCCTTCACCTCCTCCTCCTCCTCCTCCAACACCGCCCTTTCCTTCACCCTCTCCTTCAGCCCCCGATTTACGAGCCCTACTAAAACACCTCCTTCCACCCCCCTTCATCCTTGCTGCGCGGCCACCTTCTGTCCCTTGTCTCACCCGACACTTTAGGGCCCACGCGATGCACGGCTTACCCAAGACACACGTTTCACATCACAGGGAAGAAGGTGAGAGAAAATATCGCGTCCCTCTCGAGTGTGTGAGTGTGCGGCACATAAGACGGGCGTGGCGTTACGAAAGCTCCCTGTGGCGTCATGTTGTTACCTTCTAGAGGACTGTAGGGTTAGGAGGCTAGGGGCAAAGTAACTAAGATCTATAAATATACTAAGGCTAGGGTTTCTTTTTCTTCAATGGCTTGGATACGTTGCCTGAAGGTGCAGAGTAAGAGTACAGTAATTCCAGCACTAATTAACCCCTTGAGACCCAGAACGTAATTTCCATTGTAATTTGGGTACCATTAGAAGATTTTTAGTGTAAGCAATATTTTATAGATATGACCTGTTTAGTATCCTTGTCCACTAGCTAATTTGGTATATTCAGTTATTTTTCGTAATTATGTGGCTGGACAACATACAATTTTTCATAGCAAAGGAAAGATCTGGGCGTGAAGGGTTAACATGCCACGAAAGTTTTATCGACAGCATCCTGGAAATAATAATATAATAATAAAACATATTCTCACCCGAAGCCATACAAGAAAAAACAACAACAACAACAACACAGACATGAGGAGCGAGGCAGGTTACAAAAGTCGAATAGAAGAAAACGTAAGATCCAGCAATCACGAGGATGGACTATATTACACCTGGGATTGTTTAGTGTCCAGCCATGTACGTACACCACTCGCATCCTCTACCCTCACAAAAGTAAGTGACATTAACCAAAGGATTAGTCAAAAAATGTGTTGCCTTCCGCGGCCAGCTTTAAGTTCATTCCCTTCGTGTCTCTATATCATGTTGGGGTTTTTTCCTGTATGCCTTCGGTGAGAATTAAATTATTATTATTATTATTATTATTATTATCATCAATGTTACACGTCAGGACAGAGTGAAAATATTGCATTGCATTGCATTGCAACACCTTCCTCCTCGACTATGAATACGAATGTTTAGAAATACTGTTCATGGCAATGCTAATACTGTTCAATGATATATAATTTCGCGTGGGTGGTGTGGTGGTGTGGGTGGTGGTGATGATGCAGGGTGGCCTGGGTGGGCGGTGTGGTTGTGGGTGGTGGTGGTGTAGGATGGGTGGTGCCCAGAGCTGGGCAGTATTTAAATACAATTGTATTTAAATAAATTTCTGTATTTAGAAATGTATTTATAAATACATTGGTTGTCATGTATTTAAATACTTTTATGAGTATTTAAATACATTGTATTTAAATACATTTAATATAAAAATTTAAATACTTTTGTCACAGTTACTTTGGCCCTAAACCCGCCCACTATCTGGCAGCCCTGCTGTTACAGTGACCCAGGGTTTCCACGGCCAAGGAAATGTCCTGATTTCAAGGACATTTAGGCCTGAGAAGGAAATTTCTAAGGAAACCCTAAGGAAATTCATTTTTTTCGGATATGTTAAAATTTGTGTGTATTTAAAATATATTTACAAATTTATCTACATACAATTGATGTATTTAGTATTTAAATACATTCGTAAAATGTATTTATTTAAATTTTAAATACATTTATCCCATGTATTTAGTATTTAGTATTTAAATACATTCAATGTATTTAGTGCCCAGCTCTGGTGGTGCCTACTAATAATACCTTCAAGTGACATACATACCTCCTTATAAGTTATATTCTCCGTGATATAAATGCAATGCAACACCGTGAAGAACTTACCCGGGGAAGGCATGGAGAGGGGCACCACCACCACCACACCACCACCACCGTCAACAAGTGCAGGCGCGCGAAAGACATCACCACGCACATTGTAGTCTGTCAACACCAAGGATAGTACATACTATGTACTATCCTTGGTCAACACCAACACTTTACAGGAACTACCACGTGTAGGTCTCGCGGCCTCTTGTAGCTTCTTTATTTTCTTATATTCTTACTCCCAGCGACTGTCATTCACACTGTATATCCTTTACCATCACATTACAGGCACTCAACACTATGGATAATTATTCATTGTACATTACGAAAGAGTCGTGCAATAGCCTGTGTGTGTGTGTGTGTGTTTGTTTGTTCTCTGCGTGGTGAGCAATGGACGTGCGATCTCTGTCTTGTCAATACGTTGTCATTCATGTCAGTCTCGTCACCACAACCCTTTAACAACACGTCTTTTAGTGATGTCAGACATGAGCTACAACTCTTAACCTGTTCGTTGTTTTATCAATGCGTTTTTCAGTCAGTCACACGAATCACATCGCCACTCGTAACATTTTGCATGATGCTAACTTCAAAAAAAGTTTAGCTGGGAAAGTTCTAGTGTTCCTTCCATTTTCTGCAAGTTACCACACATTCTTGGCCTCATTTCTTTTCCTCACAGTAAGATGAAAGTTTTCCATTACTCGATTAATGCTGAATATTAAAAGTGAATGTGACAAAGAGGAGGAGGGGCGGCGTGTATCCTCTCCCTCAGCGGACGTAAACACACTGTCGTCTGTCTCTGATTTTTCACGCGCGACGCCGACCCGACTCCGGACGACGCGCTCCCCGCCCCTACCACCGGCAGACCCCCAACGGCGTGCTCTTCCATCCCAAAGGCTTCCAACCGCCCACCCTCCCGCCCACTGCACGCCCACCAACATAATACCACTTGCAGCTTAACTCTTAATAGCTTACTTGCAGCTTACCTCGATATTACCCTTTTCATACAATCATACATCCTGCTATGGCATCTTGCTTCTGTCATTCACATGATACAATCAAGCCACACGATTCGTCAAGGGCAGGAGTAGTTCAAGACAGAGGCGATGTATAATTACTCACAGAATCAAGGGTGGGTGAGCGGGGAGGGCTGGTGGTGGAGTGGGACTTGCAGACATGACCTTCAAGTATGTATAAGATCATCACTAAATGTGGACTCAATGTTACACTGGGAACAGAGACGCGTCACATCACAGCGTTGCGTCAAACACCATTAACCCCTTGAGGCCCAGAACGTAATTTCTATTGTAATTTGGGTACCACTAGACAATTTTTTGTGAATATAAGCAATATTATATACCTATGACCTGTTTAGTATCCTTGTCCACTAATTAATTTGGTATGTTCAGTTACTTTTTGTAATTTGATGGCTCGACAACATACAATTTTTTATAGCAAAGGAAAGAAATGGGTGTGAAGGGGTTAAGCAGTGAATAAAGGCCTGCAGGGATGTGATTGTAATGACAGCGTGTGTAACTATGCGGTAAATGTGTTTGGATAGTTCCTTTGAACTTGCTGGTGGTGGAAATGGTCTGGTAGCGGACTGAGCCCATTTTGACTGCGGGGCGACCACAGGCTAATTAACCCCTTCACGCCCAGATCTTTCCTTTGCTAGTATATAAAATTGTTTGCTTGCCTTAAAATTACGAAAAGTAACTTAATATACCAAATAAGCTAGTGGACAAGGATAGTATACGGGTCATATCTATAGAATGTTGCCTATATTAAAATAAAAAATAAATAAAAAAAAAGTAATGGTAGCCAAATTACATTATAAATTACGTTCTGGGCCTGAAGGGGTTAATACCTTCCAACGTTATTCAATCATGAGTCCGTGAATAAGTCTGAATAACTATGAATAATCCCTTTCTGCAGCATCCTTACAGCAGGGTGAGAAGTGTGACTGGTTTGAAAATACAGATTTGTGTATTTTAAAAGTCGTCATGATAAAATGCATCGTTAATTATATCGGTAATGAAGGTTCCCCAGCGATTAGTAGCGTAATGGACAGCCTACATTTCCGGGTGGCTATAATGATTATCGTCAGTCCGGAGCCCACTAGCCATCACTTGCCTTGCTGCACTCGCCCACCAACTATACACACACCAATAAATAAAATATAGATATACAGACTCAGATTAACATACGAACAGACAGAGGATAACACACCCACCCACAAACTACATACACCACCACCCACAAACTACATACACCAATAACATAAATGAATATAGACAGATGTAGACAGACACAGATTAACATACGAACAGACAGACAGAGGATTAACACACCCACCCACCAACTAAACACACCAATCAAATAAATAAATAAATAAAGACAGACACAGATTAACATACGGACAGACAGACACAGGATAACACTCATCAATAGTCATGTTTATTTCCTATGGATGGATACACAGGTCATGTCATCACACATCACTCAAGTCATGTCAACCTTGCCGCCCCCCGCTCTTTGCCCCCCGCTCTTTGCCCCCCGCCCTTTGCCACCCCATCCTCTGCCCCCCGCCCTTTGCCCACCCCACCCTCTGCCCCCCGCCCTTTGCCCGCCCCCCGCACGCCCGCACGCCCGAGTCGCCGTAATATTGGGATTGGGGAAATTCCTCACCGTTCGCCGCCTCCACTACAAGCTTTCCACCTCCCCGCCTCTTGGATTTCCACGTTATGTTATAAGAATCGGGTTGGCATTCTGCAGATGATATGACATGCAGTAACGGGTGCTCCTCCCTGCCTCGCTTCCCTCCCTGCCTCGCTTCCCTCCCTGCCTCACTGTCCCTGCCTCACTTTTCTTACCCCTGCCTCACTCACTGTTCATCCCCTGCCTCGCTTCCATATCTGCCTCACTGTCCATATACCCCTGTCTCGCTTCCCTCCCCTGCCTCACTTGCCTCCCCTGCCTCGCTTCCCTCCCTGCCTCACTGTCCCTGCCTCACTGTTTTTACCCCTGCCTCACTGTGCCTGCCTCACTGTCCATACCCCTGCCTCGCTTCCCTCCCCTGCCTCGCTTCCCTCCCCCGCCTCGCATCCCTCCCTGCCTCACTGTCCCTGCCTCATTATCCCTGCCTCAACCCACCAGCCACCACACACTCCTCTCCTCACCTATTCTACCTACTATAACCCGTACGTCTTATAGCTATAGTATACTCTTGTCTCATTATGTGTGTGTGTGTGTGTGTGTGTGTGTGTGTGTGTGTGTGTGTGACCTCCCCGTTAGCCCCCTCCCCAATATCCCCACCATTCCCCCCACACGTACTGTAGTAGAGGATTTTTCCCCCTAACAGCATTCGTAGCCCGGTGCTAAACCTTCTCGTCTTGTCATACGGAAAATCAAAAAAGTTATTTTAATTAAAACTAAAAGGATCCATTCTGTCTCTCTCTCTCTCTCTCTCTCTCTCTCTCTCTCTCTCTCTCTCTCTCTCTCTCTCTCTCTCTCTCTCTCTCTCTCTCTCTAAGCGGCGGCAATTTCCACGAGATTAACACCAAAGTTCCGTTTTCGAGTATAATTTTTTAATATATGTATAATAGTTGGTGGCAAAGGGCGGGTGAGGCGCCTTAGGTATAGGGAAAAGTTTTGGTTGGTGGGTGTATCTTGTGCCGGGTGTAGGAGTGAGGATAGGTGTTGTATTGGTGTTGTTGTAGTGCTGTTGTTGTAGTGGTGGTGTTGCAGTGGTAGTAGTGTGTAGTAGTGGTAGTGTGGTAGTAGTAGTGTGTAGTGGTAATGTAGTGGTGGTAGTGTGGTAGTGGTAAGGGTGGTAGTATTGCAGTGGTGGTAGTGGTAGTATGTAGTGGTGGTAGTGGGTAGTGGTGGTAGTGTGTAGTGGTGGTAGTGTTCTAGTGGTAGTGGGTAGTGGTGGTAGTGTGTAGTGGTGGTAGCGTGTAATGGTAGTGGTGGTAGCGTGTAATGGTAGTGGTGGTAGTATTGCAGTGGTAGTGGGTAGTGGTGGTAGTGTGGTAGTGGTGGTAGTGTGGTAGTGGTGGTGTGGTAGTGGTGGTGTGGTAGTGTTGTGGTGGTAGTGTGTTGTTGTGGTAGTGGTGTAGTGGTAGTAGTGTTGCAGTGGTGTGGATAGTGGTGGTAGTAGTGTGGTAGTGTTGTTGTTGTTGTAGTAGTGGTAGTGTATAGTGGTGGTAGTGTGGCAGGGGTAGTGTGTAGTGGTAGGGGTGGTAATAGTAGATGTAGTAGTAGGGAAAGTAGGGGAGGAAGTAAAAAGATAGGGAGGACAGTGTGTGAGGATCAAATTTCCACGTTTATTAGAGGAGAGGGACAGTGTGTGTGTGTGGTGTGTGTGTGTGTGTGTGTGTTCACCAAACCAGGAAATAAAAAGAGAACCAAAAAAAACAAAAACAAATCGTGTCCTGAAGCGAGCGATGTGTTGCTTTTGATGTGTCGAAAATGAGACAAAGACTGAAGAATATAAAAAGTATCTACCTCGCTTCCCTCCCTGCCTCACTGTCCCTGCCTCACTGTCCTTACCCCTGCCTCGCTTCCCTCCCTGCCTCACTGTCCTTACCCCTGCCTCGCTTCCCTCCCTGCCTCACTGTCCTTACCCCTGCCTCGCTTCCCTCCCTGCCTCGCTGTCCCTGCCTCGTTGTCCCTGCCTCACTGTCCCTGCCTCACCGCCTCTTCCTTTCGCAGCATACATAAAAAACGAGTCAATTGTCTTTGTCACACCCGCACATCGTTTTCCATTTACATATTAATAGGTTCAGGGGAGACTGTAGTGTTGAGGCCACGTAGAAAAATATATCTTGAAGGCCTATCGGGATTTATATTATGAAAAATGGGGAGAGAGAGAGAGAGAGAGAGAGAGAGAGAGAGACAGAGAGAGAGAGAGAGAGAGAGAGAGAGAGAGAGAGAGAGAGAGAGAGAGAGAGAGGAGAGAGAGAGAGAGAGAGAGAGAGAGAGAGAGAGAGAGAGAGAGAGAGTGTGTAGTGTGTGTGTTAGAGAGAGAGTTAGAGAGAGAGTTAGAGAGAGTGTGTGAGTGAGAGAGAGAGAGAGAGAGTAGGTCGACAGGCAGATAAGTGTCTTTCCAGGACACACACACACACACACACACACACAGACACACACACATTGGAAACAATCTCATTAATATTTTTTTTAATTGAGGTAATTGTCCAGAAATTTCGCTTTTATGATTGTGTGATTGTGGAATGTGATGATTCGATTTGCGTAGTGATTATAGACAAGCAAAATAAACAACACACACACACACACACACACACACACACACACACACACACACACACACACACACACACACACCACACACACAAACACACACACACAACACACACACACACACACACACACACACACAACACACACACACACACACACACACACACACACCCCACACACACACACACACACACACACAACACACACACACACACACACACACACACACACACACACACACACACACAGACACACACACCCACACACCCACACACCCCCACAACTCACTCACTCACTCACTCACTCCTCACTCACTCACTCACTCACTCACTCACTCACACACGCATATATACACACACCCCACACCACACACACACCACACACACACACACACACACACACCACACCACACAGTCACACACACACAGAAACACACACCACAGAAACACACGCACACACACACCTATTTTTAGTATAATCCTATTCTTATTCTCCTGTTTTTCTTCCTTGTCTTCCTTTTCTTCCCTCTTCTTCCTTTTCTTCCTTGTTTTCTTCCTTGCCTCCCTTTCTATCCTTTCTTCCCTATCCTCCTTTCCTTACCTATTGGCCCTTTCTAGAGTCATGTCCCTCCCTTCCTTCCTTCCTTCCCTTTCTTCCTTCCTTCCTTCCTTCCCTTCCTCCCTTCCCCCTCCTTCCTCCTCCTTCCTCCTTCCTTCCTTCCTTCCTTCTTCCTCCTTCCTTTTCTCCTCCCTTCCTTTCTTCCTTCTTCCCTTCCTCCCTCCTTCCCTCTCCTCCTTTCCTTCCTTCCTTCCTTCCTTCCTGCCTCCCTTCCTTCTTCCCTCCCTCCCTCCCTCCCTCACCGTCTCCCTCCCTCCTGCCCCTTCCTTACTCCTTCTCTCACTCACTCTCTCCCTCACTGTGGCGGTAACAAACGAGCGGAGTCTAATGGAGTGTCGAAATGCTGAGTACCGTCGACTGACATACTAATAATGATAGACCGAAGCTTCGAAACACTGCGGCGAGACTGTTGTGGGACGAGGAACAGACACTTGCCTCTCTCTCTCTCTCTCTCTCTCTCTCTCTCTCTCTCTCTCTCTCTCTCTCTCTCTCTCTCTCCTCTCTCTCTCTCTCTCTCTCTCTCTCTCTCTCTCCTCTCTCTCTCTCTCTCTCTCTCTCTCTCTCTCTCTCTCTCTTTGATGTATAGGCAATATTCACTCTACCATTGGTTTGTAGTACTCGTGTAGAGATAATATATTGTTCAAGAGACAGTGTGAAGAGGAGGAGGAGAAGGAGAGGAGGAGGAGGAGGAGAGAAGGAGGGAAGGAGGAAGAGAGGAGGAGGAGAGGGGAAGGAGGAGGAGAAGAGGAGAGGAGGAAGAAGAAGGAGGGAAGGAGGAAGAAGAGGAGGAGGAAGTAGGGGAAAGGAGGAGGAGGAAGGGGAGGAGGAAGAAGAGGAAAGGGAGGAGGAGGAAGAAGAAGAGGAGGAGGAAGAAGAAGGGGAGAAGGAGGAAGAAGAAGAGGAGGAGGAGGAGGAGGAAGAAGAAGGGGAGAAGGAGGAAGAAGAAGAAGAGGAGAAGAAGAGGAGGAGGAGGAGAGAGGAGGAGGAGGAGAAGAGGAGGAGGAGGAGAAGGAGGAGGAGAGGAGAAGAAGAAGAGGAGGAGGAGGAGGAGGAAAAGAAGAAGAGGAGGAGAGAAGAAGAGGAGGAGGAGGAGGAGAAGGGAGGAGGAGGAGGAGGAGGAGGAGGAGATAAGGGAAAGAGGAAATTAAAACGGTGAGAGGATCAGTATAGGATGAAGGAGAAAAGGAGGATATTTTGTTAATTTAATTTCAGGAGTACAGTTGAAGGCAAGAGGCAAGATTTAATAGGGTGATCGGATAGACCCTTACACTAGATAGATAGACAAATGGATGGATAAATACAGGAATAGATCGATATAGAGATGGAGAGGTGGTTCCCCTATTCATTTAACACCATAACTCTTACTAAACTTAAGCATTCCCATCCCTCAACGCCTGCTTTTCTGCGTCTCACTCACACTCATTCCCGTCCCCTGCCCAGCCTTCGGTAAACATTGCATCGCTCCATACCACACCGGCAGCCGCGCCCTACCACACCCTACCACACCCTATTTTTTTTAACAAGGCAAAAATTATAATATCGAAGTCTCATGCTTAAAATGATGCCAATATTTACCTGATACTATGGTTAACTATGATAAAATACAGCTGAAATTTAGAAAAAGCGTAGTCTTCCCTTCTCCTGGCATCAAATATCAGGCAGTAAGCAGCAAGGGGGCAGGATTTGGGTCTCGTTTTACAAAATAGACTATAGTTTTGCCGCCGCCATAGGGTGAAGGAGGGAGGAAGGGTGAAATAGGGAAACACAAACGGAAGAGGAGGACATGGCGAGGAATAAATAAACTAGAGAGTTAGAAGAATTAGATGAGATGTTAGTAAATTAATAACAGAAAGGAAGAAATGAAATCAACCCCTTGAGACCCAGAACGTAATTTCCATTGTAATTTGGGTACCATTAGACAATTTGTACACTCCAGAAATAAGGGTATATTAAGGGTAAAATTGTTACATCGCACCATCACTACCCTTTTTAAACCCTATGTCCCGGCTGTAGTGTAGATGCTGCCGATTATACCCTTCATCTACCCTTTATCTACCCTTTTTAGACGAGAGGGTTGCAAAAGGGTATATTTGCGTCGATCCGAAAGGGTATATTTGTAAGGGTAGAAAAAGGGTAGCAGTATTTCATCACTACAAACACCCTTTTTCTACCCTTTTCCTACCCTTTTTTTCTAAGAGTGTAGCGACTATAAGCAATATTTATAGCTATGACCTATTTAGTATCCTTGTCAACTTACTAAATTGGTATATTCAGTTACTTTTTCGTAATTTTATGGCTAACAACAGACTTTTTTATATAGCAAAGGAAAGATCTGGGCGTGAAGGGGTTAAATAAATAGCTCCATACTCGCAACCCTTCCCTCTATATGGCCGTTTTGACAGACCAATACACGAATCAAGGAATTCCAATACCTTCTTATTACCTGAAAAACTATACATGTGTCGTTGCTTCGTGTGTGTGTGTGTGTGTGTGTGTGTGTGGGTGTGTGTGTGTGTGTGGGTGGACAGGGAAGGACGGGAGGATAGTAAGGGATGTGTATGTATTAAGAAGGAGTATTATTTTCTTGACAAAGTGTACTATATTTTGTTTTGTGTTATGACGTTAAAATCTGTAAAAACGTTTGTAGTACTACTATACTATACTACTCTTTTTCAAGCTGTCATATGCTGGCTCAACAATTGGCTTCATCCGCAGACCAGTGGACGTATCCAGTGCATGGATGACTGACGATCCACCTGACTATAGGACAAACTGTTGCAACTAGCGCGTTGTATTATGTACTAATGCTAGCCTGCTTGCTGCTAAGGATGATGGGGGCTGCCTAGGACACACACACACACACACACACCACACACACCACACACACCACACACACACACACACACACACACACACACACACACACACACACACACACACACACGTCTTATGGCCTTAAAACCAACCAAAATGTAAAAAAATCGTGTTTGTTTTGCTTGGCTTATGTTGACGCGGCGACCACCACACCCTCCCCACTCCGACGGAAACAGCGACGAAAAGTTTTATATTCAGTAAACAGTGCACCGCTCCATACCACACCGGCAGCCGCGCCCTACCACACCCTACCACACAAACCACACACCAGCGGCCATTCCCCTCCGGTTCCAACAAAAGAGCCAACAAAACAACGTTAGTGGATCACTGGATCAGGGAGGCCTTAGCGTCTAGGTCTTGCCCCAAATGGCGGAACAATGAGGCAACCCCCCGAGGAAGACACGGCTCCTCGTCTCCTTGAGCGGCGAGGCCCATGATGTGTCGCGAGAGAAGGGAAGGAGAGGAAGAAAGAGTGTAGGAGGATAAGGAGAGTGAGAAAGTGGTAGGGGAGCATGAGAAGGAGGAGAAGGAGTGGAAGAGGATAAGGGGAGTGAGAAAGTGGTAGGGGAGCATAAGAAGAGGAGAAGAGTGAAGAGGATAGGGGTAGCAAGCTAGGACAAAAGAGAGGGAAGGTTAGACAAAAGAAGTGAAAAGTGTAGGGAAAGGAGAAGGAGGATAGGTTAGGGTGTGAGAAAGTGGGGGGACATGAGAAGCCGAGGATAAAGACGGTCTCGACCATAAGGAGAGCGAGACATGAGTGTGGGGAGCAATGAGAAGGAGAGGAAGAAAGAGGAGAAGGGATAAGGAGAGTGAGAAAGTGGTGGGGGAGCATAAGGAGAAGGAGACGAGAGAGGAGGAGAAAGAGTGTAGGAGCATAAGGAGAGTGAGAAAGTGGTGGGGGAGCATGAGAAGGAGGAGGATAAAGAGTATAGGACAATAAGGAGAGTGAGAAAGTGGTAGGGGAGCATGAGAAGGAGGAGGATAAAGAGTGGAGGACAATAAGGAGAGTGAGAAAGTGGTGGGGGAGCATGAGAAGGAGGAGGAGAAAGAGTGGAGAAGGGTAAGGGGAGTGAGAAAGTGGTAGGGAGCATGAGAAGGAGGAGGATAAAGAGTGGAGAAGGGTAAGGGGAGGGAGAAAGTGGTAGGGGAGCATGAGAAGGAGCGACAGGAGACGAAGGAGGAGGAAGGCTCGCTAAGTTGAAATTGGAGAACTTGTCAGGGACGCAGAGTCAACAGAGGACCCTCCCGCTGCTGCCACGTGAAGGAGGTATTACACAAGGTGGGAGGAGAGGATAGGGTGTGACATGGGATGGTGTGGCGGTGAAGAGAGTGGAAGGGTGTGGCAGGTAGACGTGGTATAAGATGAGAAGGCAGGTAGTTAGTGCGGAGTCAATAGGGAGCTTTAAAAGACGGCTAGACAATTTCATGAATGGGGATGAAAGGTGGATGAAAGTACAGTAAACTCTCTCTAAATCGAACCCGTATAATTCAAACTTCGGATAATTCGACCTGTTTCAGGCCAGTTCAAATTTTTCAATTAACTTCCATAATTCGAGCAAGTTTGAATTATCCTTAGCTTTACTAGTGGGAGTCCGACCTCTCCCATGCGGTGCGTGCCGCGGCTGCCCAGCGTGATCTGATATATGATCATTTATAATTATCGTATAGATACGATAGGCTGAGGAAGAAGGCGGGAGGGAGAGGAGGAAGAGGGGAGAAGAGGAGGAAAGGGGGGGAAGGGAAGGAGGGACGAGGAGGAGAAGAAGGGGAGAGGCGGAGGAGAAGGAAGGAGGTGGGACAAGGAAGGGAGTAGAGGAGGAGAAGAAAGGGAGGAGAGGAAATGGGAGGAGGAAGAACTATTTTTTTAAAGTATCCTTCGCTTTGTATACAATCCTTCAGAGTCCTTCACGGGCCTCTTCGCTCCTTCACGCATCCTACAGGAGTCATGGGAGTGTGTTGAAAATCCCACAGGATTGCAATAGTATTCCTAGGTTTTTATAAGTACTTTGACAATCACATGGGTGCTCAAATAGGGATTAATAATCGAATATACTATAGGAGTAGCCGTGTGTCTGCTGTCTGTCTGTCTGTCTGTCTGTTTTGGGTAGCCGAAACTGTAAATTCAATTTTGATGAGAGTAGGCTCAAAAATTGGCAAATAAATCGTAGGTGGTAAGCGGCTTGGTCCCATGTCAATTGAATAATTTTGAAGGAGGGTTTTGGGCTAAAAACACTTTAGGAGTATGAGATTACAGGAAAAACTCTTGCGGTAACGTCTTGCCGCATTCCACAAACTCAGTAGACTCTTATACCTTTGTGTGCGTGTGTGAGTGTGTGTGTTGGAATCACACGGAACACAAAGGGTTGGAATCACACGGAACGTGGTCTACCCCGAGGCACTTTGACCATTGACCAACGACAGCAACAACACGTTTGGAGTTTGCAATCACATGTTGTCTAATAGATACTACTACTACAAACATCAATACATGGGTCCGAAGGGCCCACAAACACTTGTAATATTACTAATACTGAAAATACTATTACTGATCGTTGTATTGAAGGAATGATTAATCTAGCAATGCCTATCATATTTTTTGTCTTGTAGTAAGTTTTGTCTAATTTGTGATTTTTGGAATTCTAAGTATAATGTCATGTAATTGGCTGAAATAGGGATTATAATCTTGTACTTAAAGTATCCGATCTGTTCAGCATGCCCGAAATGGGCTAGAAAATTTAGCAATCTATTTCAAAAAATATTGCAATTTTGAAGGCATACCCTTCAAAATTTGCAATATTTTGAAAATATTTGTTGAATTTGTCTAGAGTTGTCGGCTGTGACATGGATTGAGTCACTATAAGTTGATGAACTATTCAGCCAATGCAATACATGACCTTTCATTACCTAAACGACAATGACAAACTACTACAACGTCATTGAAGGCATTTCAATTATCATTTTAATTATAAGTGAGTGAAAAGGAGAGCAGGGAATACAAGGATACAGGAAACAGCCCAACAACATGGTCCTTAAACTTTGCTTACTGAATAACTAACTAGATAGTATAGAGAGAAGATTAATAGAAGGTCTCTACCCACCATTTCTAGCGATGTAGCCAAGTTGTAATTGTACAGATTTAAGAATATTGTGAGGAAAGTTGAAGTGTATCTATCTATCTATGTTTGTGGGTAGTTATGGCTTGATAGATAGGTCATGTTATTGTGTTTGAAGAGTGAACATGATAGGTTAAGGGATGGCGGACAGTTCCTGAGCACTTTTGAAGCAAACATTCAATAGACCAGCTCGTGCAATCATGCGATACTTGCTGAAATGGCAGAGAGTTGAAAAAGTGTGAAAGATTGAGACGTAGGAGAGATGTGAAGAGAACTGGAGAGTCAGTAAAGATGAGAGAGAGCTAGAGCCGAGATAAAGAAGAAGTTAGAGAATCGAGAAGAGATAGAGAGATAAGAGAAGAGATTATGAAGAGAAGAGAAGAGAGAGATGAGAGAAGATAGCCAGAAGAGAGAGAGAGAGAGAGAGAGAGAGAGAGAGAGAGAGAGAGAGAGAGAGAAGAGAGAGAGAGAGAGAGAGAGAGAGAGAGGAGAGGAGAGAGAGAGGGAGAGGAGAGAGAGAGAGAGAGAGAGAGAGAGGAGAGAGAGAGAGAGAGAGAGAGAAGGAAGAAAGAAAAGGCTCAAATATGGCTCTCCATGTTTTTGTAGTCAGGAAGGAGTTGGAGTCTGCAGGGATTAAAAATAACATTCTCGTCACCATTATGTCGGGGAATCCATCATGTTCGGTGCTGACGGTGCCTCCTCGGGCCGGCGCCTCGGTGTAAGGATCATGTGGGAGCTGTCGGGCCCGAGAGAAGTGAAAAACGATGAGAAAATGAAAAAAAAGTATCTATGAAAAAGGGATGATGTGAGTGTGTGTGTGTTTGTGTTTGAGTTTGTGTTTGTGTGTGGGTGTGGTTGTGGTTGTGTCTGTGTACATAATATATCCCTGAGGCGCCCTCCAGAGCTTCCAAGGAAGTACAATTAGCATTTAGCGGCAAAGCAGGAACAAGGAGCGAGGGAGGAGCGTTGAAAGGTAAACAAACGAAAATTGACAATGTAAGTTTCGTGGTTTGATGCTAATTCTTCTGGGAACGTTTTAGTGACTTACGTATGATTTGTAGTAGTAGTAGTAGTAGTAGTAGTAGTAGTTTGTAGCTAGAAGTAGTAGTAGTAGTAGTAGTGAAGGTAGTATTTAACTGACAATGTAAGTTTCGTGGTTTGATGCTAATTCTTCTGGGAACGTTTTAGTGACTTACGTATGACTTGTAGTAGCAGTAGTAGTAGTAGTAGTAGTAGTAGTAGTAGTAGTAATAGTAGTAGTAGTGTAGCAGAAGTAGTAGTAGTAGTAGTAGTGAAGGTAGTATTTATGACATAGTAGTCGTATGTATTTGTTGTGATTGTTTGTTGGGTATAGAGAAAACGAAGTAGTATTAAGTAGTAGTTGTCAGAAGGTAGTATAGTTACATAGATTTCTCACAATATAGTTTCCCTGATTAATTCCCTTCTGGAACAGTAAGGCATTACCTCTCCTTTCGTATATTAGTAGTAGTAGTACACACCAATAGTAAGGAAGTAAAGACACAAGTTAGTACTCGGTATTGCACAATAAAGTAGTAGTAGTAGTGGTGAGAGTGTAATAGTAGAGAGTCATTATAGGGTTGAAAAACAGTAAAAGAATTGCTATCCCTCAGTCTTCCTTTATCCATGACTTCCTCTTCACTTAATACCACGTCTCCCTTTATATCTTCCTTGCTTTGTAATACACAGTAAAGGAATCTACCTCTCCTTTCGTTATTAGGAGGAACACCACACCAAGCTAAGGGAAGAACACCACACCAAGGCTTCTCTCTCGGCTTTGCACCACACTACAAGAGACGAGTGGGGTGAGAGGGAATGCAGGAATCATTATAGGGTGTACAGTAAAACCGCGTCGTGAGATAGTTATGCAGATAAGAATAAGGATGAAAGATTCCCTTATACTACACCTGATTTCCTCGTATTCTAGGCAGGTACTGTGTTATTTCATTAGCTTAGTTAACTTTCACCTGCTTACTCGAAGGTGCTTAAACCCTTGAGGCCCAGAACGTTATTTCATTGTAATTTAGGTGACGATTTTTTGTGTGATTATAAGCAATATTTTATAGATGTGACCTGTTTAGTATCCTTTGTCGACTAAATAATTTGGTATATTTTGTGACTTTTCGTAGTTTTATAGCTCGACAACATACATTTTTTCATAGCAAAGGAAAGATCTGGGCGTGAAGGGGTTAATAATGGACGGAGAGTAATATAGTTCTTCTTTGAAATACGATGCTTACTATAACTTACGATGTTTACTATGGAGGAAATTGCGTGGTGTTATAGAGTATACATATAGATAACACCAAGATCTATAGACTTTTAATAGTATGATAGATAGTTATGTCTATTAAGCTTAGATAACACTTTCTTATTCTCGCTCTTTATTCTCGTAGTAGTAGTAGTAGTAGTAGCAGTAGTAGTAGTGGTAGTCAGAAGTAGTAGTAGTAGTAGTGGTAGCAGCAGAAGTAGTAGTAGTAGTAGTTAGTAGTTAGTAGGAGTAGTAGTAGTAGTAGTATAGTATTTGGGTATAGATAAACGAAGATTATTCTCGCATTCTCCCTCTAAATTCCCGCGTCCTCACAGATCCTAAACGAGGCACTGAAGAACAGGCTCAAAAAGTGTAGCTACGTATCAGTAAATGCCATTAGTGTGTCACAGCTTTACGGGGAATCACTGATGGGAGGGTGACACTATGGGGGAGGGCGGGGGGTCGTGGGGGGGAGGGGGGGTTTAAAGGTACTCGTCCAACCCCCTCCTGCCTTCATTCTCCCATACTCGCCTGCAAGCCATCCTCAATATATCTCAAAAGCACTACCCACTCAGAATC
This sequence comes from Chionoecetes opilio, assembly GCA_016584305.1. Classification (NCBI taxonomy): domain Eukaryota; kingdom Metazoa; phylum Arthropoda; class Malacostraca; order Decapoda; family Majidae; genus Chionoecetes; species Chionoecetes opilio. The sequence continues at coordinate 102,865 of JACEEZ010008872.1, read as the reverse complement.
GAAATGCGAGTTTGCGCTTTAACTTTTTTTTTTCTCTCTCTCTCTCTCTCTCTCTCTCTCTCTCTCTCTCTCTCTCTCTCTCTCTCTCTCTCTCTCTCTCTCTCTCTCTCTCTCTCTCTCCCTCGCCCCTTTGCCCCGCCGGAAATGCAGTAAAACGCTTCCGGCCCCTCATCTACACCGCACTAATTACTGGGTGTTGCTATTTATTTTGCCAGGGAGATGGGATTACTGTGCTCTGTGGCCGAGAAATAGGTTACTGCAGACTGGTCGTAATGTTGGTGGTTTGATAATATTGCAAGGGCGAGAGAGGCATGTGAGGTGCATGTTAGGTGTTCTGAAGGGTCGAGGGGGGAGGAAGGCAGTTCGAGTAAAGAGGAGAGAGAACACACTAAGAAAAAAGGTGCAACTTTGCATATTTAAAGCTGCAATAGGTGTCACTGATTTTGCACCTTTTTTTCTTAGTGTGAAGGGTAAGAGTGTATCTAATATTCAATTATAATATTAGTGAGACAGATGATCTTTTAACATCTATCTATTAAAAGTCTATTGATCTAGGGGGAAGGGACTTTGAGTGAGGCAGGCGGGGAAGAAGTGTCATGTGTACGTACAAACACACACACCCGCGCACACACACACACACACACAGAGGCAAAAACCAACAAAACGTACATACATCTTAAACGTACTGATGGCATGTCGTTTCTTAAATCAATAGTGTTTGAGGGACAGGATTGGACTATTGCTCACTCCCATCCCTCCCCTAGCCTCCTAAGCCTCGTGTTCCCCTCTCCTAACACACGGCTTTCTCCCTGCCAGTAATTCTCCCCTTTCTCACTCCCGTATCTCTCCATCGAAATCTATGGTCCATTCCCTGTTGTGTTTCCCTTTTAAGCTTCGTCCCATTTCCTTCCCTACCCACTATCTGTGATCTGTCCCCACCCCCCCACCCCCCCACCCCCTCCACCCCCCCACACCACACACACACACGTACGTACATCAGACCTTGGCCTACCTACTTATTGCTCATTCTATCTTCAGCATTTTACTTTTCTTTATAAAACGTTATAAATTCATTACCGTTCTGTCCATGAGAAATGAAGAAAATTATGGATAGAATAATGATAGGAGAAAATGCAGAAATGCTACAAATTGTTATAACAGAAATTCTACAACACTAACTAATGCTATTGTTACTGCTACTACTACTATTACTACTAGCAAGACCACCACTATTACTACTATTAAAGTTAATGAGTACAATATAGGATAACTATGAAACTAACATTAACCCCTTCAGGCCCAGATATTTTCTTTGCTGTATAAAATAGTCTATTGTTACCCATAAAATTACAAACGGTTGCATAATCTACCAAATTTGCTAGTGGACAAGGATACTAAACAGGTCATATCTATAAAATACTAGCTATATTAATTAAAATCGTCTAATGGTAGCCAAATTACAATGAAAATTACGCTCTGGGCCTCAAAGGGTGAATCATGATAATAGTAATGAGGTAATAACAATAATAATGATAACAGTAATAATGATATGAAAACAACAAGTAACACCAGGTAGGGTAGAGAAGGATGGCGGTGACAGAGGCATTCAAATATGAGTAATGGGTAGCGTAGCATTGGTAACTATTTTTATTGATGAGAAGAGTGGTGTTATAGTCTATTCACTTAAGCTGGATTCTTGGGAGCTGCTCGATGCCTACCCGAGTATGTAAGGACGTCGCTGATTGGCTGATGCACGCGGGCTGGGTGGTGATGGTGGTGGTATTTTGGTAGCCTCAGCCAATCAGCGACGTCCTTACATACTCAGGTAGGCATCGAGCAGCTCCCAAGAATCCAGCTTAAGTGAATGGACTATAGTAAGTAGGCCTACACTACACTAGCATCTACAGCCCTTACATGCTCCCTCTACTGCTTTAGTCTTGCATAGGGTACAGTAAATACTTGGAAACTTACTACCCAATGACTACTACACACTCAGAAATGGGGGGTATATTAAGGGTAGAATTGTTACATCGCACCATCACTACCCTTTTTATACCCTATGTCCAGGCTGGAGGGTAGATGCTGCTGATTATACCCTTCATCTACCCTTTATCTACCCTTTTTAGACGAGAGGGTTGAGAAAGGGTACATTTGGGATTTGAAAAGGGTATATTTAGGGTTGCAAAAGGGTATATTTGTAAGGGTAGCAGTATTTCATCACTATAAACACCCTTTTTCTACCCTTTTCCTACCCTTTTTTTCTAAGAGTGTATGCACTGTTATACTCTTCTTCTTTTCTAACGAGGTGAAAAATCCTGACCCCTTGCTGCTTACTGACTGATATTTGATGCCAGGAGAAAAGAAAAGTATAGTTCTTCTAAATTTCAGCTGTTTTTTTTTATCATAGTTAACCATATTATCAGGTAAACATAGTCTTTTAAGCATGAGACCTTAAGATACGATGGAATTTTCGCCTCGTTAAAAAAATTGACTATAGTTGCTGCGCCTCGAGGAAGACACCCTTAGGCAAAGAAAAAGCTTCCAAGGAAATCTAGCTACTTTTCTTTCCTACCTACAGTGCATAGGTTTGTACAAGAATATCGTCCACCTACTTATAAGAACATAAGAAAATAAGGAAGCTACAAGAGGCAACGAGACCTACACGTGGTAGTTCGTATTACTTCATACTACCTACATCCACCTACATACTACCTACAAGACTACTCACTTATGCGCTTGTAGTGGACATGTGTAGCGTCCGTAATGTTTGGGTATGACGGTGCACAGACAAAAAACTGGATATTCTTCCTTCCACTGTGCTTGGGATTTCTTGGAATTTCTTGGGATTTCTTGGGTTTTAGGTTTTCTTCGAGTCTCCATCGACGTTAAAGTTAAATCATCGACGCCACCAGACTGATGAAATGAAAAAAAATATAGACAAAAACAATCATTTATAAAAATATTAGACTCCTCAGGTGATAATACACGACTGTTTTTAATTACGAAGCGAATATACGTACTTGAATTATATAAGTGTACTCCATGAAGGGGTGACATTAGAACGGATCCTGGAGGGAGACACCCACATACGCCATCACCAGGACGAAGAGGATGATGGGAGTGACGATCTGAGCGAAGGTATTCATCTTGACACTCCTAACAGGCTGATGGGGCTGCGGGAAGAAGCCGGGCGGGGAGTGAGGTGGCTTCTTGGCCCCAAAAGACATCACCATGTTGACGGTGTTGCCCGGGGTGGTGTTCTCCCTCATCCTCTGGGCGTTAATGACCACCAGAATCATAACGATAGAGAAGTTGATGAGGATGCAAGCCACGAACCACACATCCAAGAGCTTCAGGTAGGAGGTGTTGGGTGTTGTCTCAGTGATCTGGGTGAAGAGAGTAGCCAGCACCAGCAGCGCCGTCAGGGACACCATGATGCGGTCGTTGAAGTCGTCCAGCTCAAAGAAGAAGGTCAGGTAACAGATCGTCACCATGAGGAAGGTCGGGATGTAGGTACTGCTCACGTAGAAACCCGACAGGTTATCCAGACGGAAGCGTATCTCTCGGCCGCTGTAGTTGTGCCAATCGCGTCCCACCATCTCTATGGTCTGCATCTCGTACTCCCGCAGTGTAGTGGCGCCCCTGTACTCCACCGTGGTGTTGGGGGCCTTCAGCGCCACCAGGTCCCGCGTGAAGGCCTGGAGTCGAGCGATGAAGCTGCAAGTCTGGGTGTCGAAAGGGTACATTTCCAGACGCATATAGCAGGACACTTGCACCTTATAGTTCTGCTCCAGCTTGAGGGAGTTGGTCTCGCCGGGGTACACCTCGTCTGGGGAAGCAACAAGGGCTCTTAAAAGCTCGTCCTCAAGATCTAGGTATCGCCACGACACACGGAAGTTGCAAAGGTGAATACGTGAATACTCCTACATACTGGAAAGACGTCTGCGTATCTTTTTCTCCTCTATCCAAGCATCACCATAATGTAAACAAGAAGCACCAGTAAGATGAATCAACAGGACCTTAACCATATTGAGGTACAACATGTAACTAAGAAGACCACTAACCTTCTTTGAATCTGGAAATATCATCCGGCTCGGGACCAGACTCCATGACAGCCACAAACGTCTCCCACTGCTTCTTGGTTTCGGCCTCTGTGCCCGTCGTGTCTTGAAAGAGCAGCTCCGGCATCCAGATGTTGTCCTCATGAATCACATTGAGAGTCTCGGCATAGTTGAGACTCTCCATGTCCAGTCGAGGGTCCCGCCAGCGCATGGTGAGGCTGAGATAGACACTGAGCTTCATATTCAGCGTGTCAAGAGGTTGCATGGAGAGGATGGTGATGTGAAAGTGGATCCAGGCTGGTTCTATGCCGACCCTCGCTGGGGGAACCTGCCCAACAGAGGGAAGGGAAGCATGGGGGAAGTAGATGATTAGTATTGTATTTTTGTAATGTGTGTAGTTACTTAGATGTAGCATAAAGGGTCTGAGGTATTCTCATGTATATCCTTATCATGCACCATCCTTCCCATGCCCCATACACTCCTCTCACCCACCTCGTTGATGTAGTCCTTGGGCACCACCACAGGGGTACACAAACGCTCGTCGCTTTGGTCAGGACAGTTCACCTCCAGGTCGCAGCGTTGCATCTTGCGGATACATGTACCGTCGTGACACGTATATTGCATCGAGGTACACGCCGTCAACAGCAAGTCAGGTTCATTAGAGGGGCATCTGTCTCCTGAAAGAGGCCTTAAGAGTAATTTCTTGCCCTACATGACTTTATTGTGCACGAAAGTGATTCACTATGATGTCAAAATTGTAGGTGCAAAGAAAACTAATTATCACTCACTTACACTGACAAAAAGAAAAAACCTACTAATGATAAAGAATGAGAGTAGCCTAATTTTATGTTATATTACTCCCCCCCCCCAGCCCCGACACTCCCCCAGCCCCGACACTCCCCCAGCCCCGACACTCCCCCAGCCCCGACACTCCCCCAGCCCCGACACTCCCCCAGCCCCGACACACCCCCAGCCCCGACACTCCCCCAGCCCCGACACTCCCCCAGCCCCGACACCCCCCCAGCCCCGACACTCCCCCAGCCCCGACACTCCCCAGCCCCGACACTCCCCCAGCCCGACACATCCCCCAGCCCCGACACACCCCCAGCCCCGACACTCCCCCAGCCCCGACACTCCCCAGCCCCGACACTCCAGCCCGACACTCCCCAGCCCCGACACACCCCAGCCCGACACTCCCAGCCCCGACACACCCCCAGCCCCGACACTCCCCCAGCCCCGACACTCCCCAGTACCTGTGATGGTCCAGCGGCGGAGGCCCAGAGGGTACTGCAAGAGGTTAGTCATCTGCATCCTGCCGGTGACGTCCCGTTGCAGCTGGTCTGTCAGCACCCACGTGGTGTTGTCCCAGAAGATCTCAGTGTTTCCCACGCCGCTGAACACTGGCTTGCCGTTCTTGACACCATTGATGACAAACATTTGGTCGAGCACCGTGTCCTCACACAAGCCGCGCAGTCTGAGGGTCGAGGGTTTGTCGAAGGTGCAGACGGAGCAAGTCTTGAGAGTACACGGGTACACCGACCACTTGCCCGTGTCAAACGAGTCCATGTAAGTACAATTGTAGGAGGCCACCGCCTGGGAGTAACCCTTGCCGAAGTTGGTGTAAGGCATGGTCTCGTTAGTGTCCAAGTCGATGTAGTTCCAGGAGTTGTTGCGGTACAGGGAGCGCACGCCGAGCCACAGGTACACACCCCAGCTGATGGTGCACATCTCCATGCGGCTCTCCGTTTCCTTCACGATGGCAGTGTTCTCCATGGCACTATGCGGGGCGCTCAGTTTGCCCTTAAGCATGTGGCACTGATCCTGAGACTCTTCCAACGTGCGGGGCTCAGGAAACATGACGTGCACGGGCGCCGGCTTGCCGCATAGCTTCTCCTCCATGATGGACAATATCTCCGTGTCGCCAAACAGTTCCCATTCTTCCTCCAGCGAGGAAAAGGTCACAATGGCCGTGTCGAGGCTTCTCTGGCCACACGACAAGTACTCCTTGATACGCTTTGTATTCAGTGCCCTGGGGAACACGAGGAGCCCCGCCACGTAACCCTCGTAGGTCTGTTCCATGTTGAAGCCACCGCCATGCCGGTCCTGCTCCTGTCCCACCACCAGCAAGCCGCCGCCACGCACCACCAGCTCACTCCCAGACACGTTGGTGATGTTGCCTTCCACCACCTTGGAGTTGACCACAATGGTGTAGCGCCACGCCTCCAGGTCAAGGCTCACGCACAGATGCATCCAGGAATAGAATAATTCGTAGGAAAAGAGGCCGGGGTGCTCCACACGGGCACTTCCCCCGCAGCACACGACAGCCAGTTTTCCAAAGTGCCATTCGATGTCTGAAACAGAGCCAGGTTTAGTGGCACCGAATCCAATCGTTGAGACAAACTGATAACTGTCCAAGCAATACACAATTAAGATGAGTAATATGTTTCGTATAAGCAGGATGGGTTCTAGGACAACAGTAAAGCTTTGAGTGTAATGAATCCTTTACTCGCCTCCCTCTGTGATGCGAAAACAATGGCCACTTACAAATGAGCAGTTCATCCTGAAAGTCTGGCACAGAGTAGCTGATTAGGGGCGTGATGTTGGAGCGGGTGTGGTGGATGAGCAGGTGGAAGCAGGCGGTGACGCTGGTCATGGTGGAGATGGGCGCCTTCCACTTGAGGTAGGAGTCGAGGCTGGGCAAGCCGGAACTCTGCAGGAACACGGCGGGAACACCTTCGCCTTCACCGCCACCTCCATCGCCACCTCCTGACGGGGGGAAATAGGACGGAACGGATAAAGCGGTTGTACGATCTTTGACTTTTAAGTATTAAGTTTATCGTCTTTTTATCGTCTTTTTATCGTATTTTCTATCTTCTTTCCATCGTATTTTTAGTTTATTTAGTTTATAGTCAAAATTTAAGTTTAGACACACAAGTAATGAGAACAAGATACAGTGGCTTGACTGGTTAGAACATAATGTGCGTGTATGCATGTATGAATGAATGCATGTATGTATGAATGAATGTATGTATGGATGTATGCATGTACGTATGTATGAATGCATGTATGTATGAATGAATGTATTTATGAATTATGTATGTACGTATGTATGAATGCATGTATGTATGAATGAATGGATGTATGGATGTATGCATGTATCTATGAATGCATGTATGTAAGAATGAATGTATCTATGGATGTATCTATGAATGCATGTATGTATGAGTGAATGCATGTATGTATGAATGAATGTATTTATGAATGTATGTATGTACGTATGTATGAATGCATGTATGTATGAATGAATGGATGTATGGATGTATGCATGTATCTATGAATGCATGTATGTAAGAATGACTGTATCTATGGATGTATCTATGAATGCATGTATGTATGAGTGAATGTATGTATGGATGTATGCATGTAGGTATGATAAGTGGATATGTATACGTACCAAGTTGCCCCCAGGTTGGTAGAGGGGCAAGCAGGAAAACCATAAGTAGTGGGAGAGGTGAGGCAGCAGTCCGCACGCCAACCATGACAGTGACTCGAGGAGGAGGAGGAGGAGGAGGAGGAGGAGGAGGAGGACGACGTGCTAGGTACTAAATTCTTCTTCAACAAATATCCATCAACAAGACAAACCTTCTTAACATGACTTCAAAACCTATACTTGAATGCATCTTCCCCTGAAAAAAAAAAAAAACTCCACTCTGAATCTCTTTCTACCATTACTCTCCACTCTTCCACAGGTCTTTCCTCCACTCCTACAGCTCCCTCCACACCTCTGAATTCTATATCCACTCCACAGGTCTTTCATCCACTCCTACAGTTCCCTCCACACCTGTACACCTTCGCTCCACCGTTCCACACCTCCAGCTCCCTTCAATGCCGTGTAGGGAATGCCAGGCTTCGGAGACGTGCAGGGCGGGTGAGGCTATCGACGTCCCAGTGACCTTGACAGCAACACCCGAAGTGTCCCGTGCCGCTATCCACAAGACGGACGAGGAAGAAGAAGAAAAGGAGAAGAAAGACGAGAATGAGGAGCAGAAGGAGGAAAACAAGGAGCTGCATAAGACAAAGGAAAAGGTGAGAATGAGTTAAATAGTAGTAATAAGATAGAGATGAGACAGGAAAGGCTATGAGGAGAGACAGATCGCAGTGGGGGTAAGGAAGATATTGAGACGCTATGGCGCTACATAAGAAGGGAGGCGAGACCAGAGATAAGCCACAGTAGTAGAACAGAGACAGGTATAGTGAGGTTGGGTTAGGTAATGAACAGAAAGGAAGGATAAGAAAGGGATGACATATAGGGAGTTAGCTAAAGTAAGGACATGAAGAGAAGAAGTGACATAAAAGCGAGACAGACTGAGTTAAAGCGTCTCTAAGGTAAGGTACAGGGAATCTTGAATAATGGATTAGTTACACGTGAGTGATGAGTGTTTTGTGCGTTTCTTGGCTCATCTGAGAAAAGGAGGGAGGGATTGAGGTACTAGGGGAAGGAAGGAATGAAGGAAGGAGGGACTAGGGGAAGGAAGGAAGGAGGGAGGGCGACAACTATGCCAAAGACTTATTATATCGGACGTTACATATTTCTACTTGATATAATATTACGAAGCGAAGAAAACCCAGCTTGTTATGTATGAGTGTAGTAAACAAGAGACTTTTATTAGAGGCGAGTGTTCATGGGATATTCATTCGTCTTGAAGTATATTTTCTAAGTAGTAAAAAAAGGGAAGGGAAGAGGCGGGAAAAAAGATTGATGGAAATGGATAGATAAATAAATGAGTGGATAGAAGGATGGATAAAAGAGAGAGAAGAGAGAGAGAGAGAGAGAGAGAGAGAGAGAGAAGAGAGAGAAGAGAGAGAGAGAGAGAGAGAGAGAGAGAGAGAGAGAGAGAGAAGAGAAGAGAGAGAGAGAGAGAGAGAGAAGAGAGAGAGGAGAGAGAGAGAGAGAGAGAGAGAGAGAGGAGAGAGAGAGAACGAGAGAGAACGAGAGAGAACGAGAGAGAACGAGAGAGAACGTGGGGGTGAGATAGATAAGAGAGGAAGTAAACAGCGGAAGAGAGACACTTGAAAAATTTGATTACCTGACTCACTGTGCTTCATTGTGTCTAAATCTTACCTCATTGTTCTTATCTTATGGAGGGAGAGAAGGGGGGAGATAGGAAGGGGAGAAGGGAGGAAGGAAGGAGGGTAGGTAGGGGGGAAGGGAAGGAAGGGTAGGAGAGAAGGGGAAGAGTAGGTGGGGGGGAAAGGAATGGGAGGGAGTGAAGGGGAAGGGTAGGTAGGGGGAATAGGGAAGGGAGGGAAGAAGGGTAAGAGAGGGTAGAAGGGTGGGAAGGGAAGGGAGAGAAGGGGTTAGAGTAGGTGGGGGGAAAAGGAAGGGAGGGAAGAAGGGGTAGGAAGGTGAGGGGAAAGGGAAGGAAGGGAAGGGGAAGGGGAAGGGTAGGTGGGAAGGAAAGGAAGGATAAGGGAGAGAAGGGGAAGGTAGGTGGGAGGAAGGGAAGGGAAGAGGGAAGAGGTAGGGAGGAGGACAGGAGGGGGGAAAGGGAAGGAAGGGGAGGAGAGGGTAGGAGGGGAGGGATTTAAATAGAGATAAAAGCAATCAGTAAATCATATCTGTCACCAGTACCTCGAATCCCAGCCTGCAGACAACACTATTACCGTCAACCTCTCTGTCTCTTGAACTACTCCTACGTCTGTCTGTCTGTCTGTCTGTCCCGTCAATCATCGCACGTAAGGTATGAAGAAGCTTTTTGTTGTCTGTGTCATGTAAAGGTGATTCGTTTCAGTTTGTGTTAAGTAATTCCTTCATCAATATTTTTTTGTTTTTGTTTATTAATATTTTTGTGCTTGTGATTTCTGGGAATGGTGTCACGTCCTGTCCTGTCTGTTCTTTATTGTTGTTTTCTTTCATGGAATTAAGTTATATTCCTTCGTGGGTTTAGATCTGTATATATTTATTTATTGTGTTCACTTATTAGTCATCTGTTTACTATAAAAAAAATCTACTTCCAATTCAAATTATAACTTCAATATATTTTAATTCATGTATCTATTTGTCTATTGTGTGTGCGTGTGCGTGTGCGTCTGTGTGTGTGCGTGTGCGTGTGCGTGTGCGTGTGCGTGTGCGTGTGCGTGTGCGTGTGCGTGTGCGTGTGCGTGTGCGTGTGTGTTACAACGACCATTTCCTTCATACAAGATTGATGGTAGTACATTCATTATGCTTTAACTTAAGAAGTCTGACAGCGAACCCATCCTCACCCGGCCGGGGGCGGCAGGGTGTGGGTACGCCACAACACGTACCCACACCCAGAGTACCATATATATTTGTTATTTGTATTTGGTATTTGTTACTTTGCCCACACCCTGCCGCCCCCGGCCGGGTGACCAGTGATGCAGGTGACTCACCGTCACCACGCCTCCACGCGACCCTCCCGTAGCTTGACGGGTTCGGGCCTTTTACTCTCCTCACCGGCGGGCTGATGCCTGATGCCCGCTTTGTACTTTTTTGCTACTGTATATGTATTTCTGTACATGCTTGCTTGCACTGTATATATATGTCCTGTATGTTTAATTGTACAATAAACCTTTACAAACAAACAACAAAACCCATCCTACTATTCAGCCTCTTTTACTAACACAAATCAAGTGAAACCAGTGACTATAATAAAAAAGATGAGGAAAAAAGTTAATCCTAAATAAATATATCTATAAATGCCGTGCCAGTAGATCCAGACCTTAGTAATGTAGCAGTCATTTCATAAACGCCTTAGTCATTTTCATGGATTCCAATACTCTTATTTGAAGCTGTGTGTGTGCTAGTATATTTTTTTTTTCTTCGATTTTTCTGTTTCAAGTTTCTTCTATGGATTATTTAGGTGTTAGGTGGATTATATTATTACGTGGATTAGATGGATTATGGTGTTAGGTGGATTACTATTAGGTGGATTAGATGGATTATGGTGTTAGGTGGATTACTATTAGGTGGATTAGATGGATTATGGTGTTAGGTGGATTACTATTAGGTGGATTAGATGGATTATGGTGTTAGGTGGATTATATTATTACGTGGATTAGATGGATTATGGTGTTAGGTGGATTACTATTAGGTGGATTAGATGGATTATGGTGTTAGGTGGATTACTATTAGGTGGATTAGATGGATTATGGTGTTAGGTGGATTACTATTAGGTGGATTAGATGGATTATGGTGTTAGGTGAATTATATTATTACGTGGATTAGATGGATTATGGTGTTAGGTGAATTACTATTAGGTGGATTAGATGGATTATGGTGTTAGGTGGATTACTATTAGGTGGATTAGATGGATTATGGTGTTAGGTGGATTACTATTAGGTGGATTAGATGGATTATGGTGTTAGGTGGATTACTATTAGGTGGATTAGATGGATTATGGTGTTAGGTGGATTACTATTAGGTGGATTAGATGGATTATGGTGTTAGGTGTCTATGGATTTAGGTGTTAAGGGGGATAGTGGTGATGCAAGGGTGGTGACGAATGTTTGAATCACGTTGTCGCCTGATAAAATAATTAGTTATTTGATAAGGAATGGATGCGCAACAGGATGCTTCAATGGCTATTACGCCGCATTAAAGATAAGCTCTGGCTGATTTCAAAACTTAATCTGTTGAAACTTGTCAATAAGCTACATACACAGGTGATATGACTGCTGATATCACTACTACTATCACTACTGCTACTACTACAGTCAGTCAACCAACAGTCAGTTCGTCCCCAGTAACCAGACGTTTCGGCCACAGACGTTTCGACCACGGACGTTTTGGCTGTAAGGTTAGGTTAGGTTAGGCTGAGGTTAGGTTTATTTAGGTTAGGTTTGGCTGAGGTTAGGTTAAGTTAGGTCAGGTCAGGTCAGGTTAGGTTTTTTAGAGACCTAAGATTAGTGAGACGGTTAGTTTGTCCTCGTGACCTAAACGTTCGTGGCCAAAAGGTTCTACATTCTTCGTCACCTTACCACAGTCAGGTCATCGCTCACTACTACTACTACTACTACTACTACTACTACTATCTACTACTACTACTACTACTACAGTCATCCAACTAACAGTCATCACCTTACAACAGCCAGGTCATCGCCCACTACTACTACTACTACTACTACTACTACTACTACTACTACTACTAATATCTATTACTATCTACTACTACTACTACTACAGTCATCCAACCAACAGTCATCACCTTACAACAGCCAGGTCATCGCCCACTACTACTACTACTACTACTACTACTATCTACTACTACTACTACTACTACTACTACAGTCATCCAACCAACAGTCATCACTTTACCACAGCCAGGTCATCGCCCACTACTACTACTACTACAACCTCCTCCTCCTCCTCCTCTCTCCTCCTCCTACTACTACTACTACTACTACTATCTACTACTACTACTACTACAGTCATCCAACCAACAGTCATCACTTTACCACAGCCAGGTCATCGCTGCTCCTGACGATGACGATAACGAAGGACATAAGGTTGTTCCGCGGGCAGGACTACGCCAGGCTGCGCTCCCGGTGTCTGGTCTCCAACACTCTCTTCAGCGACCCCGAGTTTCCAGCGGCCGAGAGCTCCCTGGGATTCAAAAAAGACGTGCTATGGAAACGACCCACGGTAAGGCGGACCATTGATAATAATAATAATGATAATAATGATAATGATAATAATAATGATAATACCTGTAGTGAGAAAAGTGTGTAGCATCGTTAACTAAAACAAACAATAGCTCCATGGGATTCAGAAAAGACGTGCTATGGAAACGACCCACGGTAAGGATCACTGATAATAATGATGATGATAATGATGATAATAATGATGATAATGATAATAATAATAATACCTGTAGTGAGAAAAGTTTGTAGCCTCATCAACTAAGGCTTTACTAAAAACTTAATCAAACTGGTAATATTTATGGAAATGACCCACGATAAGGCTATTGAGACCACTGATAATAATAATAATAATAATAATAATAATAATAATAATAATGATAATACTTGCATATAGTGAGAAAAGTTTGTAGCCTCATCAACTAAGGCTTTACTAAGAACTAAAACACACAGGTAATAACTATGGAAACGACCCACAGTAAGGTTAATTAGACCACTGATAATAATAATGATGATGATAATGATAATAATAATAATGATAATGATAATACCTGTAGTGGGAATAGTTTGTAGCCTCGTCAACTCAAGCAAACAGTTAGTAGGTAAGAAACAGCTGTTGAGGTGTGAACGGTGAAGAGGCAAGTGCTTAACTAACTACCTGGTTTGTCAAAGAGGTTCAGCTGCTGGTTATAATTCGATTCACAGTCCGAACTCTTGAAGCAAATTGAAGCATCGAGGCACAAGGAACAAATCGAAACCACGAAACTGAAGTACACAATTGGCCGATTTTCTAAACATGGATTTGGGCTAACCTAAGACTAACCATGGCTTTAGACCAGACATTTAAGCTTTTTAACCATTTTTCCAGGGTGTTTAGTCTCAGATTGGAATTGCTAGACACTCACTAACCTCTCCAACATTCAAGTCTAATGATATTATACCCCGGACAAATGTTTAAAGCACTGAAATGTCTGTCTAAAGCCATGGTTAGTCTTAGGTTAGCTCATGTCAATGTTTAAAAAATCGGCCAAATGATTCATCTAAATTACCAGTTTTTTTTACCATAATAATAATAATGACAATAATGATAAAAAATAGTATTAGGACTTTTACATATTATGGTATTACTATCATTGCTGCTAATGCTCATGTTATATTATGTTGACTTTTATTCTAATTGATGTTGTACTGTCTATTGATTTATGTATTTAGTGTTATCACTTTTTTTCTCTTTTTTTTTACGTTGGAGCCTATAGCGCCTGTATATAGGCTATTTATTCTTTACTTGAGGGCTCAGGTGGTTGGGCCTGCACATTTTGAAGAGTCGTGATGGTTGGCCCTCACTCGTTAGTGGCGCAGGCTGGATTTTTATAGCTGGATTTTTACCTTCTACATAAACCTATTCATTTATCTGTCTGTCTTGCATTCGGTCAGCGGTTCGAGTCCGCCTAGTTCGTGCTGACGTGGCGGCGCTTTGTATAGTCAATAACCTTGTAGTTGGTACTTGCAAAGTGTCTAGATAGGATGAAAATCTTATCTTATCTTATCTGTCTGTCTGTCCCTCCACATCTCTGAGCCTGTCTTGCCTTCGTCAGGAGATGGTAGAGGAGCCCAGATTCATGGTGGACGTGGACAGGTTTTCGGCGGTGCAAGGGGATCTAGGTAAGTAGTATTTTAACACTTATCAGCAATTACTTTATCTCCATGTGTTATTATTTGTTCGGTCTCCCTATTGCATATTATTATCTTTCCCGTTCCTCGCATCCCATACTGACTCCCTCTCTCCTCTCTCTCTCTCGTTCCTCCCATCCCATACTGATTCCCTCTCTCCTCTCTCTCTCGTTCCTCGCATCCCATACTGATTCCCTCTCTCCTCTCCCTTTTCTCCCTCCGTCAGGCAACTGTTGGTTCGTCTCTGCCCTCACCGCCGTCACCCTCAACCCGGAGCTGCTGCGTCGCGTGGTGCCCAAGGACCAGGGCTTCTCCCAACCCTACGCCGGGATATTCCACTTCAGGTGACTCTTATAACACATATATAAGTAGCTATACCAAGTAGAAACTATGTATGCTCAATATTATAGTATACATTATAGTATGTAGTATACCCATTACCCACTCATAGATTCTACAGCTGCTTACTATCGAGACAATTTGAGGGCATAAACTTCACACATATAGCGGTGGCTGGCTATTGGGAGGTTACTATTCCGTGATAAGCTTCGTATCACAAGATCATTAGCCGAGGCAGATGTACTGTATTTGGCTCGCACAAGCACCTCGCCTGACCTGTCTATAAGCAAGAATAATGAGAAGTGAAGAGGAATAACAGGAGAAGTGACAGGAACTACCTTGGTCGACTAAAGAAGTAGCAGGAGACCAAGTAGTTCGGCAAGTAGACCAAACAAGTCCCTTAGTAGACCAGTGCCATATGACCTCTGATGTCTGGCACATTCCCCTTTTTTTGGCATCAAATATATCAATCCTTAGTAGACCAAGAGAACTATACCACGTCTAGGTTTCACGGCCTCTTGTAGCTTCCTTTTCTCATGTTCTTATGTTGTGTGTGTTTGCGTCCTAGGTTTTGGCAGGGCGGCCAGTGGGTGGACGTGGTGGTGGATGACCGGCTACCCGTCTCCACACACGACCACCTCTGCTTCTCCCGCTCCAGCGACCCCGCAGAGTTTTGGTCCGCGCTCCTGGAGAAGGCCTATGCCAAGTGAGTGTCCTATCAGGCCTATCAGAAGGTTTCACGAGTGCTAGCTGTCTGTGTTCTGTCATGACTGTTAAGTAAAAAATGCGATTATTTCACACTTTAAGGTTATTTTCTTTGTACATACATAAGCATCTTTTTTCGTCCCAGGAATACGATTTGTTTTCTATTAACCATGATTTTCACTCTTTTCTCAGTTAATCTATTCATTTCACACGTTACGGTTATTTCTTTATACATAAGCGTCTTTTTTGGTCCCAGGAATACGATTTGTTTTCTATTAGCTATGATTTCCACTCTTTTCTCAGTTATTTTATTTCTTGATACTTTCTGTTCCGATAACCCCTGCCCGAACGCCCTCTCATGACCTCCTTCCTGTGGTCCTATCCCGTCAGGCTTCACGGGTCCTACAGCGCGTTGGATGCCGGCAAATGCTTCGAAGCCACTGAGGATCTGACGGGCGGCGTGACGGAGAGGTTCCTGCTGAGAGACGCCGAACTCCCCGCCGACCTCTTCTCCATCATGGTCCGCGCGAGTCAGCGGGGTTCTCTCCTCACCTGCAGCGTCCCCTCAGCAAAGAAGGTATGAGTAACAGTGGGAGGCATTCATAAGAGCCATCAGATACCAAGGTCTTTCCTAGAGAAGCAAAGAGAAGCTCAGCAAAGAAGGTAAAAGTAACAGTGGGAGACATTCACCACAGTTCGCCTCCCCTATTCTTCACGCCCCCATGATTTATACCCGCGGTGTACCTACATGCTATAAGAACTATTTATCCTAGAATACAAAGCAGAGTCTGACACGTAACATAAAACTTCTTACTTTCAATTTTTTTTATACAAGGGTATAGTAGGTAATGCAAGGGAAGGGAAGGGAAGGGAAGGGAATGTTGACGTGGGAGACCAGCGTCACCCAGTAACAGGGGTGAGATGGTTGAAATAGTGAAATAGGGAAATAGGGTTCAGATTTGAAGTAATCACAAAACTAACCCCAGATTCGTGTTCAGCGTGCCAAGAAGACATTATGGACTAATTTTCATGAGATTTTAAATTTCAAGATTTTTCAGCAAAAAAGTAAGGGTAACACCTTACTTATTTTCGAAAAATCATGTTTTTTTAATAACTCAAAAACTATGAGGCGTACTACGTAAAAATCGATGGAGCTGCTTAAGACCTTTCTAATGAGCTATAGCAAAATAAGTTTTGAGTTCAAGTAACCGAGAAAATAGCACTTTCGTGCTTTTTACAAAAACATTAATTTACTCGTAAACTATATGAGGTAAAGGATTACGGATTGTAGCATTGGATAGAACTCATTAACCTTCATAACTTTGCTCAGTTCTCCGCTAAGACTAATAATTACGCTGTAAAATGAGAAAAACGTGTTTGACAAAAATCGTCGGCAATTTTCAGCGGCCCAGAAATCCATCAAAAATATTTTCGTCACCGATCCGTGAACGGAGGCATCAGCCGTGAAGACAGTAATGTAACAGTGTCGGGAATAACAGTGAGCCGCGTGTTGAAAGCTGAATAACATATTGCACGGCAGAAGAGAATGGGAGCTAGGGAGGAGGGTAACTTTTCGACACACTAAACAAATTTCAGCAACAACAGCTTACTCTATCCTCACTATTGACTCCTAGTATTATCGACACCTTGCCTCAATAGCCTCCCACACACACACACATACGAGCCCCCCCCTCCACCCCCACCCACCCCGCCGGTCCCTCCCCCCCTCCCACCACTACCAAAACACAATTCCTCGCCTCAACCCTCACTTTAGGGTATTTCAAGTTAAGCATCGGCGGTGAATAGCGACGGAAGACCTGTCCTTTGTATCTATCAGGAGCCATGGATATCAGAAGTATAGATATATGGATCCTGAGTCTTCAAAGTCACCTGCGCGGACGGTAATGTATGAGGCAACAATGAGGACTTGCATGAGGAGGAGGAGGAGGAGGGAGCGAAGGTGTGAAAGGAGGAAGGGGACAAGGACGATGATAAAGGGGGGTATTAGAAGACAAAGAGAGCAAGATCCATCCTGTGAATAACCGCAAGGACAAGAAGGAGGAAGAGGGGAAGGAGGAGGAAGAGGATTTTAGATTAGTAACAAAATTAGAGGATGAAAGACTACATAGTAAAGTTTGGTCTTGCATGTTGGAAATAAGAGGACCAGGAGGAGAAAGAGGGGAAGGAGGAAGAGGGGAAGGAGGAAGAAGAGGAGGAGGAGGAGAGGAGGAGGAGGAGGAGGAGGAGGAGGAGGAGGAGGAGGAGGAGGAGGGGAAGAAGGTAGAAGAGCATTTAAAACAAGTAACAAACAGGTGACAGACAATAATAGTTTGGTGTAGAAGAAGAAGCAGGTGGAAGAAGAAGAGCACTTAAAACATGTGAGAAAATAATCAATCAATCATTGGGGTCATACGCCGGGGGGGCGCGTCGCCTCGCCCACCCTACGACGACACTCCTATGGGTCACCACGCGCGAGTCCCTCATGCAGGCTCCCTTCCCATACCAGGCAGCTCTCGACAGGAAGCATCAACTTGCCCCAGCCACGAGCCATGTGGTCACCCCCTTGGCCTCCTCCACGCCGGATTGTCTCTTACAGATACAACCCGATGGCAAGGATCGGTTTCAGGGTAGCGTGCCACATGCCCATATAGCCGAAGTTGGCGCTGACGGACTATGCAGGTATGTGAGAAAATAGGTGACAATTATAGTTTGGTGTTGTATGTTTCAGAGCGGCACGGAGCAGCAAGAGTCTGAGACCGGGTTGATCTTCAGCCATAGCTACTTGCGTGACTGGCGTGCGGCGGTGCAAGGTGGTGGTGCCCTGGAAGACTCACGTGGACCTGGTGCGCCTCAGGAACCCTTGGGGGGACGAGGTAAGACTACTCACGGAGAGGAAGACGGGGAAGTGAACGAATTTCTTTGTACATATTCTAAAGTCAGATGTACTGGTTGTAATTGGAGCTGTGGTTAATAAACAATCTATCTATCTATCTATCTATCTAACGAGGTGGAATGACGCGGAATGACCGAATTACGAGGTGGAATGTGTGTGTGTGTGTGTGTGTGTGTGTGTGTGTAATTCACCCATGGTCTTGTATTCTGGACTCACGATCGCCCGTTTTACCGATCTTTGGGTAATGCTGGGACCTCACACACCCTACACACACCTCATTCCTAGCTCAAGGGGGATAGTAACCGCTTATATTTATCAGTGAAGAGAAACATTCCCGGAAGGTATAGTAGCGGGGATCGAACACACAACTACAATAAGAGCAGACACGTTCTTAGACCACTAGACCACGCAAGGGCTGTTTATAGTGAAAGTGTGTGTGTGTGTGTGTGTGTGTATGTGTGTCACCCCTGTACTTCTCCCCAGATGGAGTGGCGCGGGGCGTGGAGTGACGAGGCAGAGGAGTGGGGACTAGTGACGGCGGAGGAGCGGCAGAGACTGGAGGTCACGGTGGCGGGGGACGGAGAGTTTTGGATGACCTATGAGGTACTCGATCAGGGCAAACAAATCAAGCTATTTCGTTATAGATAATGTAACTAGAACTGCTCTCTCTCTCTCTCTCTCTCTCTCTCTCTCTCTCCTCTCTCTCTCTTCTCTCTCTCTTCTCTCTCTCTCTCTCTCCTCTCTCTCTCTCTCTCGCTCTCGCTCTCTCTCCTCCTCCTCTCTCTCTCTCTCTCTCCTCTCCTCTCTCTCTCTCTCTCTCTCTCTCTCTCTCTCTCTCTCTCTCTCTCTCTCTCTTCTCTCTCCTCTTCTCTCTCTTCTCTCTCTCTCTCTCTCTCTCTCTCTCTCTCTCTCACACACACACACATCCCTATCGCTTTTGTTTTCCTTTCTATTAACAGGAGTTCAAGAAATACTTCGACGAACTATACATCACGAGTCTCAACCCACAAAGCCTGGAGGACTCAGCTCGCCAGCGCCTCTACACCCTGATGGACGTGGTTCAAGACGTCTTGCTCTACCCGGAGAAGGTCAAGTCAGAGCCCCATAGCAGGAAGAAGTGGGAGGAAGTGAACTATGACGGGAGTTGGGTGAGGAATTCTACCGCTGGGGGACCTCCTCAAGGGACGTCATTAGGTAAGAAGGATGAAGGAAGGAAGGAAGGAAGGAAGGAAGGAGGGTAGATAAGGAAGATGAAGAGAAACTGCATGCATTAGGTTGGAATACAGTATAGGGACGTAAATATTGGCCGCGTCAGCCCATAGCCCAACGTGGTAAAGGAAAGGAAGGTTGAAATGGATCAGAAAATTTATGACGAAGGATGGAATGTTAGGAAATGTGAAGGAATGGGATGGGATGAATTAATGAGTGGAAAGGTGAGGAGATGGTGCCTGTCTGCCTGTCTGTCTGTCTGTCTGGCTCTGATTCAGTCTATTGTTCTGTCTATCTGTCTGTGCCTCTGTTTGTCTGTCTTTCTGTATTCCTCTGTCTCTGCCTTTGTCTAGCTGTCTATCTGTCTGTCTGTCTCTGATTCAGTCTATTGTTCTGTCTATCTGTCTGTGTCTTTGTTTAACTATCTCTATATACCTCTATCTATGCCTTTCTCTACCTGTCTATCTGTCTGTCTGTCTCTGATTCAGGCTGTATTTCTGTCTATCTGTCTGTGTCTCTGTTTGTCTGTCTTTCTGTATACCTCTATCTATGCCTGTCTGTCTGTCTGTCTGTCTGTCTGGCTCTGATTCAGTCTGTTGTTCTGTCTATCTGTCTGTGTCTTTGTTTAACTGTCTCTATATACCTCTATCTCTGGCTTTCTCTACCTGTCTATATGTCTGTCTGTCTCTGATTCAGTCTATTGTTCTGTCTATCTGTCTGTGTCTCTGTTTGTCTGTCTTTCTGTATACCTCTATCTATGCCTGTCTGTCTGTCTGTCTGTCTGTCTGGCTCTGATTCAGTCTGTTGTTCTGTCTATCTGTCTGTGTCTTTGTTTAACTGTCTCTATATACCTCTATCTATGCCTTTCTCTACCTGTCTATATGTGTGTCTGTCTCTGATTCAGGCTGTATTTCTGTCTATCTGTCTGTGTCTCTGTTTGTCTGTCTTTCTGTATACCTTTATCTCTGGCTTTCTCTACCTGTCTATATGTGTGTCTGTCTCTAATTCAGGCTGTTTTTCTGTCTATCTGTCTGTGTCTCTGTTTGTCTGTCTTTCTGTATTCCTCTGTCTCTGCTTTTGTCTAGCTGTCTATCTGTCTGTCTGTCTCTGATTCAGCCTGTATTTCTGTTTATCTGTCTGTACCTCTGTCTGTTTTTCTGCATACCTCTGCCTGCCTGTCTAATGCATGAGGAGAGATGGTGACAGTGCCTTTATCTACCTGTCTATCTGTTTGTCTGTCTCTGATTCAGTCTGTTTTTCTGTCTATCTGTCTGTGTCTCTGTTAAGTCTTTCTGCATACCTCTGCCTGTCTGTCTAATGCATGAGGCGAAATGGTGACAGTGCCTTTCTCTACCTGTCTACATGTTTACTGTCTACTGTCTGTCTCTATCTGTATCTATCTTTATCTGTCTACTCTCTGTCTCTATCTGTATCTATCTCTATCTGTTTACTCTCTGTCTCTATATGTATCTATCTTTATCTGTCTACTCTCTGTCTCTATCTGTATCTATCTCTATCTGTTTACTCTCTGTCTCTATATGTATCTATCTTTATCTGTCTACTCTCTGTCTCTATCTGTATCTATCTTTATCTGTTTACTATCTGTCTCTATCTGTATCTATCTATATCTGTTTACTCTCTGTCTCTATCTGTATCTATCTCTATCTCTTTACCTCTGTCTCTATCTGTCTTCCCCTAATATTCCTCTCCCCTTCATCCTCCCCCTTCCCTTCCCAAGACCTCAGACTCTTCAGCAGCAACCCACAGTACCTGCTTCACCTGACCGAGGCTGACGATACCTTAGAGCTGGACGACGAGGCGGGGCAGAAGGGGAGGGGCGGGACAGGCACTTGCACGGTGGTCATGTCCCTCAGTCAGAAGAACAGGCGGGTCAACAAGCTGGAACTTCTCACCGTGGGCATCTGTGTGTATGAGGTCGAGTCAGTAGGTTTTGCAGTTGATTGTTGTAGTTGTAATGTTGTGGCTGTGATGATGTTGATGATGTCACACCACACGCACCACACCACCCACCACCACAGCACTCACAGACACACCGACACACACACACACACACCACCCACACACACACACCACACCCACACACCGAAACCACACAGAACACACACAGACCACACCGAACACACACACACACACACACACACACACACACAGAGTAACGTCCCTCCTCGCAGGTAGAAGAACAAAGGTCGCGCTCCGCCTTGTCGTCCTCCTGGTTCCTCTGCCATCGTACTCTCAACAAGATCATATTCAAGAAGACTCGCACCGTCACCTTCCGCCTGCAGCTTCCCCCCGGCCACTACGTCCTCGTCCCCTGCACCGCCTACCCCAACAATGAAGGGGACTTCCTTCTACGGGTGTTTTGCGAGAAGGCTGCCACCATGGAGTAAGACTTAGTACAAAACTGTTACTGTGGTTTTAGCTGATACGTCTCCCTTGCATTTTCAACATTTGCTAGACGAGACATGCCTTTCCCTTGCATTGTTCAACATCATTTGCTAGACGATAGGAAACGAATAGGAAACGAATAGGAATACGAATAGGAATAGAATAGGAATACAAAACGAATAGACAATAGAATAGACACATGAACTGAATGTCTCCTCCTTGACACAGTTTTAGATTAGTTGATAAAGTGACATTGAACTAACGAAGAACTATAAGGCGTAAATGTGCTAGGTTTTTATTTTTTTTAATTTTCTATTCAGTCATGTATTTCTATCTTAAATTTTTGTTTTGCCTTTTAGGGAGAACGACGAGGAGGCCAAAATTCTGAACGTGCATAATGAGGTGAGTTAACATGAAGCGTAAAAACCTATAATATAATAACAAACACAACTATCCACTATCCTCTATCTAATTATCCACTCACCATCCACTGCTATAGATTTTTTAAAGCGATTTTTTTAAAGCGTAGATTTAAAAAGGAAATAGGGAAAAACTGCTTCACAAATAGGGTGGTAAATGATTGGAATAGACTCAGTCATCAGGTCGTCAGTGTGGAGTCATTAGGGAGTTTTGAAAGGAGGCTGGATAAATTCATGGATGGGGATGAAAGGTGGATGTAGGTAGTGTTAAGTAACAGGAACTACCACGTGTAGGTCTCGCGGCCTCTTGTAGCTTCCTTATTTTCTTATGTTCTTCTTCTTATATTCTTGTTTTCCCCGCGCGTTCTCAGGACCTGTGTGACTCTACTGACGGAGGGATGTGAGCGTCGCCCAATGGCTTGAAAGACGTGTTTTGGGACAACGCCGGGATGGTGGGAAGCATCGGTGCCAGGAAGCTCAACCACGCACTCAACACACTCTTTGCTGGTGAGTTACTGATTGATTTACCACGCACACAACAAACACACTCTTTTCTGGTAAGGTATTGATTGATTCACCGCGCACAAAACACACTCTTTGCTGGTGCGTTATTGATTGATTTACCGCGCACAAAACACACTCTTTGCTGGTGCGTTATTAATTGATTTACCGCGCACAAAACACACTCTTTGCTGGTGAGTTACTAATTGATTTACCGCACACACAACAAACACACTCTTTGCTGGTGAGGTATTCCGTTATTTTTCCCATTCTAACTTATTTTATCACTTTTGTAAGGAGGATTGGATGACTGTTAACTAAATCCAAATAAATACATCAAACTCGTATGCTATCAACCCCCATTTTTTTCTCTCCCTCTTCTCTTGATCACACGTCGGTAAAGAAGGACTAAAATGAGGCTAGATCATTTCATAGATGGGGATGAAAGGTGGATGTAGGTAGTATTAAGTAACAGAAACTACCTCGTGTAGGTCTCGCGGCCTCTTGTAGCTTCCTTATTTTCTTTATGTTCTTATGTTCTTAATAAAGGTTGCCATTAAGTTTCCTTCTGCAGGCGAGGTGGAGTTTTGCCTGGACATGACGCGCAGCCTGCTAGCCATGGTGGACAAGGACCTCTCGGGCACCGTCGACTACTACGAGTTCGAGGCGCTGGTCTTCTCTCTCCAGCGCTGGGTGGTGCGTCAGGCTTGCACTACATTTTTGGTTTTATTTGTTATTTTGCATTTTACTAGGAAACTATTGACCCTAGACGAAAAGTGACATGAATAAATTATGTCCAGCTCAACGAAATCTATCCTATGCATCTATCTGTTTGTTTCTAGCAATTCAAGCTTTTGAGATATACCAATTTTTGTTTACTTTTAGAAAACTTCGATTTTATGGATGAAATTTTTATCTGTTTATACCAGAGGGACGTCAGGCGTGTGCTGCATATTTGTTATTCTATGATGTTTTTGCCTATCTGCTATGGTTCTTGAGCTAGAGCTGAAAATGTGTTTCTCACGAAATTTTCCAAGGCAATTTCCTTCAAAATTTGGCCAAAATTTTGTTTCGCCTGATTTTTATGAAGCTTGGTTCGTAGTAGCGTGCATGCGTGCTGATCACGAATCTGGACTTAGTTTATCGATATTTGGTATTGAAATTCCTTTATGAGCCGTTCTAAGCTTATTTATCCCCGTAAACATATCTTGTTTACAGAGACCAAGCCTCCATCTCCTCTATACCTTCATCTCCTTCTTCAGCATCCTTACTCCTCCCTACAGGACGTGTATAACAGGAAGCGAGACCAGGAGACGAGGACACTGTCTGGCTATGACTGGCAGCTTGGCGACGCCCTTAGGGAACTGGGCTACCAAGTGCCGCGTCGCCTGCAGGGCTTGGTGGTGGTGCGTTACGGGGACGATCAGGGTAACATCTCCTTGCAAGACTTCCTTATGGCTACCTGCAGGATCTCCGTCATGCTGGGTGAGTGTTGGAGTGTGCTATTTATTCTTATACTTTTTACTTTATAGGGACTGGAGCTAGCGGGCTTTATGGTATTTATTTCTTTTTTCTTTTTTTTAAACATAAGAACATAAGAAAATAAGGAAGCTACAAGAGGCCGTCAAACCTACACGTGGTAGTTCCTGTTACTTAATACTACCTACATCCACCTTTCATCCCCACCCATGGAATTGTCTAGTCTCCTTTTAAAACTACCTATTGACTCCACATTAACTACCTGCCGACTGAGTCCATTCCAATAAATGAATGAGCGACAGATCGTTCAGTGACCGTATACATATATAAAGGGAAAATCGTTCTAACAGATAGGAGTTTAAGGTGCTACAGTATTGTTTCCCTACACGATATCACAATTATAACCAAAACCTTTCACGAATCTTTACTGAATCTTTTTTGTTGATTGCCAGAGAGATTCCGAGACCGCAGCGGGATGGAAGGTGAGCAAGCGACCCTTCTGCTTAACGACTGGCTCCAAGACACCCTTTACTGCTGACACGCCCTCTGCTACTGCTATCTGCTACTGCTACTGATGGTTTTCTGCTATAGCTAATGGATCTACAACCCTCTCAACATGGTACGTCCTCCACCAACACTGCTCCTGTGGCTGCTGCTCTTAGATGCCTCGCTAATAATTTTGGGACCCATTGAATGAGGTCCCAAGCAAATGAGGACCCACACGAATGAGGACCCACGCGAATGAGGACCCAGACGAATGAGGACCCAGGTATTGTTTACATCCTCAGAACTTGATGCTCTTATAGACGGACTTTTCCATACAGCTACATAGGAAGGCCTGTGTTTCCTGCGATTGATGTTGATCACTGTCATGTGTGTGTGTCTATATAATGGATCAGAGTGAGGCGTGGATGTAATGCTATTAAGGATATGATTATGTATGATCTCAATATGGATAGTTTTCAATAACAGACTTAACAATAAAGAAATTTAGACTCCAAAACGATCTTAACTCCTTCACGCCCAGATCTTTCCTTCGCTATAAAAAAACTATGTTGTTGGCCATAAAATTGAGAAAAGTCACTGAATATACCAAATTAGTTAGTGGACAAGGATACTAAACAAATCATATCTATAAAATATTGCTTACATTCATTAAAGTTGTCTAATGGTAGCAAAATTACAATGGAAATTACGCTCTGGGCCTCAAGAGGTTAATTCCTAAACTTAAGTAAAACATGTACCGTTGAAAAAGGTTTTTGATATACATTTTATATAACTCCTTTCCAATGCAGAAGCTCTAATTCTAAACGATAAACATTCGCTTAACGTCACCACGGTGGTCACGTTAAGCATACACGCCAGTTAACTTTTTCTTCAATTAAATTTTGTGTATGGTTTAATCACTATTCTGTAAAAGTAACGTGGAAGGAATTTGTGTGATTATTATCATTAATTGGATGGATGGGAATGAAAGGTGGATGTAGGTAGTAGTAGTATCAAGCAACAGGAACTATCATGTGTAGGTCTCACAGCCAATTGTAGCTTCCTTATTTTCTTATGTTCTTAAATGTTAAAATTTGGCGGCAAAAATCTCCCTCCTATACGTGGGAAAGGGTGCAGTCAGTTCGTACATAAGTTGTTTCGTACATCAGTAGATTCGTACACTAAAAAGTTGTTTCGTAGTCTATTGAAACCATAGTCGTTACGTACACACAACTCAGAGTTGAACTTGATTACTAGAGTTACAAAACGACACCAGATATGTACGAAAAAACTCAAAATCAGTGTGCGAAACTACTAACAAAACTTGGGTACGAAACAACTTGTGTACGAAACTCCCTGTAACCGTGGGAAGTGGTCGAGAGCTCTAGGTCGAGAGAGTGGCAACACTGGGCCCAAAGTATACATTAAATACAGTTACTTTGACTGGGCCATCACCTGATTCACCTCACGCACGCGCAATCAAGCCAGGCTCAGCACAAGGCCAGTCAAGCAAGAGTCGCCGCTACGTTTGGGTGTAGTGACTGTAGTCCGATTCTCTCCTGGTGTTATAACAATGCTAGTTTGGCTAATATGAGCTGATAAAGTTGTCTGTCTTGCTGTCTGGGTTGTAGTTGTATTTCTCAGTTCCTACACTCAGCATCGTTTGGGTGTAGTCCAATTCTCCCCTGGTGTTATAACAATGCTAGTTTGGCTTATATGAGCTGATAAGGTTGTCTTGCGGTCTGGGTTGTAGTTGTGTCTCAGTTCCTACAATCAGTACCGTCTATAGTATTCCCTGAGTAGTACTGTTCTGCCAGTACTTGTCGTGGTTGTCATGGCGCTATTAATCACCTTCACGGCAGTTAGCTTTGAGCCTGTTCTGTCAGGAGTGTTGGTGATAAGGTTGCCTGTCTTACTGTTTGGGTTGTAGTTGTCTCAGTTCCTACACTCAGCATCGTCGAGTGTCCCCCGAGTTCCGTTCTGCCAGTAGCATATACTTGTGGCGTTATTCCGCTCTGAGCCCTGTTCTGTCACGTCTCAGGATGGTGATGCAGTCGTTGTGTCGTGCCCTGTCCACCACTTTTTTTTTTTTTTTTTTTTTTTTTTTTTTTTTTTTTTAACGTTTTTTTTTTTTTTTTTTTTTTTTTTTTTTTTTGGTAACGTTGGAGCCTTTTTTTTTTTTCTTTTTTTTTTTTAGGGTTCAAAACTTGCTTGGACTTGGTATCCACACTTGAGAACCTCGTCTATTGTCTTTTATATGACACGTCTCAAATGTGACTTGACTCTGCTATAACGATATTGGCAAGTGACGATCCGCGGAGGTTAATCTAACGGTGATAACAACCCTTTAGTAGTTAACGTCGGTAGTTATTGAAGAAAACAACCAGTGTCTTAAAGAATGTGATGAAGCAGCACATGATATAGGAAGGCGATCGATAGACGTGGGTGGTTTTGTTCTATACTCCTTCAGACAGGTTGTAACAAATGTAGTGCGTGCTTATCATATTGTATCATCTTAAGAGAGAGAGAGAGAGAGAGAGAGAGAGAGAGAGAGAGAGAGAGAGAGAGAGAGAGAGAGAGAGAGAGAGAGAGAGAGAGAGATATGATGGTAGAGAATAACGAGGCTTTAAACCTGCTAAACCCGCTCTCGAAGCCGGTTTCACATTCGTTCGTTTTTGTACAAATGAAAGTTTCTCAGATTCTTACACCACACAAATGTTATATTAGTATCTTAGATTGCAACCTGTTTTTGAAGTTTATTTGGGAAGCTTTTCTTGCTGAGGAGGCTGGATAAATTCATGGATGGGGATGAAAGGTGGATGTAGGTAGTATTAACAGGAACTACCACGTGTAGGTCTCGCGGCCTCTTGTAGCTTCCTTATTTTCTTATGTTCTTATGTTATCTCGGGACGTAAGTTAGAGATGCATTTATTTAAAATTATGAGAGAGAGAGAGAGAGAGAGAGAGAGAGAGAGAGAGAGAGAGAGAGAGAGAGAGAGAGAGAGAGAGAGAGAGAGAGAGAGAGAGAGAGAGAGAGAGAGAGAGAGAAAGAGAGAAGTACAACTACCTACATATGTTTCTTGTTTCAGTAAGTAATTCATGCCAAAGTATCATAGCAAAATATATTATTGGAAGGTTTCATGTTAATTTTTTTGAAAGGGGAAAAAAATATACGATGAAAATATAAATAAGAAAATCTGTGGGATAAAAATATTACGATGAAAATATAAAATGAGAAAATGTGGGAAAAAATAATGCGATGAAAATACAAAAAGAAAATCTGTGGGAAAAAAAGTATGCCAACCAGTTTTTATGCGCCAGAAATAAGTGAACGTCTGTGGCTCTTGGACATATCTGAGAAAGCCGGAAGTATCACGTAGTAGTATGTTTGAGGCACCGCTTTGTTTTCTTTTAACCCAAACACACACACACACACACACACACACATAATAACAACACGTATAGCATCACCACAGTCACAAACCCACAATAACTTTCATTATAGTCTATTATTTTTAACGAGGCAAAAAATCCTGCCTCCTTGCTGCTTACTGACTGATATTTGATGCCAGGAGAAGGGAATACTACGCTTCTTCTAAATGTCAGCTGTATTTGATCATAGTTAACCCTATTATCAGGTAAACATAGGCATACTTTTAAGCATGAGACCTTAAGATAACATGGAATTTTTGCCTTGTTAAAAAAAATAGACTATAGTTTCTTAATTAATAGAGTTAAGAACCTTACACTTCCCTCAAACGGTTTTTTTCACTTCAAACTGTTTTTTTCCTGAATTCATGAAAGTTGACTGGCCACTACACTACAAAGGCCACTTAAAGAACCCGGCCGACACTTTACTCTTTCACTACCACTTTTTGTTCTTTCTTTTCACACCCAGATCTTTCCTTTGCTATAAAAAAAATCGTGTTAGCCATAAAATTACAAAAAGTAACTGAATATACCACATTAGTTAGTGGAAAAGGATACTAAACAGGTCATATCTATAAGACATTGCTTATATTCACAAAAAATCGTCTAATGGTACCCAAATTACAATGGAAATTACGTTCTGGGCCTCAAGGGGTTCATACGCTTCAATTTCATACTTGTTCGCTAAATTCTTAAGCTGCGTAATTGGTATAATGGCAACGCATTTTTTCTTATAATCATCGTAAAACTATCCTTCGTATTTCCGATAAACTAGGAATGTATCGTATGTTTTATATCAAATTTTACTGACGTTAACAAAAGCGCAACACAAAATGTCCTTAACAAAGTATATCACAGGAACAGGAACTACCTCGTATAGGTCTCCCAGCCTCTAGTACCTTCCTTTTTTTCTTATGTTCTTATGTTATCACCAAAACCAAAAGTAACATCAGGTAATCAGACACGCAACAAAATGTGTGTCACTGTAATATCCTCAACAGCAAACAAAGAATGGATGTCACAACGTTATGGGAAAAGCCTCGCATTATCCAAACTGTTGTGGAATGATGGCCTAATTGACATAAACAGGGATATTAGAGCGGACGAGAGTACGTGAGATCGGCGAGTAAGGTTCAGTTTTTGTGTGGTGACCAGCGACGTGTGGAGAGCGGCGGAGGGTTTGAGGTGGGCAGCGGTGAAAGTCTTGGTCAAATATTACGTAAAGCCGAGTAAAGAGAGAGAGAGAGA
The DNA here is from genome assembly GCA_016584305.1 of Chionoecetes opilio. Classification (NCBI taxonomy): domain Eukaryota; kingdom Metazoa; phylum Arthropoda; class Malacostraca; order Decapoda; family Majidae; genus Chionoecetes; species Chionoecetes opilio. Next base: position 73,361 of record JACEEZ010008872.1, on the reverse strand, counting down.
GAGAGAGAGAGAGAGAGAGAGAGAGAGAGAGAGAGAGAGAGAGAGAGAGAGAGAGAGAGAGAGAGAGAGAGAGAGAGAGAGAGAGAGAGAGAAGAGAGAGAGAGAGAGAGATAGAGAGAAGAGAGAGAGAGAGAGGAGAGAGAGAGAGAGAGAGAGAGAGAGAGAGGTAAATAATAATATGAAATACGGAACACTTAGATTGAAAGAGGAAAATGGGAGGAACTAAGAGAGAGAGAGGGGGGGGGCGTCAAACTTGGATAAGCAATAAAAGAAACTGGTGGTAGAGTCACATATATTTAAAGTAATAAAGTATCAGAATATCGACGTAAAATTTTATATACACTCGACGTACCATTGCTCGAGAATAAGATAAGATATAAGATACTTTGATCCTATCTAGACACTTTGCAAGTACCAACTACAAGGTTATTGACTATACAAAGCGCCACCACGCCAGGACGAACTTGGTGGACTCGAACCGCTGACCGAATGCAGGGACGCTGCACGCGAGGTCACGGCTCTACCAACCTTGCCACCCTGACGGGTTCTCGAGAATAAACAGTAAATTGGAGCGCCAGGAGACACTATAAGATGTGTGTGTGTGTGTGTGTGTGTGTGTGTATGTGTGTGTATGTGTGTGTGTGAGAGTGTGTGTGTGTGTACTGTCAGCGGGAGTTTCCTTCGTTCTCTGATTCCAAATGCATAAAAGAACGTTACACATGACGACCAGCTAGCCTTGTCACTCTTACATAAGAACGTAAGAAAATAAGGAAGCTACCAGAGGCTGCGAGACCTACACGAGGTAGTTCATGTCACTTAATACTACCTACATCCACCTTTCATCCCCATCCATGAAATTATCTAGCCTCATTTTAAAGCTCCCTATTGACTCCGTACTAACTACCTGTTCCTCTTCCATGCAAGGCTGAGCAGATGCTTACACTGACTGACCAGGGGTGTTACGTGGCGTGTCTGCGTTGATTGAACAGTATAACATTAACACTATTATACACCTTCACACCTGCAATCAAGGTCTAACGGCGCTATGTCGGTATTCTGGATTCCTGAATAAAGTGTTGCATGCGAGGGTTGACGGCCAATAGAGAGGGAAAGCTCAGATGATGATTGATGATTGATGATGATGATGGTGGTGGTGGTTATGCTAATATATAACCTCAGAATTGCATGATGATTGATGATGATGATGGTGGTGGTGGTTATGCTAATATGTAACCTCAGAATTGCATGATGATTGATGATGATGATGGTGATGGTGGTTATGCTTAGATATAACCTCAGAATTGCATGATGATTGATGATGATGGTTATGGTGGAGGCTATGCTTCGATATATTAGCAGTTTTAGCAGCTGAGGTGAAAATAATTACCAAGTAGATGTAGTAGTAGACTGTATCATTATTACTGTTATCATGATTATCACTACTATTATATCACACTACTATTGTTATGAGTAGTATAGTAGTAGTAGTAGTAGTAGTGTTACCCATCTTGGTGTCACTAATAGTTTCCAAGATGTAGGTGATAACATACTTACTCGTTGGGTAATAGAAATAGTAGTAGTAATAGGTATCATCAGCATCGTCACTATTCGTTGGTCGTGAGGTAATGGAAGGAGAAGGTCACATCACATCCCCCTATCATATGTCGCGTCGCCTATAATTATAGTTGCATCAATCACCCAAACCTGAACCTCGCCCAAGGAAACTAGATCGAGGCAAGCCGTGTCTAGCTTCCTTGGCCTCGACTGAGCACAATATCTGGAGAGCTCGAGGCAAAACAACTGGGTTTATGGAACTGTCGCCGATGGGAATTCTCGCCGAAACACCAAACTAGAACTCTCGCCGATGTGGAAATGTTAACCTAACCTGGACAATGGCACCTAACTTAACCTAACTGATCAAGCTAACGATAGTATTTCATCCCTGAATGCAGAAACACGGGTAAAACTTGATTAAATGTATATATTGGGTCCTGTAATATCAAGAATTGGAACACTCGACGACGGCGGCGAGAATTCCTATCGGCGACAGTTCCAGGTACCAACAACTGTACCCTTGTTGCCTGCTCTCGTACACCCGACCATTCATCCCTCAGGCGCTGTGGTAAGGTGTTATTTGAAGGGCCCGGACGTCAGGTGTGCGAGTGTCAAGGCCTCCCAGTCCACTCCCGGTGGATGAGATCGGCTGCTCTCTCCGCCACCATCATCACCGCCGCCATGGTGTTCGCTGATACGATCCTGGGCATGACTGATGCGTCCACCACTCGCAAGCCTGTCACCCCACGCACCCTGGAATGACGGTATACCATTAGCGACCCCTTGAGATCATGCAGAGAGCCAGAGACAGACACTTCCAATCTATTTATGGCCTAACGTTCCCCATTTCTGGCCCAACGTACCCCATTTGTAGCCCAACGTACCTTATTTCTGGGCCAACGTACCCTATTTGTAGCCCAACGTACCCTATTTCTGGCCCAACGTACCTCATTTCTGGCCCAACGTACCCCATTTCTGGCCCAACGTACCCCATTTGTAGCCCAACGTACCTTATTTCTGGCCCAACGTACCTCATTTCTGGCCCAACGTACCCCATTTGTAGCCCAACGTACCTCATTTCTGGCCCAACGCACCTCATTTATAGCCCAACGTACCCTGTTTATAGCCCAACTTACCCTATTTCTAGCCCAACGTGAAATCCTTCCCTCCTCCCCATCCGTCCTGCCCCCACGACATTCCTATTCGTCATGACCTCCTTTTCGTGGCGTCCTGCCCCCACGACATTCCTATTCGTCATGACCTCCTTTTCGTGGGATGCGTGAACGTAACCTACATGCGAGGGAGGCTTCGGCGTATGAACACCGTCCATAGCACTCAGTTACCCGCCTCAGGGATGTTGGGAAAGGTCGCTACCAGTAATAGACCAGTACCTCCCCAGTACTACGTGACAATCACACCTCTTCATTACTCTGAATAACTATCATCATCATCATCATACTTTTCCCCCTTTTCTACGTGGCAGCTGATTGGTGCATTCCGCGTATTATCACTACAATCACAATATTCTCACTACTTAATATTCTCACTACTTAACAGCGCGTGATCACTGGGCAGAGCAATCTTCACTACAAAGGGTGTAGTGAAAGATATAGCCCAACAGGAGTGTGTGTATAGTGCAGGCCCGGAGGAAATAGTTATTGCAATCTATGTGAGTATCTTGCACAGTTCAAGATGACATTAATCAAAACCTCAAAACCATATCTTAGGAACATAAGAACAAAGAAAATAAGGAAGCTACAAGAGGCCGCGAGACCTACACGTGGTAGTTCCTGTTACTTAACACTACCTACATTCACCTTTCATCCCCATCCATGAAATTATCTAGCCTCCCTTTAAAGCTCTCGAATGACTCCGCACTGACCACCTGTCTACTGAGTCCATTCCAATCATTTACCACCCTATTTGTGAACCAGTTCTTCCCTATTTCTTGTTTAAATTACGTTTTTCCAGTTTGAATTCGTTACTTCTTGTTCTACCGGTATATCTTCCCTCCTCCCGTCTCTCACCATCGCAACAAAACAAAGAATAATAGTAAATAGCCATGCTCTTACTTGAGATTCTCATAGTAAAGCACCGAAAAATAGTAAATAGCCTTGCTCTTACTTAAGATTCTCGTAGTAAAGCACCGAAAAATAGTAAATAGCCTTGCTCTTACTTAAGATTCTCGTAATAAAACACCGAAAAATAGTAAATAGCCTTGCTCTTACTTGCGATTCTCGTAGTAAAGCACCGAAAAATAGTAAATAGCCTTCCTCTTACTTGAGATTCTCGTCCACTACGCTGGTGGGATCTTCAGGCGGGCCCATCTTGCAGGAGCCGCAGGGGTGGATGTAGGAGTTGGCCATGTGCCGCACGTAGCATCCCCAGTACTCATCGCTGCCAAACACGTGACCCTCGCATCCCGGCAGCGGCTGACGAAGGAGGAACATGACACTATAGGGCGGGGGAAGCCTGGTCATACTACCGCCACACTGTATTAACCCCTTGAGGCCCAGAACGTAATTTCCATTGTAATTTAGCTACCAATAGACGCTTTTGATCAATATAAGCAGTCTTTTATAGATATGACCTGTTTAGTATCCTTGCCCACTATCTAATTTGGTATATTAAGTTAGTTTGCGTAATTTTATGGCTAACAACAGATGATTTCATATAGCAAAGGAAAGATCTGGATGTGAAAGGGTTAAACACGGAAAGGAGACTATAACATGGATAGTATCAAATTAAGGAAAAAAAATCCCGTTTGGTATCGCGGCTTACCTTGTCATGGAACTTAGCACTAAATTTGCCGCCGAGCGCTGAAGTGTTGGCGATGGATAAACCGAACTTAATGCCTGGGGAAGAAATATGGATGTTTTACTCTGCTCAGAACTTGGTGGTGAACGTTTGCCTTGTTCAGACTGCAACTCAAGAGCCCCGTGTGTGTGTGTGTGTATGTATGTGTGTGTGTGTGTGTGTTGCGTGTGTGTGCGTGCGTGTGTGTGTGTGTGTGTGTGTGTGTGTGTGTGTGTGTGTGTCAATAAACTATTATCTATCCATCTATCTGTGTCAGAGGGACGCGGCGGCCACTAACCTTTGACTAGTGTGACCAGGTCGTCCGGGTGACTCAGAAAGTTGGGGTTGACGATTGGGTAGTCGTCAGGATTGCTCGACCTCAGCGTGACCTCCCCGCGGCTCTTCGGCCTCGATAGCTGGCACTCGATTGTAAAGCCCTCCAGTCCTAGAATGGGGCCGAAGTATGCAAGGTACTTCTGCGAAACAAGGAGAAAAAAGGAGGCGAGGTAGGAATCTTTGCTGATATAATTATTGCAACCCTGCAGCCATTAGGTTCTGCCTCTCCTACCTCGGTGCTGATGCTGAGGAGGCGCGAGGTGGCGAGGCCCAAGTCGAAGGCGGGAGTCTGAGAGAGAATATGGCACTGGGTGTCAGGCCAATTGGGTTCCCCGGACCCGACATTCACCCAGGCGGTGGTTTTGTCTCCCAGGGGCGCCGTCAGCGGTCCTGAGGAACCAAGAATTACATGACCTGTTTATTTGTAGAAAAAAATTATGGATATGTTTTCATATTATGTGTGCGTGTGGGTATATTGAAGTTTTGTGTGTGTTTTTTTACGTTGAAGCCTATAGCACCTGTAAGCTATTTATTATATCAGTCTGGAGGGACGTGATGGTTGGCCCTCCGCCCGAAAGTATATACCTATTAGCAGGCATAGCAAGCACGTGTATTACATGTTATGAAAATGTAATAAAAATGATATGAGAATAACTTGATCTAAGCGAAAATTGATCAAGATAAAATGTGGTCAGAGAATGAATGTGGGCGGAAGGAGTGTGTGCGCCGCTACAGATGTTGTGCTCGATGCGGTGCAGGCAATTTTTTTTTTTTTTTTTTTGTGGAATTTACACTTTTTTTTTTTATAACATTTGAGCGGTTTTTTTTGTAAAGTCTATAATAATATTTTTAGAAAGTGTGTACCTTGTTTAGTATTACCAGCTGTCATAAAACGGTGCTGAAGTGAACGACCTTAAAATCAAAGTCAGCAGAAACCACTCACCTTCCTGTGAGAAAAAAATACTGAAAGACCGCGGACAGCATGTTGGGGGCGCCGAGTGTCCCCCGCGGCACCGTCCACGACAGGCCGTGCACGTTGAGGTGGTCCTGCAGGTTTTGTCCTACGCCAGGCAGGTCCTCCACCACGCCACCTGGGGGGAGGGGCACGCGGGTCAAGAATAGTTGTTATCGCACTTTTTCATCCTACCTGTTCTTTTTTTTTTTATTATAGCCCTCGTTCATCCCTACTGCCTGTGCCTCTCTCTCTTTCTCTCTCTCCTTCTCTCTCTCTCTCTTTCCATCACCCAAAGACTACTCTATGTGTAGTCTTTGCATCACCCATCTACTCTTCTTCCTCTCTCTCTTTCTCTCTCCCCTTTATCCCTTCTCTCTCTCTCTCTCCCTTTATCCCTTCTCTCTCTCTCTCTCTCTCTCTCTCTCTCTCTCTCTCTCTCTCTCTCTCTCTCTTATAACTACTATGGACCATATTATAGTCATCAGGAAGTCAATGACCTTAGAGCCAAGATCGTGTCCCAGGCCACTAATCAGCAAAGTAACTAAGAATTCTGGTACTCTGTCTACTCTGCTAACTACTGTCTGCTACTACTACTACCTACTGTCTACTACTCTGTACTCTGGTATCTCTGGTACTCTACTAATCAGCTCCACCAGCAGTTAGCAAGGTGACTGACCCCGTGTTTCCGTAGGTGCGCCGCGGCTCCCACCCCTGACAGCATGAGCAGCTTCGGCGAGGCCAGGGCGCCCGCTGACACCACCACCTCACGCGCTGCTCGCACATACGACTTCTGCCACACACACAGGAGGAAGAAAGTACGACTCAACCCCTAAGTTACTATTCCCATTATACTAACATTACGGTTATTGTTATCATTACTTCTTTTATTACTTGAAATTATTAACTCCTTGAGACCCAGAACGTAATTTCCATTGTAATTTGGGTACCATTAGATGATTTTTAGTGACTATAAGCAATATTTTATAGCTATGACCTGTTTAGTATCCTTATCCACTAACTTATTTGGTATATTAAGTCACTTTTCGTAATTTTATGGCTTGCAACAGACAATTTTATATAGCAAAGGAAAGATCTGGGCGTGAAGGGGTTAAGTATGTCAATATATTTCAATCATCTACGTTACTCCACGAAAGACAACGAAATTATCATAGCATGAGGTCGATAAAAGAGCTTCGGCTTAATGGACCGTGGCTTGTATGACTGTATAATTGATTATGAACATTATTGTATTACACTAAGCCGAATAAACTATCAAGTATCAAGTAAGTATCAGTATCAAGTAAGTGTAAATAAAAAATACTGGGTAACATCGGAATGATTCGCCTAGGTAAAGACGAAAAGCTGACGGCTTTGAAGTATGAAAAGCCTATTTTTGGGTCCACGACAGAGCTAGTGCACGGCCTAGTTTAGTGCACTAGCTCGAAGGGGACCTAAAATGACGGCTTTGAAGTATGAAAAGCCTATTTTTGGGTCCACGACAGAGCTAGTGCACTAAACTAGGCCGTGCACTAGCTCTAAGGGGAACTAAAAAAATGCTCAAAACTGAAGACTATGATGACAGAATCACACTATGAAACAACAATAACAACAACAGGTGCGTTTCTGTAATTTCCACCCCGTCATGCTATGCTTCACCCTTCTTGCCTCTCACCTCGCCCTCAGTTCAAACAGCGCCTACCTAGAGTATACCTTCATATAGAGACCCTATCCTGTTTATCAAGAGACCCTACGCCCACCTACCTGACCGCCGTGCACGAACTCAACGCCCATGGCACGCTTGCTCAGGCTGAACACGATCTGCAAGGCACGCACAAAATATTTTATAAGTTTCAGTGTTGAGTGACGGTAGCGGATAGGAACTTGACATTGGACAACACAGATTAGGTAAGGGCGAGTGTGATGTGATGTGATGTGAATTGAGGTGAGGTGAGGTAAGGTTGAGGTACAAGGTTGATGTGATGTGAGGTAGGTACATACAAGGTGATGTGATGTGATGTGATGTGATGTGATGTGATGTGACGTACAAGGGTGCTATGTTACCTTATGCACTGTGGCGCCCGTCAGGATGTGAAGGTTGGGTCGGGTGAGGAGCGCGGGCCGTAGCCAATCTCCTGAAGAAGTCCTCACTCCTCCCCTAGTGGTGTAGGAGGAACGCGCGAACCCTGTGGAAGACGCTATGGATCTCTCTCTCTCTCTCTCTCTCTCTCTCTCTCTCTCTCTCTCTCTCTCTCTCTCTCTCTATATATTATATATATATATATTATAATATATATTATATATATATATAATTAATTATATATATATATCTAACGCCCCAGCAGTGTTCGTCTGGCTCTCTGATTGCGTTTACTTTTGATTGATAACGTTTTTGATTGAGTTAACAGTAATTTTGATCAGGAATTTTACTCCACGGGACAGCTAGACCAGTTTATTAAGACCTCTGGGGTATGTGTACTCTCTCTCTCTCTCTCTCTCTCTCTCTCTCTCTCTCTCTCTCTCTCTCTCTCTCGTACCCACTGAGCTCCTTGTGTTAGGGTCCACCTCCGGGTAGCCCAGTTCGCGGCCGGCAGCAAGGAATGCCTGGGTAATGGGGGTGAGTTTGCTGCTGCGGGTCACGCCGAGAGGCCCGCCGCGACCATGGAACAGCTCTGCCAAGGGAGAAAGGGAGAGGGGTATAATACAAGCACGTACAGTACATTCACTTCTTCTCTCTCTCTCTCTCTCTCTCTCTCTCTCTCTCTCTCTCTCTCTCTCTCTCTCTAATCAAGTGGGTTATAATTCCTTCATTTCATCCGTTTTTACTAACTTAACGTCTCTCTCTCTCTCTCTCTCTCTCTCTCTCTCTCTCTCTCTCTCACCCGCCTCATGGGAGAGAGGTCCCTGGAAGTCCTCAGATTTCTTGAAGTAAGGCAGGACGCTTTCATAGTCCCAGCCTGAGTTTCCAAGGGCCGCCCACTGATCGTAGTCTCTCCTATTACCACGGGCGTACAGTAAGCCGCCCATGGAGGAACACCCACCAACAACACGCCCTTGCACTAACCGCCCGCCCTATAGATGGAAAGGGAATGTACGGCAGAGTTGTGATGTATACTGCATTGTGAATACTATACGACTTATTGTCATTCGATCTCCTTAACCCTTTCACGCCCAGATCTTTTCTTTGCTATATAAATTTTTTCGTTGTTAGCCATAAAATGACGAAAAGTAACTGATTATACCAAATTAGCTAGTGGGCAAGTATGATAAACAGGACATAGCTATAAATTATTGCTTATATTCATTATAAATCGTCGAATGGCCTACCTAAATTACAAAGGAAATAAAGTTTTGGGACTCAAGGGGTTAATTAATATAGGCCACTCTAAGTCTTACCCTATCGATGAAGTACCGGTTGGAGTGTTCTTGGGGGCTGATGGTGTATTCCCAGTTGGTGTCGGTGAAGTACAGAGCAATGTTGAGACCCGGCACGGTGGTTTCAGGGGTCGGCGCGGGTCCGGCCTCCAACACCAACACCTGCCAGCCAGCCTCCGCCAGCCGCGACGCTACAACGCCTCCGCCGCTGCCTGCACCCACTGCGACGCCACGGCATCCACCACGGGAGGAAAGGGAAGAAAAGAGAAGAACGTTGAGGAGAGAGAGAGAGAGAGAGAGAGAGAGAGAGAGAGAGAGAGAGAGAGAGAGAGAGAGAGAGAGAGAGAGAGAGAGAGAGAGAGAGAGAGAGAGAGAGAGAGAGAGAGAGAGAGAGAGAGAGAGAGAGAGTCGAACTTGAGGCACGTTAAATCAACTAACAAATTCACTCACATACAGAAATCTTGGAAACAGAATAACAAACCGATAAACAAAATGGACAGTCACATACCCACAACAAAGTCATAGATGATTCTTAGTGACGGCGGTACGCTATAAGGATCTGGGTAAGGCCGCCTCAGTCCTATCAGAAGTACCAGCCTAAGCGTCAAGGTTAGCGCCCTCGAGAGCATCGTCAGCCCGGCCTGATCAGTCCTCTCAAGGGAAGACTAGGCAGTGGGTCAGCGGGCGTCAAGGCAGTGAGAGTACCGAGGCGCAGGGCAGGATGGGTACGTGGCTGGTGGTGCTGGGACGCGAGGCTTTGGGGTGAGTACCTTCTTAGGGGTCATTCCTTGTGTGGCTAATCAAGTCAGATACATCGTGCACTTTTTCCTTCACCCCTTCGTCCGATATTAACATTTTTCATGGATAGAGGCACGTTAATATCGGTGTTGATCCTGCCACCCGGAGCTCAAGGCGACGCACACGCGACGACCAACACCGCCACACTGTCTGTCCACACTCACTGTTCCACCGATAACTTTTCATACCTGCTGGTTCTTTCAGGGTCACTCCTAGCCCTGCGCTCCCTTCTCTCCCAATCTCTGCGCGGATCGCTGCCTACATCTTACCACACCATGATGTTAACACACACTAACAAACTGCACAGCGCTGAACGTCATGCTGGTCAGGGGGGGGGGGAGGCACGTGCCCCCCCCCCCATGAGAATCCGGTGCCCCCCTAGGTGACCCCTACTGGCCATGGCTGCTGTATTTTGTATAATGCTCTAATACCCACCACTTCTCTGATCTTACCTGCCCAGTGCCCCCCTCCCCCATACGCAGCTCTGCCCCCCAGCTGCCCCCCCCCCCCCCATTGATAGATACCTAACTACGCCACTGCTGGCTAGTGACATGTATCATATTATATAAGTTGTCATTTTTCAGACAATAGCCGCACTTCCTCCTGTCTTGGCTATTTCCTGGAGACTGTCATGATGATCTTGGATTCTTTACGGGTTACCGGGCGAACAATTGGCGTCTCAATGTCAACGCCGCCGCACTAACACTGAGGCCACCCTGCTGTCACAAGAAACATCTCTCCACATTGCAGCGGGATGGATAAGAGATCGCTGTCGTGGGTCTATTGCTCTGAAAACTGACTCGCAATGACACGTATGTACTCCCCCAAGGCTAAGGGAGGAGGGAGGGCGTCACTCGGGAAATTATTTGACCTTCTCTCTCTCGGCCTTGTACTTCCCTACCCAAAGTATACAAAGAACAATGAACAATGTCTATGTGGTACTCTGACCCTACCGTCACCTACCTACCAGTGTACACGTAGCCTACCTACCGTCAGTTTCCTGTAGGTTTGCTATGAGGCTCGACCGTGACCCAGATTGGCTGCTAGAGAAGGGAAAAGGGGGTGAGGCTTCGCTAGTTTCTATACCTACAATAGAATTGTCCCCCCCCACCCCCTCACACACACATACACATGTGTTTGGCAATGCTATGATCCCGAGTTAGATCCCCGCTCGCTCCCGGGGATTTTTCACTGACAATAATAGAAGTAGATGTAAAAGACTAATTTCAACGGGGGAACACAACGTTAATTAAGAGAACACAGCAGGAAACTTAACAAGAGGAGAGGAGATACTTATTAGTGTAGTTAGTGTGACCGCCGTGGAGGCATTTACCCAGGGTTTATCAGATCCGCACGATGACACGAATTATTGTATTCAATCCGATCAAAACCTCGCTGGAAGTACAGTATTCATGATGATGATAATGATAGTAATAATAATAGTCATATCTAATAGCTCTAGCACTTAAGTTAACTCCTTGTCTTGTTGTTGTTGCTTTTTTTGTCTGTATGCCTCCGGGCGATGATAAAATTATTATTATTATTATTATTATTATTATAGTAACAACAATGATACTACTACTACTACTACTACTACTACTACTACTACTACTACTACTACTACTACTACTACTACTACTACTACTATACTACTACTACTACTACTACTACTATACTACTACTACTACTACTACTACTACTACTACTACTACCACTTCTACTACTACTACCATTACTACTACTACTACTAACTATAATAATACTACTAATAATAATACCACTTCTACTACTACTACTACTAGTCTACTACTACTACTACTAATAATAATAATAATTTTAATAATAATAGTGCATAAAAAGTCTAAGAGTTAGTGAAACGTGGCAAGGCGTTACCGCAGAGTTTCTTACAGGAGCTCCTGCCTACACGTCTTCCTTCTGCTCGTGTAGTCTGCTCTCTCCTCAAACTTTAACCCTTCACGCCCAGATCTTTCCTTTGCTAATAAAAATGTGTATGTTGTCGAGCCATAAAATAACGAAAAGTAACTGAATATACCAAATTAGTTAGTGGACAAGGATTCTAAACAGGTCATATCTATGAAATATTGCTTATATTCACTACAAATCGTCTAATGGTACCCAAATTACAATGGAAATTACGTTCTGGGCCTCAAGGGGTTAATGAGCTTGAAAATGTCCTAGCATGGAAGTGCTTGAACTCGAAGCAAATGTGTAGGTACTGGATCTACATGTATTTGAATAGCTACTGTACATATAAATCGTGCTACAGAAAAAGGATAAGCCCAAAAGTAGGATGTGACATAATATTATTTATAAATATTCACCATTAATGAATCATGGCGCACTCCTGCTATATGAAATGTAGACGTTGTAGACTTTAAGCTGTAATATGCCCAGGAAATATGTAGGTCCCACGGCCTCTTGTAGCTTCCTTATGTTCTTATGTTCGTTATGTTCTTATGTTCGTTATGTTCTTATGTTCGTTATGTTCTTATGTTCGTTATGTTCTTATGTTCTTATGTCCGTTATGTTCTTATGTTCTTATGTTCGTTATGTTCTTATGTTCGTTATGTTTGTTATGTTCTTATGTTCGTTATGTTCTTATGTTCGTTATGTTCGTTATGTTCGTTATGTTCGTTATGTTCGTTATGTTCTTATGTTCGTTATGTTCTTATGTTCGTTATGTTCTTATCTTCGTTATGTTCTTATGTTCGTTATGTTCTTATGTTCGTTATGTTCTTATGTTCGTTATGTTCTTATGTTCTTATGTTCGTTATGTTCTTATGTTCGTTATGTTCTTATGTTCGTTATGTTCTTATGTTCTTATGTTCTTATGTTTTCTTATATTCTGTATATGCGTTACCTACCTATATTTCATCCTGCTGTAACAATCCCTTCCTCTCCCCTTCCCTCACCGTTTCACTCTTTCTCTCTAACTCCTCCCTTTTTTTATGCTTTGCCATAGTGCCATATGACCTCTGATGTCTGGCACATTTCCTCTTTATTGGCATTACAATCAATCATAATCACAATCAATTACAATACCTACCAATGGCCCAACGTACCCTATTTCTGGCCCAACGTATAGCTACCTCATTTCCAGCCCAACGTACCTCATTTATAGCCCAACGTACCACATTTATGGCCCAACGTACCCCATTTATAGCCCAACGTACCACATTTATGGCCCAACGTACCCCATTTATAGCCAGTACCATTAGCTACGTCCCATTTATAGCCCAACGTACCACATTTGATGCCCAACGTACCCCATTTATAGCCCAACGTACCCATTTATGGCCCAACGTACCCTTAGCCAAGTACCATTATAGCCCAACGTACCCCATTTATAGCCAACGTACCCCATTTATGCCAAGTACCATTAAGCCCAACGTACCCCATTTATAGCCCAACGTACCCCATTTATAGCCCAACGTACCCCATTTATAGCCCAACGTACCCCATTTATAGCCCAACGTACCCCATTTATAGCCTAACGTACCCCATTTATAGCCCAACGTACCCCATTTATAGCCCAACGTACCACATTTATAGCCCAACGTACCACATTTATGACCCAATGTACCCCATTTATAGCCCAACGTACCCCATTTATAGCCCAACGTACACCATTTGTAGCCCAACGTACCCCATTTATAGCCCAACGTACCACATTTATGACCCAATGTACCCTATTTCTAGCCCAACGTACCACAATCAATTATAATACCTATATTCACAATCACAATCAATTATAATAACTGCGTATATTCTGTAGGGTTCCAAAATGGCGTCTAGCTGGCTACGTTTTCCTCCTCAGCCGAAGCTTCCTCATGACCGAAAACAGGAGAATGCAGTAATTAAATATTAATGTATAGACTGTTTTGGGAGATAAATCAACATGCTAATTATTACAAGCTATTAAAGTACTCTAGAAATGTCCATATTGTCATTTATATATTCTGTCATCCTTCAAATTTAAAGAACCATCACTCGCTATCAACAAAGTTTTTCCCGCTAAATCCAGTGTCGAGGGCGAAGAGGAGGGAAATACATGAAAACCTTAGCTTCTGTGTCATAATTGAAGCATGAAAGGGGTGTGCCAAGGTATTTTATGGTCTCAAGATAAGGTGAGACCACAAATATGAACAGAGAAAGGGATTTGTGCGGCTGGAAGAAGGGAGAACAGAGAGGGAAGGAAGCTTTGGGTACGTGTGATTGGGTCTCCGTCAGGCTGTGTACCCTTCAAAAATCATTATTATTATCTATTATTATCATTATTATTATCATCATCAACATTATCAGCACCTTTATCACCTGTTTATCCCGTGTTCAGGTAGTTATCTCTCTTTATCTTAATCATTTACTTCCTACTTACATTTTTTCTTACTGTTATAAAGGCCGCTGTCTGTCTGATATAAGGCTAGACTGGCTTTTCCCTGCTAATGGAGAACTCTGTGTTGCCTTAACTCTCATGGTTATTGTATATAGAGTCAGGCGAGAAGGGTATTGGAAGGGGTTACAGGGAGTTTCGTACACAAGTTGTTTCGTACCCAGGTTTTGTTATTAGTTGTTTCGTACACTGATTGACCCTCTGCCTACCTAGAATGTCCTGACGGTAGTATTTATAGAAACAGGACGCCTAGCTGTTACGCCTTGTGTGTGTGTGTGTGTGTTTGTGTGTTTGTGTGTTTGTGTGAACGTTGATTAAAGGAAAAAGGGAGTGCATTATAACGTCAAACGCCGAGGCAGCTGCAGCATCCTCACTCACAGAGGACCCCCAGTGTGTGTGTGTGACCTAAAGAGCGAACGCGCAGTTCTCGTCCACTATAACGGCGTCAGCCCCTTACCGCCGCGGCCACGGGTACGGCGCGGGCCACTGGTCCATAGAAGCTAAATCTCGGGTACGCGGGACTCGAACCTGGGATCAGCGCATCAAGGTATACCCTGGGTATGTCTCTGTAGTATTCAGCGGGAGACACTTAGCGAAAACACGTCAAAATATTCCATATACCGCCTTTAAACTAGGATGGCATATATTTCAGGGAGAATATTACGCTGAAAGGCTAATATGGCGGCAATGTATTATCGTCCACCCTATATTTATCAATAACAATACTATTAGTACCACTAATATGCCATAAATAAGGTAGTTAAGGTAAATCTCACCCTATTTCCCATTAAATAAGTCTATATATCTTGGGTAAACAACAAACATGGCGGCCCAGTTGGTTCCTGAACGCTGATTGGCTGGGAGATGTAGCTAGGCCTCTGATTCGCTGTCATTGTAGCGAGGCCTCTGATTGGCCCTTGGCTCGCCGCCAAAGTTACGAGGTGCCAATTACGCATTTCAAAGCGAATAATCACTTTTTTATTCGTGCACAGATAAAGGATTGCCTAACCGTATTGAAAACCTCAGTTCTTTCTAAGACTTTCCATATAAAGTCTCCGAGTTTTAAGGCCTTCGTAAAATAAATATGACTCAATCAGTTAGTAAAACCGTAAATTTTACCGATATTTTGCTGAAAATTATTTTTTTACACTAAATATAGGGAGATTTTTGTGTGTTTTAATATATTTCGATATTTCCGCATCGTTTTGTGTAGTAATCACGCGCCTGGTGGCTGTATTATGTTTATTTATTTTAAGGGGTATTTGTTTACACTTTACCGTCTACCTTATTTTTCCTTCTAGTTAAGGTGTGAGGTTATTTGTGTGTGATTAGCTATGCCTACAGTCGCAGTGTGTTTGTGTGTGTTTATGTGACGTGCTTTTCACGTGTTAACTGTACAAATACATCTGACTCAGTGGTTTAAATGGTCAAATTATCGAAAAAGCAAAACATGTTTAGCTCCATGGTTTCAACATTATACTAGGATCTGTTGCTGTTTATAAGATACACACAACATATACTATTTGCTCATATTTTTTCAAGAATTATAGGGGCTTCAGCAAAAAGTCGATTTTTGTTGGGGTGAATTTGAAGCTTTTTTGGCCATCTTTTAAAACACGATATTTCATTAATTCTTCGTTATTTCATTGTTTTTTTAGGCTTATTGTGTCCTATTTATCGTTATTTTACTTTATCCGTGTTGATTTATTCATTATTTGATGGTATTTCATTATGAAGGGAAAAGTTGTAGCTCGAGTTGCATGTCAAGATCAAGAGGAGCTCTGATCAAGTCCTTGATGACGTCACAGCCGCCCTATTGGCTATTTATCCTTTATTCTTATAGTTATACCTCAATTTACGCCTCCCCGTGCAATATTCAAGGCTATTTAAGGGGTAAGAAAGGGTATGGGGCTGTATTGCATGATATTACCCATTACAAAGACAATATATGCACGATAAATTGGTAAAAGCTGGGTTTTTCTGGCTTCACGTATCTTATTTCTCTTATTTTCTTATGGTTTTTACTTCAATTTACGGGTTCCCGTGCAATAATCAAGGCTATGCAAGGGGTAAGAAAGGGTGTGGGACTGTATTGCATGATATAACACTCAAGCAGAGGCAATATATGCACGCTAAATGGGTAAAAATGGGGTATTTCTGGCTTCAAAACTTTCCGCTATTATAAAAGAAGCCTTTTATTTATATTCTAATATATTTTGATGTGTTTGTGTCCTCACTAATAACTTTTTGGTCTAAATCACCCTATTTTTCATAAGGGGGCGAGGCGTTAGTGCAAAAAACTAGGGGGGAGGGGGGCTAAGAGAGTATGGAAGTATTATTAATATTGTACCATATAAACTATGGTAGAATGAAGTAGTACACTACGTACCGTAGATAACACTCTCACTCGCTACCTGCCGACATATTGAAGTTTCAACGTAGTTCTACGGTACCGTCGAAACCTCCATTTTCTACCGTCGAAAGGGCATTCCGTCGAAACTTCCTGTAATGGAAGACTATGGATTCATATAGACTACGAAATAACTTTTTGGTCTACGAATCTACTGGTGTACGAACTGACTGCACCCCATTGCATATAGAGTCAAGGGAGAAGGGTGTTGGAAGGTTAACTGCTGGAATGTCAGGTTTGTAGTTTGGTGAAGACAAGGAATGCTGGAGACTGGTTAGTTAGGTTACATTGGGGCTATGCCGAGGATGGGTTGGGTTGGGTTTAGCTGAGGTTTGGGTTTGCTTTGGGTCAAGATCGGCTTTAGGTCTGTCATAACGGTATCCGGTCATTTCGCCCAAAGTCAATTCGCCCACACGCTGGAGTCATTTTGCCTACATTAGATTACAGTTGTAATGTTAAGAAAATATAGAAGAACACAAGAACTTGCTTTTTTTTAAACCCTTTAAATTTTTTTGGTTAGATTTGGATAGGTTAGGTTTGATCAATTAATTAGGTTGAATTAGTAAGAAATTGTGCATGGCGGGGTATAAAAACATAAGAACATAAGAAAATAAGGAAGCTACAAGAGGCCGTGAGACCTACACGAGGTAGTTCCTGTGACTTAACACTACCTACATCCACCTTTTATCCCCATCCATGAACCTATCCAGCCCCTCTTTAAAGCTCTCTAATGACTCCGCACTAACTACCTGTCTACTGAGACCATTCCATTCGTTCACCACCCTATTTGTGAACCAGCTTTTCCCTATTTCCTTTCTAAATCTACGCTTTTCCAGCTTGAATCCGTTACTTCTTGTTCTACCCTGGTTAAAAGCCGTAAGAACTTTTCCTACCTCTCCTTTATTAAATCCTTTATCCACTTAAAAACTTCTATCAGATCGCCCCTTACTCTGCGTCTCTCGAGTGAGTGTAACTTTAATAGCTTCAATCTCTTCTCATAACTAAAGTTACGCATCCCTTGAATAATTTTGGTCATCCTTCTCTGCACTGATTCTAACAAGGCTATATCCATCCTATAATATGGAGACCAAAACTGAACCACATCGTCTAGGTGACGTCTGACGAGAGACAAATAAAGCTTTAGAATAACTTCTGCACTTCTACTTTTAACACTTCTGGTAATGAATCCTAACACCCTATTAGCTCTATTTCTAGCCTCAAATACATTGTTTCCTAGGTCGGAGGACTGAGCTCACCCTCACTCCAAGATCTTTTCAGCGATACATTGCGTATGGTGTATCTATTACCAGGGTATGCATAGATAGATAGATAGATATTTTATTGACCACAGCATACACTTTCTATAATCATAATAATCACGATATATGGTCCAATAAATGATGGTCTCAATAACTAATAACATACATACTAAATATTTGTTGCTCTACAGGAGCAGTGTTTAGAAAGCCTGTAGCCGAGGGTGCCTAGTGTTGCCTGAGGACGACTGCAGCCACCCAGAGCACCCACCATGCCTTTCTCCGCAGCAGTCCAGGTGAGTTATGTCAGGTAGTTGATGATGTTAGTTAGATGTAGTTGATGTTGATTTTAGATGTAGTTGATGGTTTGATTAGTGAGGGTTAGGTTAGGTTAGTATGAGGTTTAGGTTAAGGCCGTGTCACATGGACGCTTTTTCCGGCATCTTTTGGTATTTTGCTACCAAAAGATGCCCGTAGTGGTGGCGAAAAAAATGCGCGTTCGTCACATGGCGTCTCTGCTACGAGCCTCTTCTACTGGCATCTTCCGGGATACCTGCAACCAAAACCATTGTGGATCGTGCAAGAAGACTTCAATCGTATTCAATTCAAGCGTATTCAATTCAAGCGTATTCAATTCAAGCGTATTCAATTCAAGCGTATTCAATTCAAGCGTATTCAATTCAAGCGTATTCAATTCAAGCGTATTCAATTCAAGCGTATTCAATTCAAGCGTATTCAATTCAAGCGTATTCAATTCAAGCGTATTCAATTCAAGCGTATTCAATTCAAGCGTATTCAATTCAAGCGTATTCAATTCAAGCGTATTCAATTCAAGCGTATTCAATTCAAGCGTATTCAATTCAAGCGTATTCAATTCAAGCGTATTCAATTCAAGCGTATTCAATTCAAGCGTATTCAATTCAAGCGTATTCAATTCAAGCGTATTCAATTCAAGCGTATTCAATTCAAGCGTATTCAATTCAAGCGTATTCAATTCAAGCGTATTCAATTCAAGCGTATTCAATTCAAGCGTATTCAATTCAAGCGTATTCAATTCAAGCGTGTTCAATTCAAGCGTGTTCAATTCAAGCGTGTTCAATTCAAGCGTGTTCAATTCAAGCGTATTCAATTCAAGCGTATTCAATTCAAGCGTGTTCAATTCAATCGTATTCAATTCAAGCGTATTCAATTCAAGCGTATTCAATTCAAGCGTATTCAATTCAAGCGTATTCAATTCAAGCGTATTCAATTCAAGCGTATTCAATTCAATCGTATTCAATTCAAGCGTATTCAATTCAAGCGTATTCAATTCAAGCGTATTCAATTCAAGCGTATTCAATTCAAGCGTATTCAATTCAATCGTATTCAATTCAAGCGTATTCAATTCAATCGTATTCAATTCAAGCGTATTCAATTCAATCGTATTCAATTCAAGCGTTATTCAATATTCAATCAAGTTCAATTCAAGCGTATTCAATTCAAGCGTATTCAATTCAAGCGTATTCAATTCAATTCAGCGTATTCAATTCAATCGTATTCATTCAGCTATTAAATAAAGCGTATTCAATTCAAGCGTATTCAATTCAAGCGTATTCAATTCAAGCGTATTCAATTCAAGCGTATTCAATTCAAGCGTATATGGATTCAATTCAAGCGTGTTCAATTCAAGCGTATTCAATTCAAGCGTATTCAATTCAACGTGTTCAATTCAAGCGTATTCAATTCAAGCGTATTCAATTCAACGTATTCAATTCAAGCGTTTCAATTCAAGCGTATTCAATTCAAGCGTGTTCAATTCAAGCGTATTCAATTCAAGCGTATTCAATTCAATCGTATTCAATTCAATCGTATTCAATTCAATCGTATTCAATTCAATCGTATTCAATTCAATCGTATTCAATTCAATCGTATTCAATTCAATCGTATTCAATTCAAGCGTATTCAATTCAAGCGTATTCAATTCAAGCGTATTCAATTCAAGACTTATGAATGGTGCAAGAAGATGCTCGTTGCCGAAATGCCGTGTGACGAACGCGCATTTTGTGCCATCACTACGGGCATCTTTTAGTAGCAAGATACCAAAAGATGCCGGAAAAAGTGTCCACAGGGCCTTTAGGTTAGGTTAGGTAGTTTGATGGTTTGATAAGGTTATTATTTGATGCTTTTACAAATGGAGTGTTTTTTTTTCATGCTTCATTCCTCGTTCTTGTTATCCATTCTTGTTATTTAATATGTTATTTATTTATTATATATGTTATTTATTTATTATATATGTTATTTATTTATTATATATGTTATTTATTTATTATATATGTTATTTATTTATTAGCATTCTTGTTATCCCTGTATTCATTTTCATACATGCGTGAATGTTTCCTTCATATTTTTGGCATGATATTTTAATTCATATACGTATATATATATTTATTTCTGTTCTGCAGGACTTGCCCCACTGTGGGAGAGGACAAAGAGGCATCGATTTCTTTTTCAAAACCTCATCTAAATCTGCGTTGAGCTCCGCCGCAGCACAAGAGAAGAGGGACATTTTAGCCTATTTTAAAAAGGTGGAAGTAACGAAGGAGCAAGAGGAGCAGAATTACATGTCATCTCTTTCCAATAATACAGCAGACACCGACTGCTCTGTATTTAGTTCAGAGGAAGAGGAAATCAAGCCTGGGAAAAATGGGAAAATCAGTAGGAAGGAAAGTGTACGTGATTTCTCAGATAATACTAATGCGAATATTGGTACAAAGAAAAGTGAAGTGGTTAATAACAGACCGAAAAAGATAGTTGTGGATGCCATTGATTTGACCAAGGAAACTGAACCTAGTGAAAACAGGGTCAAAGGTCAGAATGTGAAGGCCTGTGATAGCAGTGGTAAGTCACAGAGGAGTAGTGAAGCCATCGGTAACTCTGATGACAGTGAAAACATAAGGGTCAAAGGTCAGAATGTGAAGGCCTGTGATAGCACGGGTAAGTCACAGAGGAGTAGTGAAGCCATCGGTAACTCTGATGACACGGAAGATGAGAAAACGTCTCCAGTAATCGACGTGGATCTTATATCTGACTGCGAGGAGGAAACTGTCAAGAATACGACTGGTTCAAATGGTTGCACAGTAGAGTCAAGAGACTGTATGGAGACTGAGAGTATTGAAGCTACGAAAGGGAAAGGGGATGTGAGCAATACATTACCATCTAATAATGTAACGGAGACGAAGAGGAATGTTTTCACTCTCTTGATGTCTAATAGAGGAAGGAAGTCTGAGGCAGGGAAGCAATCAGCGGAGGACACCAAGCCCCTTCATGAAGCTGGGGAAGGCAATGGCAGGAGTCAGAAGAGTGATGACTGTGTGGTTGTCAGTAGCAGTCCATCCTCGAACTGTGAGGCGGCTAAAGGTATTGTGGACGTAAACCCCGATGCCTCAAAGAATTCACATGAGGTAAAGAGTAAAGATTGTGATACAGCAACAGACAGTACCATGAACAAAACATCAACAAATAGTACCATGAACTTAAAGCCTGGAGCCTCTAAGAAAAATTCACAACAGGTAAAGAGTGGCAGAGATTGTGAGACGGCAACAGACAGTACCATGAACAGAACAACAAATAGTACCACGAACAAAACCCCTGCTGCCTCGAAAAAGAATTCACACAAGATAGAAAAGAGTAAAAAAGAAGAACAAAGCAAAGACGGAGCTACTGATCTTAATTCCTCGCTACAAGACTTTGATTTGACACCTCGCGATAAGCCTAAACGGAAAAAAATTAGGAAGTCTACGGCTGCAAAAGATGACAACAACACGGACACAAAATCTTCCTTAGTAGCTGCAGTGCCAATTGACCCTCCTGACCCCACTCCTGAAGGCAAGCCATCCACCCATATCTCCTTTGCTGACTTTATGAAGAGTGCAAGTAGCGTGACAAAGGAGGTTACTGGAGAACATACTGTGAAGAAAATGGATGAAGTAATGAATAATGAAGAATATAAGAGTACTGTGAAGGAAATGGGTACAAGTAGCGTGACGAAGGAGGTACTGAAGAGAATGTACTGTGAAGGAAATGGATGAAGTAATGAAAAATGAAGAATGTAAGAGTACTGTGAAGGAAATGAGGGCAAGTAGCATGGCAAAGGAGGTTACTGTAGAAGAAAATACTGTGAAGGAAATGAATGAAGGATGTAAGAGTACTGTGAAGGAAATTGAGGTAATGAAGAATGAAGAATGTAAAGTAAATGTAAAGTGAATGAGCAGCAGCAGACTCCCGATTCTGATAGTACCGAGGATGACAAAGTGTGTCCTAAGGCTGACCGTCAACAGAATATAAACACTTCATTGGCATGCGACGATCTAGTGAAGAAAAGAAAGCTCCCCTGTGCCTCGGAAACAATAGATGAGAAACTTGACGTCCAGAATGAGAGCAAGGACGCAAGAACACTGAAGACAAAGCAAGCGAAAAGGAAGAGGACGAGAAAAATAATTATTACGTCAAGTGATTCTGAGGAGGATTTTATAGAGTCCAAAGGTCCCGGCGTGTCTAAGAAGAAGGAAGATTCTAAGAGCTGTGATAAGCCGCCAGGGGTTGCTAATACTGCTAGAATATCAAGTTTTTTTAAGAAGATTAGTCACAAGGAAAAGGAGGAAGAGGAGAATAAAGTTGTGTTTACTGTACAGGCCGATGTTCATGCCCCCCTCGACGGCAACAAGAAGGCCGAGAGGAAGCCCGGCAGCCCCGTACACACTCAGGCTAGCGGGGAGTCGGACGTCACTTCCACGACCACAAACGGAGCAGCCCCCACCGCAGACTCTACGAAGAAAAACACTAAAAGAACGAAAAAGAATATGCGGAATAATTGCAACTTAGATGAGCTGAATAAGATTGAATTGCTCGAACAGATCCCTCCTTCAAAACCATTGTCTAAAAAGGTTTTGAATAAAGTATGCGTTGAAGAAAAGGTTTGTGACGTGGAGGAAATACGTCACCCCGTCAAGGCTGAAGTTTGCAAGGCAGTGAAAGCCGATGACAAGGTAACAGTGGCATCCAAGAAAGGCCAGATCATCAACAGAAGAAGTTTAAGTCGAAGAAAAATAAACCTGAAAGCGACAAGATGTGCCGGGAAGAAGTTTTTAAGACGTAGGAAAGCCCAGGTAATCTCATCCGACGAAGAGAGTGCAGACGAAATATTCCTGCGAAAGAAAAACAAACCTGTCGAGAGTGATAACGATGTAATGGTGACGAGTAGTAGCAGCAGTATCAGTACAGTGAGTAGTGAGGACGGTGGTGAAGGGAAAGCCCCGAGCGCCCGGCAGTCGTCCCCCGAGGCCAGCGAGGACGACAAGGAGAATGTGGCGCACTACACCTCACAGCTAGTGCGCCAGCCGGGCAAACTCAGGTCAGTGTTGCTCATTGTGCAGCCATTGTATTCCTAGCTATGCACATTAACCCCTTCACGTTCACGCCCAGAACGTAATTTCCATGGTAATTTGGGTACCATTAGACGATTTCTCATGAATATAAGCATTATTTTATAGCTATGACCTGTTTAGTATCCTTGTCCACTAACTAATTTGGTATATTCAGTGACTTTTCGTTATTTTATGGCTAATAACAGACGATTTTATATAGCAAAGGAAAGATCTGGGTGTGATGGGGTTAAATAGTCTCTCTCTCTCTCTCTCTCTCTCTCTCTCTCTCTCTCTCTCTCTCTCTCTCTCTCTCCTCTCCTCTCTCTCTCTCTCTCTCTCTCTCTCTCTCTCTCTCTCTCTCTCTCTCTCTCTCTCTCTCTCTCTCTCTCTCTCTCTCTCTCTCTCTCTCTCTCTCTCTCTCTCTCTCTCTCTCTCTCTCTCTCTCTCTCTCTCTCTCTCTCTCTCTCTCTCTCTCTCTCTCTCTCTCTCTCTCTCTCTCTCTCTCTCTCTTTAGATTAGATGGCTTTAAGTCCATTATTGGCTGATTGTTTATATCATCGGGTATTCAGTTCATTTAATTCAGTTATTGGGTTCAGGTCTCCTTTATGACCCAGAAAGAGAGGATGAAAAGATTAGAATGATGGCATGAGTATGATGACCAGGAGCTCTTGAGTGATTCCTTGTGGAGCCTTATAAAGCTCATACAGGTTGAGTCACTTTGAAAGTCACACTTTGATCTCTGACTCACAGTTTAAAGTCATGATTATTTGTACCCTCGTGAAGCTACAAGAGGTGTGCTGTTCATGTCTTCATTTTTCAGCTTGCGAATAAGAAGAGTTCATCCTCCCAAAGAAACGTCGGGCAAAGTGAAGCTGAAGCCGAGTAAAGCCAATAAGAATACCGGAACTCTGAAGAAGCTCAAAGGCGCCAAGAGTATGTTGAAGAAAAGGAAATTACGCAACAGCCCGAAGCATAAGAGTCGTAAGGGCGAGGCAGACAGGGACTCCGCCGATGCTGACGGGACACCACCGGCAGAGCAGGAAGTGACGACTCTTGACGACGAGACAGACGACAGCAGCGGGAAGCAGACCTCCAAGAAGAAAACCAGGAGAGCGAAGGTTAAACAGACGCTGCTGAAGCCACTTATGCCCAAAGCTTCTACAAGAGGACGGTTGGGGAAGAAGGATGCAGGGGTCAGCAGGGGAGAGTCAGGGGGTGAGGAGCAGGGCGGCACGCAGCGCAGGACACTCCGCCGTGCTGCCGCCGCCGCCAAGAAGTACATTGAGGAAGCGACCATTGATGATGATGACGACAAGCCAAAGAAGGCAGACAAGAACCCCAAGAAACTGGTGTCAAACAAAGGTATGTCATGATGGTTATAATGGTAATAATAATGATTTTATTCTCACCCGAAGGCATACAAGAAAAACAACATAATATATGGACGAGGGAATGAACTTAAGTACTAAAGCAAATAATTGATAATAGCTATATACCTCTATAATAATAATAATAATAATAATAATAATAATTTTAATATCACCTTGAGGCATACAGGTAATGATGGTCATGATGATACTAATAAGTTCTAGGGCTGCTCATCTGTTCTGGGAAGTGCATTTTTTTAAGTGCATTTTTTTCAGAGTGCATTTTTTTAAGTGTATTCTTTTTAAGTGCATTTTTTTCAGAGTGCATTTTTTTAAGTGTATTTTTTTTAAGTGCATTTTTTTCAAAGTGCATTTTTTTCAAAGTGCATTTTTTTCAAAGTACATTTTTTTCAAGGTGCATTTTTTTCAAAGTACATTTTTTTCAAAGTGCATTTTTTTCAAAGTACATTTTTTTCAAAGTGCATTTTTTTCAAAGTGCGTTTTTTTTTCCAAAGTACATTTTTTTCAAAGTACATTTTTTTTTATTATTATATTCTTATATTCAGTATACTCATCAATAAATTGAAGATTATCCTGTACAAATGTTAAGATCTCTTGGCTGGACTAAGCCCCCAATGTTTCAAGATCCTAAATACGCCCCTGTAACAGCTATGATAATCTGGGTTCAACTATAATTTAAATGTTTCCACTGATTCCAATTTCTTCAATGAACCAGACAATCTATTAATAGGAGTTATTTGGACCCTATGAGGCGCTTATTTCAGAAAGTCAATAAGCGCCACAAATAAAAAACTACGAAAATGGCTTCAAAATGTTCAAAAGATATGACATTTTGAAGCCATTGAAACATTTTGAACATTTCTTAGTTGTTTTTTTTGTGGCGCTTATTGAATTTCTGAAATAAGCGCCTCATATGTGGTTTGTGATTTGGTTTATATTCATTTGCTCCATGTTTCTAGGCATCTACTGAGGGACTTGATTTAGCTAAGCAAGTATTTGTTACAGGTATGAAATTGGCTCCCATATTCTGCAAGAGAGCGACGTCCCCCGGTGTGGAGCTGCTCAGGGTTGTCCCGCTGTCTCCAAGCAAACTCAAAGCTCGGCAGGACTTCCTCACCTCCAGTGTGTCGGAGGATATCAGGAAGCAGCTGGCTGTGGAGAAGAGGTGAGGAATAGGTTAACCCCTTCACGCCCAGATCTTAATTTGCTATACTTTGCTATAATTTATATACTTCCTATAATTTGCTTACTTTGCTATAAAAAAAATGTGTGTTTTTGAGCCCTATAATTACGAAAAGTAACTGAATATACCAAATTAGTTAGTCGACAAGGACACTAAACAGGTCAAAATTATAAAATATTGCTTATAGTCACTAAAAATCCCTTCACGCCCAGATCTTAATTTGCTATACTTTGCTATCATTTATATACCTGCTATAATTTGCTTACTTTGCTATAAAAAAATGTGTGTTTTCGAGCCCTATAATTACGAAAAGTAACTGAATATACCAAATTAGTTAGTCGACAAGGACACTAAACAGGTCAAAATTATAAAATATTGCTTATAGTCACTAAAAATCATCTATAGGTAGCCAAATTACAATGGAAATTACGTTCTGGGTCTCAAGGGGTTAAGGCGATATGACGTGCATCCTGTAGAAACTCGCTATTCTTGCTTTGTAAATGTTAACATGGAGGTTGGGATGATTCATATATACATCATTCCTCCTTGCTGCATGTTGTGTATGTATTGTTGTAGGAGAGAGGAATTATCTTATTTTTATTGATTGAAACGTGTGTGTGTTCAGTTATTCACTTGTTTCACACACCCAAACTATGCAAAATGTAATGGAACACAATAGATTTAAAAAGGAAATAGGGAAAAACTGGTTCACAAATAGGGTGGTAAATAATTGGCATGGACTCAGTCGTCAGGTAGTTAGTGCGAAGTCAATAGGGAGCTTTAAAACGAGGCTGGATAAATTCATGGATGGGGAAGAAAGGTGGATTTAGGTAGTGTTAAGTAAGAGGAACTACCACGTGTAGGTCTCGCGGCCTCTTGTAGCTTCTTTATTTTCTTATGTTCTTAATAGTAAAGCCCTGTATTTCTTATGTTCTTAATAGTAAAGCCCTGTATTTCTTATGTTCTTAATAGTAAAGCCCTGTATTTCTTATGTTCTTAATACTAAAGCCCTGTATTTCTTATGTTCTTAATAGTAAAGCCCTGTATTTCTTATGTTCTTAATACTAAAGCCCTGTATTTCTTATGTTCTTAATAGTAAAGCCCTGTATTTCTTATGTTCTTAATAGTAAAGCCCTGTATTTCTTATGTTCTTAATAGTAAAGCCCTGTATTTCTTATGTTCTTAATAGTAAAGCCCTGTATTTCTTATGTTCTTAATAGTAAAGCCCTGTATTTCTTATGTTCTTAATACTAAAGCCCTGTATTTCTTATGTTCTTAATAGTAAAGCCCTGTATTTCTTATGTTCTTAATAGTAAAGCCCTGTATTTCTTATGTTCTTAATACTAAAGCCCTGTATTTCTTATGTTCTTAATAGTAAAGCCCTGTATTTCTTATGTTCTTAATACTAAAGCCCTGTATTTCTTATGTTCTTAATAGTAAAGCCCTGTATTTCTTATGTTCTTAATAGTAAAGCCCTGTATTTCTTATGTTCTTAATACTAAAGCCCTGTATTTCTTATGTTCTTAATAGTAAAGCCCTGTATTTCTTATGTTCTTAATACTAAAGCCCTGTATTTCTTATGTTCTTAATAGTAAAGCCCTGTATTTCTTATGTTCTTAATACTAAAGCCCTGTATTTCTTATGTTCTTAATACTAAAGCCCTGTATTTCTTATGTTCTTAATACTAAAGCCCTGTATTTCTTATGTTCTTAATACTAAAGCCCTGTATTTCTTATGTTCTTAATAGTAAAGCCCTGTATTTCTTATGTTCTTAATACTAAAGCCCTGTATTTCTTATGTTCTTAATACTAAAGCCCTGTATTTCTTATGTTCTTAATAGTAAAGCCCTGTATTTCTTATGTTCTTAATACTAAAGCCCTGTATTTCTTATGTTCTTAATACTAAAGCCCTGTATTTCTTATGTTCTTAATAGTAAAGCCCTGTATTTCTTATGTTCTTAATAGTAAAGCCCTGTATTTCTTATGTTCTTAATAGTAAAGCCCTGTATTTCTTATGTTCTTAATACTAAAGCCCTGTATTTCTTATGTTCTTAATAGTAAAGCCCTGTATTTCTTATGTTCTTAATAGTAAAGCCCTGTATTTCTTATGTTCTTAATAGTAAAGCCCTGTATTTCTTATGTTCTTAATACTAAAGCCCTGTATTTCTTATGTTCTTAATACTAAAGCCCTGTATTTCTTATGTTCTTAATACTAAAGCCCTGTACTGTGTTGGCAGTGGTGAGGATGAGAGCCTTGCATGGCCGCCCTTCCCAGCGGTGAGCCATGTGCAGCAGAGGGAGGAAGGGGAAGGGGGTGCTCCGTGGAACCTCGAGGACCCGGAGGTGAGCGCACAAAGCTGTCATTGCATCACCGCGCCAATGACATAAACACACACACACACACACTCACACACACACACACTCACACACTCACACTCACATACATACCCTTACACAAGTACCAATAGTTACTCTGAATGACTTATCTCTGACGTGAAATGCATAATAATAAGGAAGACTCAAAATAGCAACTCTACTTCTTAACAAAAATTCCCCTATTTGTCACTTTTTCAATCATAGATACTTCAGAAATGAGTATGTATAGTTACTTATACTATGATACTATGTCCCCTAATGGGCCTATACTATGTACTTTTTGTTGTGCTTTAGTACTTACGTTAACGCCCTGTCTTGTTGTTGTTGCTTTTTTTTGTCTGTATGCGTCCAGGCGATACTAAAATCATTATTATTATTATTATTATACTTGATTCAGTGCGAGTTGTGACTACGTTTAACACTTTCAGATACCCTTAAAGGAGACACCATCCTTCTCTCCCTCCTTGGAAAGTCTCGCCTTTACCCTAGATCAGAAAGGCATTACCACAACAAAGGCCCTTCACAGCAAGCCATCCTACCATGTCCCTCGCCTGGAGCTGGGAGACATCGTGCTTTCCCTGAGCTGCATGAAGTCAAAGTATCCCGATTTTCCTGTGTATGAAGTCTTTAAGGCTTATTACGACTTAAAAAAGGAAGCTGTTGAGACATACCATAAGGAGGTACAGAAAGAACAGACTGTAGTGCACCTTGATGACGATGACGACGATGATGATGTTGGGCGATCGGGTAAACGGAGGAAACGCAAACGCAAGAATAAGCTGTCGTCGCTGAGCAGAGGCAAGCGGAGGAAACTTGGCAGCGTTAAGGAGACGGTGGAAGAGCCTCCGCAGAACCAGGTGGAAGAGGTTCCGTCCGTGTGGCATGAAAGGACGCCTCACATATGGACGCAGACATTCATGCCACAAAATGCCAAGCAGGTTATTGGTAATACAGGTAAGAAACTTTTTCTGATGTATAATGTAGAATGTAGATGTACTATGAAGAAATACAGAAAATATTAAGATGTGCAAAGGAAATTACGGAATGTCATTAGAGAATATAAGAAAATAAGGAAGCTACAAGAGGCCGTGAGACCTTATAGCTTCCTTATTTTCTTATGTTGTTATGCTCATCTTTTGCTATGGACTATTTCAGAGAATGTGATGAAGCTGAAACTTTGGCTTCAAGAATGGAAAAGCAATCCACAAATCAAGCCCAGAAAAAGAAAGAAAAAAGCTTCCAAAAAAGGTGGGTGCATGTACCTGCTTAATTTAATCCATAGGAAATAAAAATCAAATCCCTGGCAGCTTAACTATACAGTAAAGCCTCTCGTATTCGGACTCTCTTTATTCGGACTTTGACATTATTCGGACCTCTCTTTTATTTTATTTATTTATTTTTTTTTTTTTTTTTTTTTTTTTTTTTCTAAGGGGTCGAAATTTCCTAGCTATATACTAGCTATATATTATACACCTAGATTTTTTTTTTTTTTTTTTTTTTTTTTTAAAGGTCGAAATTTCCTAGCTATATACTAGCTATATATTATACACCTAGATTTTTTTTTTTTTTTTTTTTTTTTTAAAGGGGTCGAAATTTCCTAGCTATATACTAGCTATATATTATACACCTAGATATTTTTTTTTTTTTTTTTTTTTTTTTTTAGGGGTCGAAATTTCCTAGCTATATATATATACACCTAGAATTTTTTTTTTTTTTTCTGTTACATATCCCCATTATTCGGATCCTTGCATTACTCGGACCACTCAGGACTTGGCCCAAGTGATCCGAATATGAGAGGGTTTACTGTACTATATCATCTTTTATTTGCTGAAGTACTTAAGAAATTAGTAATGATAGCAACTCCCCAACAGATGACTTTATGGTGTCGGACGATTCAAGTCTTGGGAGTGAAGGGGTGGACTTCACGAGCACCTACTTGCTGTGTGGGCCGCCCGGGGCCGGGAAGACGGCCGCTGTCTACGCCCTGGCCAGCGAGTTGGGTTATAAGGTAAGTCTTGGTAGGACATTGAAAGTGACATTAACTGTAGGGGAGAGCGGGGCAGGTTGCATCGAGGGTAGGTTGCTTCATTGCCTCTTCACTCGCATTAACTTCTTTTATTATTATTATTATTGTTGTAGTTGTAGTAGTAGTAGTTTATTGTAGTAGTAGTAGTAGTAGTTTATTGTAGTAGTAGTAGTAGTAGTTTATTGTAGTAGTAGTAGTAGTAGTAGTTTATTGTAGTAGTAGTAGTAGTAGTTTATTGTAGTAGTAGTAGTAGTAGTAGTTTATTATAGTAGTAGTAGTAGTAGTTTATTATAGTAGTAGTAGTAGTAGTTTATTATAGTAGTAGTAGTAGTTTATTGTAGTAGTAGTAGTAGTAGTAGTAGTTTATTATAGTAGTAGTAGTAGTTTATTGTAGTAGTAGTAGTAGTAGTTTATTGTAGTAGTAGTAGTAGTAGTTTATTATAGTAGTAGTAGTAGTTTATTGTAGTAGTAGTAGTTTATTGTAGTAGTAGTAGTAGTTTATTATAGTAGTAGTAGTAGTAGTTTATTATAGTAGTAGTAGTAGTAGTTTATTATAGTAGTAGTAGTAGTTTATTGTAGTAGTAGTAGTTTATTATAGTAGTAGTAGTAGTTTATTGTAGTAGTAGTAGTAGTAGTAGTTTATTATAGTAGTAGTAGTTGTTTATTGTAGTAGTAGTAGTAGTAGTAGTTTATTATAGTAGTAGTAGTAGTTTATTGTAGTAGTAGTAGTAGTTTATTGTAGTAGTAGTAGTAGTAGTAGTAGTAGTTTATTGTAGTAGTAGTAGTAGTAGTAGTAGTAGTTTATTGTAGTAGTAGTAGTAGTTTATTGTAGTAGTAGTAGTAGTAGTAGTTTATTATAGTAGTAGTAGTAGTTTATTGTAGTAGTAGTAGTAGTAGTTTATTGTAGTAGTAGTAGTAGTAGTTTATTGTAGTAGTAATAGTAGTAGTAGTTTATAGTAGTAGTAGTAGTAGTAGTAGTAGTATTATTAAGACGATGTACGTGTAATAACATGCGAGTTAAGAGGCAATGATGCAACCTACCCTCGATGCAACCTGCCCCGCTCTCCCCTATCTGAAGCTTGCCTTGAATTGCTTGGTAGGAGGTGATAGAGGTATTTCTTGGATGGACATTGAAAGTGACCTAAACTGTATCTTACCCTTTGCCTTTAATTGAGAGGGAAAGGTCAGTGCTAAGATACCCTCTACAACCTAATGATCCCCTTCTAAGTAGGAGTCCTTCTTTTATGATCCGGGAATTCTTCATTTTGTCATGTTCTTAATTACAGCCAAAGTCCCAACATCCGACCTCCAAACATCCGACTTGTCCAAACAACCGACTTTTTTCACCACCACATTGTGTCTTGTTTTGGCCATTTATTTTACTTAGTTTTTTTTAGTTTTTAGAAAACATTGAATTGTGGCTTTATTTAGGCATGAATTTTACTTTCGCGTCTACCACTGGATCGGCCTTCAAGAGCTGCATCTTTTATGTTCTATACCATTTTGTCCTTACGTTTATGGTTACTGTGATATCCGAACATCCGACTATTCCAATTATAACACTGGGGAACAATTTGAAAAAAATAATTTGTTGAGTTAGATTTTTCAGCTTATTTAGACTAAAATTGGCATGCTGATTCCAAATCTGTAGTCAGTTTTTTTCTAGCACGTCAAGTTTTTTCTCCACAGCTTACCCTCCAGATAAGCAAAATTCCACTTGTGAGCCTCATTCAGCCTCATTCAGCTGAAATTCCAGTGCCAGTTTTCGAGCAACTACCTCCTCTAGAAGATCTGAGTGATGTTGAAGAACGCAGTGACAGCAATGATGCAGATTTTGACATTCACGAGGATTCAGTTCGTAGGGGATTTGATCAGCACGAGTTGAATGATTTAGCACGTGATTTGGGCCTATCCAAAAAAGCTTCAGAAATACTAGCATCAAGACTGAACGAGAAAAACATACTTGAACAAGGAGTGAAGGTATCATACTTTCGAACCAGAGAAAGTACATTTCTGCAGTACTTTCGAAGTGCCAGCGGTTTTGTGTTTTGCCATAACATTCCTGGTTTACTGAAGGAATTAGGGCTTTCAATCTACAATCCAAATGAATGGCGATTGTTTATTGATAGCTCAAAGCGGAGCTTGAAGTGTGTCCTTCTACACAATGGCAATTTGTTTGGCGCAGTCCCTATTGGGCATTCGGTCTGTCTTCGTAAAGAATATGGAGATGTAAAGAGAGTCATTGAGTTATTGCAATATGACAAACACAATTGAATCATCTGTGTTGACCTTAAAATGGTGTCCTTCCTTCTTGGTCAACAACGTGGATACACAAAGTATCCCTGCTTTCTCTGTATGTGGGATAGCAGAGCTCGAGAGAAGCATTGGGTTCAGACGAATTGGCCTCCGAGATCTGATCTTAAACCTGGAGATCCTAACATTGTACATGAGCCACTTGTTGACAGGAAGAAAATAATATTCCCACCTCTGCACATAAAACTAGGTCTCATGAAACAATTTGTAAAAGCATTGTCAACTGATGGCGACTGTTTGAAGTACATCATCTTGGCATTTCCTGGACTGTCAATTGAAAAAATCAAGGCCGGTGTGTTTGATGGTCCACAAATTTGACAGCTCATCAAAGATGAACATTTCAACGGTACTATGTCAGACCTTGAAAAGAATGCTTGGCTATCATTCAAAGACGTCGTCAAGAACTTTCTTGGAAATACACGTGCAAGTAATTACACAGAAATTGTTCAGAAACTATTGGAGAGCTACAAAGCGCTTGGTTGCAACATGAGTATTAAAGTACATTTTTTGCATAGCCATCTTGCCAACTTTCCGGAAAATCTTGGTGCTGCTAGTGACGAGCAAGGTGAACGATTTCACCAAGATTTGAAGGTTATGGAAGAATGTTACCAGGGTAGATGGGATGTGCATATGATGGCTGACTATTGTTGGAGCATCAAACGCGATAGTCCTCAAGTTGAACACTCCAGACAAAGCTACAAATGTAAATTTTTACCTTAACCTGCACACAATTATAGCCTTATCCTTTCTAAAAACATAATAATGTTAAATAAACATTCTATTCATGCCTATTTCTTTCATTTTTCATTGTATGTTAACATTTGCAACTTTTTATAAAATAAGCACTGTTACTGTTATGTACAGTATTTTTCATATTTTTTAAGAAAACGAAAATCCTACAGTTCAAAAACTTGACGTGATAGAGAAAAACTGAGATCAGTTTTGGATTCAGCACCCAAAAATTACTTAATAACAAGTGTCAGACCTAACTCAACAAAAATTTGTTCCCCAGTGAATTATCCGACCTACCTTCGGTCCCCCCAAGGTCGGATAATTAATACTTACCTGTAGTTGTCAAGAAAATGCTTTATAATAGAAAGTGTTAATTAGGTATTTGTTGAGCTCTTGATTTTGATGTTAGTTGGAAATCCACTTTAATGTAGTATGTGAGTGTTTGATATCAAAGAAAGTCATGCACCATAAATGAATATATAATGTTGTATATGTAATCAATAATCAATATATATCGTGTATATAATGTTGCAGGTGCTGGAGGTGAACGCCTCGTCCCGGCGCCCCGGACGACAGGTCATGAGTCAGCTGGCGGAGGCTACTCAGTCCCACTCCGTCTCCAACGCCTCCGCCGCCGCCCAGCCCTCCGGTGCCTTCTCTGCCTTGTTTGCTGCCAAGACATCCAGTAACGCCTCCAAAAAGGAAAACAGCCAGACAGGAGACACTTCAAAGCATGATAGAGACTCCAATAAGATGAAAGGTGTATCTCTGGTCCTCTTTGAAGATATTGACATTGTGTTTGAGGAATGGGACGAAGGCTTCATGTCCACCGTGAACACCCTGATGGCCACCACCAAGCGGCCCATCATCCTCACGGCCACCCACGCCTCCCCGGCCATCCTCGCGCAGGTCAAGGAGAGTTTTGAGGTCATGGAATTCGTCCTTCCTCAACAGAAACTCACAGGTAATTATATGATATTCATGGTGTTACATAACCAGTTTATATTTACATTGACTTAGTTGTGATGTATGGGGGATGAGTTAAAGTCGTGGTTTAGAGGTCAAAGGTTTATAGGTACTAAGGAGAAACTTTATGACAATTTAACCCCTTCACGCCCAGATCTTTCCTTTGCTATATAAAATCGTCTGTTGTTAGCCATAAAATTACGAAAAAGAGCTTCATATACCAATTTAGCTAGTCGACAAGGCTACTAAACAGGTCATATCTATAAAAAAAATTGCTTATATTGATTAAAATCGTCTAATGGTCTACCTAAATTACAATGGAAATAACGTTCTGGGTCTCAAGGGGTTAATAGACTTCATAATTATTGTTTTTCAGCTCAACACCTGCAGTTAGTTGCCCTAGCCAATGGGTGCCACGTGTGCCTCCAGGACGCTGAGTGGCTGGTGCATCACAACAAAGGTGACGTCAGGAAATCCATGCTGGATCTCCAGTTACTGAGTCAGTCAGGGTCCAGTCATGACCTTTGTGACTGTGCAGTGTCTAAGGTAAGGCCCTCTGCACAACAAACACTACGGTACTCTAGTTGTAAGACCTGCACTGTAACTAACTCTTTAACCTCTTCACACCAGATCTTTCCTTTGCTATAAAAAATTGTCTGTTGTGGAGCCATAAAATTACAAAAAGTAGCTGAATATACCAAATTAACTAGTGGACAAGGATACTAAACAGGTCATATCTATAAAATATTGCTTATGTTCATTAAAATCGTCTAATGGTTATATTACAATGAAAATTACGTTCTGGGCCTCAAGGAGTTAATGCAATACTGTAGCTGCTTTGTGGCAAGGGTTCGGCAGGTGTGTGTTTACCTAGTTTAGCATACAGGGCCAGAACTATATTTGTGTGGTCCTGTCTCCATATCTGTTTATCAAATATTTTCTTAAATGAGATTTCTTTCGAACCAAATAGCTTCCTTTCATCAAATTTCTTTATGACATAGAAGTTTTGATCTTTCCAGGACGCCATGAGTAACACAGAAGACAGCTGGAAGACTATATTCCCAGAGGTGAAAACTATTGCCCAAAAAACCCAACCAAATCACGTTTTACAAAGTGGGTTTGCGGAAGAGACTTTATGCAGAAACAACTTTAAATCTCTCCATCCCTAGATCAGATTCAGAATACCTATGCGGCGACGGAGGTATTTCTTGGACGGACATTGAAAGTGACATTAACTGCATCCTACCCTTTCCTTTAAGCGAGAGGGAAAAGTCAGTCTTAAGGTACCCTCTTCAGCCTAACGACCCCTCCTCAAGAGATCCACCTTATGGCAGTACGAGAGTTTAATCTCCTTAAATGACGGAGAGGAAACAGTACCTACGCCTGTGACGCAGCAACCTGAACACAAGGTGAAGCCAAGTGACCCGCCTCATGTCCAGAAAGCGTCACAGTGTTGCCTTAAATCATTAGCCACTATGTATGACTCATTGGCACACTTGGATATTCTGAGTTCATCACAAATCAGAACTCATGAAGCAGAAATTAAAGACATTGGTTGGTGGGTGAAGCAGCCAACAGCGGGGTTAAGTGACACGCCAAGCCTCTCGCACCCCTACTGGACGCCGCATAGCAATGGAGACATCATTGAGGAATTAGCTGAGAATGCCGTAACCTGCTGTGTGGGGGAGGTTGTGTCGGCTCTTGAAGGAGTGACTGCTAAAGACTGGCCACAGCTTTGTCTGCCGAGGCACAGGAGGGGGGACTCACACGACTGCATTGTACATTCATGCAACTATGAAAGGTAGGAAAGCCTTCTATTTGTATTAATATTCAATAGGGATTTTATTGATATTTTATTTTTTCAATAGGGAGCTTTAAAAGGAGGCTGGATGAATTCATGGATGGGGATGAAAGGTGGATGTCGGTAGTGTTAGGTGACAGGAACTACCACGTGTAGGTCTCGTGGCCTCTTGTAGCTTCCTTATTTTCATATGTTCTTATTTGTATCAGGATCATTTCAAATAGTCAGTTTCTGGTGTTATGAAAATATGTGGTGTAAAATTACTTACTATTATGTACTGACATTAGTTTTATGCATGGGAGAAGAGTGAAAAACAGTGTATATTCTACTAAACTATGAAATGTAGGCTTTGTTACATAACCTTATATTACAAAAAATCGCCCAGATCAAATAAATATGAAAGTATGCCGTCCAGTATTCTTTAAGCAATTATAAACTGGATTAAAGTTCATGATGTCCTACCATGGCTGCATACTTTTCCATGCCCAAAGAGTCATCAGATGATATTGTAGTATTCCTTTAGCCAGACACGGGTTACACCAAACACTAAGTACGCACACAAGTTTATTAAGTATGGAATATCTAGGAGTTACAGCGGATGTTTTGTATTTCTCATTTCTGCTTCCTGCTTCTTCTACGCTTACAGGAAGTACGACGTGTAGGTCTCGCGGCCTCTTGTAGCTTCTTTATTTTCCTATGTTATGTTCTAACGTATGCTATATGACATTTTCAGTGAACGGGTAGAGAAAAGGAATGTCATGAGCAGACTATTTGACAATTTGCCGGCGGTGGGCGTGGTGAGTCGCGGCGCCGGGCTGGACTACCTGCCGGCCCTCAGAAGCCTGGCGCGGGAGGACGAGCTCGGGGCGGCGCTGGGCAGGGGGCGGCGCGGGCGGAGGTTCCTGAGCCACTTCCTACAGATGGGGTGGAGTGTAGCGCCTGAAGAAAGAATATCATTAGCTAATTCTTTGATTACGTAATGTTTTCAGGACTAGTAATATGTTGCTCCTTGGATACATATTACTTTAACCCCTTCACGCCCAGATCTTTCCTTTGCTATATAAAATTGTCTGTTAGCCATAAAATTACGAAAAGTAACTGAATATACCAAATTAACTAGTGGACAAGGATACTAAACAAGTCATAGCTATAAAGTATTTCTTATTGTCACAAAAAATCGTCTAATGGTAACCAAATTAGAATGGAAATTACGTTCTGGGTCTCAAGGGGTTAAATGCTGGAGAGAGATATTTCTTTTAGATAGATACTTGATGTATATAGTAATTTTAAATGGTTTTTATAATATATACTTAAATGTTTTATAGACTGACGAACTAACCACATCCAAGACTAACTCTGTAATATATCTTTTTATTTTGGTGTTGGACGAGAACCCATTTTAGATGTATGGTGGAGCAAAGAATCAGACTCGAACTGATTCCGCCTTATATCCTTCATCGGGATATTTCATGACCTGTGTTGTAATATAGATACTCTGCTTTCTCACTAACCCAACAACCACACAATAATCCTCAGAGTTCATGATACACATTGTAAAGATCAGTAATTTCAATCCCAGAACTGTAATTTAGTCTCACTGGAATTAATGTACAAACTAAAGGGAGAGAAGGTTTTTGTTATATATACTGTATACTAAGGAGTCGCTTATGCACAGGGTAGCTGCCTCACCCAATACGATGGTGCACTGTGATACTGTACTGCATGACAACACACCAATATAATAATAAGGATTTTATTATCGCCCGGAGGCATAGGCTACAGACAAAAAATGCGACAACAACAAGACAAAGAGTTAACCTAAGTACTAGAGCAAAACAAAAAATACATGATATAGGCACATTAGGGAACATAGTATCAAAGTGCATATAGTACATAGGGTAAACATACATGGACACCTGTGCTGATAATGTACTTTGCATGACAACAGATCAATATAACTTGTCTGGTCCAACTTGTCAAGCTTGGCTCCATTATGAATTACTAATAATATAAAAATAACACATAGCGGCGTTGTATTAGTAGTCAGGATTTTGTAACTTTATACTTGTCTCAAAGCTACTCCTTTTCTGCAAATACAAAACCATAATATATATATAAAGTATTTTTTATAAAGTGATTGTTACACTAGGATGATTACGTGTCAAATCAGCGATTGCACCGTGAGACTGAATCGAGCGAGGCCTATTACCTGCATAGTCCGTCAGCGCCAACTTCGGCTATACGGGCATGTGGCACGCTACCCTGAAACCGATCCTTCCCATTGGGTTGTATCTGTAAGAGACAATCCGGCGTGGAGGAGGCTAAGGGGGCGTCCACAAGGCTCGTGGCTGGGGCAAGTTGATGTTTCTTGTCGAGAGCGTGAGCGTGAACAATCCGGCGTGGAGTAAGAATTAGAGGCAATGTAGTTTTAATTAGTGTAAGGAGGCATCACACCCTTCCTTGCAGACCTCTATATATGTGTTATTTCTGTCACAATACCTACTGATGTAACTGATCATACATACCACTGGAGTATATGTATATTTCAAAGCCAGCCTATGCCTATGCCCGGGTTAACCCCTTCACACCCAGATCTTTCCTTTGCTATACAAAATTGTCTTGTTAGCCATAAGATCTTAAAAAGTACCCTAACTTAATATACAAGATAAGCTAGTTGACAAGGATACTAAGCAGGTCACATTTATAAAACATTGCTTATATTCATTTTAATCATCTAATGGTACCCAAATTACAATGGAAATTACGTTCTGGGCCGCAAGGGGTTAAAGTCGTGTCTCTTGACAGCTTATGCAAACATTTTCTGATACTAATGGTGACTTACAAATGGCCTTTGTATGTGTGGGTGTTTCTGTGTAATGTGTGGCACTTGTTATAGATAGAAATAATCTTTGTGAAAGGTTTCTTCATTGTTAATTGTTGTATATAGATTTTGGAATCGCTCTAGAAATTTAGCTTAGTATTTGACATTTATTAAGGTGGTAGAAATATGATTGCAGTCTATTTTTTTAACGAGGCAAAAATTCCATTCTATCTTAAAGGTCTCATGGTTGAAATTATGCCTATGTTTACCTGATAATATGGTTAACTATGATAAAATACAACTGAAATTTTGAAGATCTGTAGTATTCCCTTCTCCTGGCATCAAGTATGAGTCAGTAAATAGCAAGGAGTCAGGATATTTCGCCTCGTTAAAAAAAACAGACTATCGTTTACATGTAATAGCGACCATGCCTTGACTTGACCGAGTGAAAATAACTTGTGTAATGTTAGTCCATTGATGCCTTTAATTAATTGAGTGGGTCATCCATTTACTTCCTCATACATTAACCCCTTCACACCCAGATCTTTCCTTTGTTATAAAAAATAGTATGTTGTCGAATAAACCAAATCAGCTAGTTGACAAGGATACTAACCAGGTCATATCTATAAATACATTGCTTATATTCATTAAAAATTTCTAATGGTGGTCAAATTACAAATTACGTTCTGGGTCTCGAGGGGTTAAATATGTGGCTAATGCGCTTCACTTGCTCTCCACCTGCAACAGCCTTCACTCATTTCTTGTTACTCACCTCATTCTGCATACTGCTCTCCATTAGTCTCTCTCTCTCGCTCTCTCTTTCTTTCTTTCTTTTTGTTTTCTTTATTTTATATTCCTATTTTTTTTTTTCTCTCTCTCTCTCTCTCTCTCTCTCTCTCTCTCTCTCTCTCTCTCTCTCTCTCTCTCTCTCTCTCTCTCTCTCTCTCTCTCTCTCTCTCTCTCTCTCTCTCTCTCTCTCTCTCTCTCTCTCTCTCTCTCTCTCTCTCTCTCTCTCTCTTCTTTACTGGCCCATTTATCCATTTTCTCCCTCCTCCTATTCTATCCACCTCTTCCTTCTTTCCTTCTTTCTTTCCTTCCTTCACTTTTTTCTTTCTTTCCTCTGTTCCCCTTTTTACTTTCAATTTTTTCTTAACCTCAAACGCTCCTATCTCATGTCACGCTCCTCCCCAACCCTCTGCACACCCTGTCAAGCTCCTCTCACTGTTCAACATGTCCTAATATCCTGTCCCCATCTTACTACTGCCCGTTCCAGTTCTTTTCCTCATTTGTCCTCCCTTTCCCGACCTCCCTGTCTTGCGGACACTCTCCCGGAATCCCCCTCCTTCTCCCTGGAAAATTTAACCTTCCTCCAACAAATCCACATCCTGCATCTGATCTAACCATCCTGCTGTAACATTCCATTCTTTCCCCTTCCCTCATCGTTCCACTATTATTCTTTAACCCTGACCCTTTATATGCTTTGCCATAGTGCCATATGACCTCTGATGTCTGGCACATTCACCTTTTTAGGCATTAACTCAATCAATCTATCTCCATTAGCCTTCACCTTATGACGCCTTCCTTCTCTCCTTCATCGGGATATTTCATCACTAATGCTGTGTTGTATTGTAGACACTCTGCTTTCTTAACCCAACAACCACACAATAATCTTCATAGTTCATGGTAGACATTGTAAAGTTCAGTAATTTCACCTCTGATGTCTGGCACATTTTCCCTTTTTTTGGCATTAAATCAATCAATCAGTAATTTCAATCTCAGCTATGTAATTTAGTCTCACTGGAATTAATGTACAAACTAAGGGGAGAGAAGGTTTTTGTTATATATACTGTATACTAAGGAGGTTTAGGGCGTATTCTAAGCACTGGGTGATGGGTTGGTAATGATACTCTAGACCTCTGATGGAAGGATAGCAGCATGCATTTTAAAGCACTGTAGGCTACTTTGTACTGTAAATTATGTGAGTGGATCATCTACAGGTCATACTTTTTGCTTTATATTGTAATAACTGAGCACGAAAAGTTATTGGAATAAGCTTGCTATAGTGCTCGTTGGTGTGTGTGTGTGTGTGTGTGTGTGATGAGACCTAAATATATGACATCTTTTTACGGCAAAAAATGTTTTATTGATAGCTATTGGTATTCAGAACTGGATGCAAATCTTCGTACATTGAAGTAAAAGCAATATGTATTTTATAATATTTATCATAAATGTATTAAGTAACGCCAAAGAGGTATATTAAGCATACAAATTCGTTGTAAGAAAATTTCAGTTTCGCTCAAAAGTGTGCCACGTGTGTGTGTGTGTGTGTGTGTTGAAACCGTCTATTTTTGAGCTGACAGCCTCCAGATATTTGCGTGAAAGGTGTAAGCGCTCGAAATAAATAAGTACAAGTACTACAAACTAAACATATGACTTTGAAAACCCCAAACCTCTTACATACACGAGCCAGCAACAGTTCTAGGAAATATCTCAAGTAGGAAAGGGTTATTGAACTCAGTCAAATCAGGAAGTAACTCTTTAGATACTACAACTATTATAAAACCAGATACAGGGAGATAATGATTGATACCAGTGCATATTAATGGAGATTGAAGTAGTTTGGAGGACTGATAATAACCTATGTCATTAATGGGTGTATAATATGTCATTGTATAATCGAATCAGGAAGTATTCATGGATACTACAGGTACAACTATTATAAAATCAGATGCAGGGAGATAATGATTGATACCAGTGCATATTAATGGAGATTGAAGTAGTTTGGAGGACTGATAATTACCTATGTCATTGATGGGTGTATAATAAGTCATTGTATAATCGAATCAGGAAGTAATTCATTAGATACTACCAGGTACAACTATTATAAAATCAGATGCAGGGAGATAATGATTGATACCAGTGCATATTAATGGAGATTGAAGTAGTTTGGAGGACTGATAATTACCTATGTCCTTAATGGGTGTATAATATGTCATTGTATAATCGAATCAGGAAGTAATTCATTGGATACTACCAGGTACAACTATTATAAAACCAGATGCAGGGAGATAATGATTGATACCAGTGCATATTAATGGAGATTGAAGTAGTTTGGAGGACTGATAATTACCTATGTCCTTAATGGGTGTATAATATGTCATTGTATAATCGAATCAGGAAGTAATTCATGGATACTACCAGGTAAACTATTATAAAATCAGATGCAGGGAGATAATGATTGATACCAGTGCATATTAATGGAGATTGAAGTAGTTTGGAGGACTGATAATTACCTATGTCATTAATGGGTGTATAATATGTCATTGTATAATCGAATCAGGAAGTAATTCATTAGATACTACCAGGTACAACTATTATAAAATCAGATGCAGGGAGATAATGATTGATACCAGTGCATATTAATGGAGATTGAAGTAGTTTGGAGGACTGATAATTACCTATGTCCTTAATGGGTGTATAATATGTCATTGTATAATCGAATCAGGAAGTAATTCATTAGATACTACCAGGTACAACTATTATAAAATCAGATGCAGGGAGATAATGATTGATACCAGTGCAGATTAATGGCCAA
Organism: Chionoecetes opilio; assembly: GCA_016584305.1. Taxonomy (NCBI): domain Eukaryota; kingdom Metazoa; phylum Arthropoda; class Malacostraca; order Decapoda; family Majidae; genus Chionoecetes; species Chionoecetes opilio. The sequence goes on along the minus strand of JACEEZ010008872.1, from coordinate 30,871 downwards.
TGAAATAGCTTGGTAGACTTATTATGTCATAGTATGGGTGTATAGCAATATAATATTAACCCCTTGAGGCCCAGAACGTAATTTCCATTGTAATATGACTGCCATTAGACGATTTTTAGTGAATATAGCCTAAGCAATATTTTTGATATGACCTGTTTAGTATCCTTGTCGACTAATTTGGTACCTATATTAAGCTACTTTTCGTAATTTTATGGCTCGACAACATACATTTTTTTTATAGCAAAGGAAAGATCTGGGTGTGAAGGGGTTAATGGAGAATTGAGTAGTTTGGAGGACTTATAATAGGTCATTGTATGGGTGTATAGCAGCATAATATAATGGTAATGTAATATATTAGTAAAGGTTTTTTTTTTTTATGGCTCGACAACATACAATTTTTTTTATAGCAAAGGAAAGATCTGGGTGTGAAGGGGTTAATGGAGAATTGAGTAATTTGGAGGACTTATAATAGGTCATTGTATGGGTGTATAGCAGCATAATATAATGGTAATGTAATATATTAGTAAAGGTTTTTTTTTTTTATGGCTCGACAACATACAATTATTTTTATAGCAAAGGAAAGATCTGGGTGTGAAGGGGTTAATGGAGAATTGAGTCATTTGGAGGACTTATAATAGGTCATTGTATGGGTGTATAGCAGTATAATATAATGGTAATGTAATATATTAGTAAAGGTTTTTTTTTTTTATGGCTCGACAACATACAATTTTTTTTATAGCAAAAGAAAGATTTGGGTCTGAAGGGGTTAAACTTAATGGAGAATTGAGTAATTTGGAGGACTTATAATAGGTCATTGTATGGGTGTATAGCAGTATAATATAATGGTAATGTAATATAGTAAAGGTTTTGGTACCTATATTAAGCTACTTTTCGTAATTTTATGGCTCGACAACATACAATTATTTTATAGCAAAGGAAAGATCTGGGTGTGAAGGGGTTAATGGAGAATTGAGTAGTTTGGAGGACTTATAATAGGTCATTGTATGGGTGTATAGCAGTATAATATAATGGTAATGTAATATACTACCAGGTACAACTATTATAAAATCATATGCAGGGAGATAATGATTGATACTAGTGCAGATTAATAGCCAATGAAGTAGTTTGGAGGACTGTTATTATGTCATAGTATGGGTGTATAGCAGTATAATATAATGGTAACGTAAAATAGTAAAAATGGTAATGGTAATGGTAAATGGTAATGCAATATAGTAAAGGTTTTGTAAGATTAATAGCCAATGAAGTAGTTTGGAGGACTGTTATTATGTCATAGTATGGGTGTATAGCAGTATAATATAATGGTAACGTAAAATAGTAAAAATGGTAATGGTAATGGTAAATGGTAATGCAATATAGTAAAGGTTTTGTATAGCGCGGGAGTGTTGGCTGGCTGGCTGGCTGGCTAGTCGAAGTTTACAGTGTGTGAACTTCGCTGTGTGAGGCTCAGACACCGGCGAGGCAGCCATGATGATCGCCAAGGGTGTGGGGAAGTGCTGGGCCAGGCTGCCTTATCACCCTCACCACCAGGTAAACCATGCAACCCTGCGACATAGAAACACATGCCAAAAAGGAATATTATAGTGTGAAAACAGCAGGACGGGAGGCAGATTTTTCAGGGCAGACGGAACAGCTGATCAGGGAGGGATGGTTTTAGTTTGATCATTATTCGTTGTGACGTTCTCCCTCGGTCTTGTAATCACATCCCTATAGCTTCAGGATGCCTTTGTAGCTAGGGACAGGCAGGAAGGGTCGAAACGGCTAAAAATATAGGTTCTGGTGGTGGTGGTGCTAAAATCGGCCCACTTCGTAAATCGTCCCGCGGACGCTTATTTAACCTAAATAATTCTACAAAACTTAACACAAACCCATCCTAAACCTAACCTAACCTAACCTAACCTAAACCAGACCTAGATTTTAGCTCAACACCTGTAACAGGAAGGGACGACGGAATGCGTTTTCGACAACACAGTCGAAACTTCCAACATAGTGCATCGTCGAACCTTCCACGTCATTTATTTACGGTCATACACAGGCGACAGGTGTGTTGCGAGGCCGTACAGGTGTGTAGTGACAGGTGTGGTGTGTGTGGTAAAGCGAGGTGTTAGCCCCCCAGTGTGTGTGTCTGACCTAAGAGCGAACGCGCAGTTTCGTCCACTATTACCGCCGCAGCCACGGGTACGGCGCGGGCCACAGTGGTCCATAGAAGCTATACTAGGGCACGCAGGACTCGAACCTAGAATCAGCGCATCAAGGTATACCCTGGGTACGTCTCAGTAGTATTCAGCGGGAACACTTAGCGAAAACACGTCAAAATATTCATTTACCGGCATCAAACTATATTGTCATATATTTCAGGGAGAATATTACGCTGAAAGGCTAATATGGCGGCAATGTATTATCGTCCACCCTATATTTATCAATAACAATACTTTTAGTATCACTAATGTGCCATAAATAAGGTATTTAAGGGTAAATCTCACCCTATTTCCCATTAAATAAGTATATATATACTTATTTACTCTTAAATATGTCTGTATATCTGGGATAGTAAGTAAACATGGCCGCCCAGTGGTTCCTGAACGCTGATTGGCCGACAACGTAGCTAGGCCCCTGATTGGCTCGTGGGAATCCTGAGGTGACGAGTTGCCGATTACGTATTTCAAACGAATAATCCACTTTTTTATTCGTGCACTGGTATAGGATTGCATAACCTTGCTGAAAAACCCAGCTTCTGTAATGACTTTCATAATAAAGTCTCCGTTAATTAAGGCCTACGTAAAAGAAATATGATGCAATCAGTTAGTAAACCGTACATAATACCAATATTTTGTTGATAAATCTTTTTTTACACTAAATACAGGGGATTTTTGTGTGTTTTAATACATTTCGATATTTCCGCATCGTTTTATGTATAAATCACGCGCCTGGTGGCTGTATTTTATTATTTTATTTTAAGGGGTATTTGTTTATAATATTACGTCATCCGTGTTCCTCCTTCTAGTTAAGCTGTGAGGTTATTTGCGTGTGATTAGCTATGCCTACAGGCGTAGTGTGTTTGTGTGTGCCTATGTGACGCGTTTTTCGCGTTTTTAGTGAAGGAATACATCTGACTCAGTGGTTAAAAGGGTCAAATTATCGTAAAAACTAAACATGTATTGCTTCATGGTTTCAACACTGAACTAGGATCTGTTAGTGTTTATAAGATACACACATCATATACTATTTGCCCATATTTTTTCACGAATTATAGAGCCTTGGTCAAAAAGTCGATCTGTGTTGTGGTACATTTCGGGCTTTTGGGCATATTTTGATACCCAATATTTCATTAATTCCTCGTTATTTCATTGTTTTTTTAGGCTTATTATGTCCTATTTATCTTTAATTTACTTTATCCGTGTTGATTTATTCATTATTTGATGTGTTTTGGTGTTATTTTGATGTGTTAGGCTTGACCTGTGACGTCACAGCTGTGTGGCGTAGGGTTGTGCGGTATCAACAAAATACCGGTAATACCGACACTGAAATACCGGTATTTCGGTATACCGGATACCGGTGCACATCGTTGGGGCCGCGGGCCGTGTTCATGGCTATGGGATATATCGTGGCCACCGAGATAGACACTCTCGCGGTGGCCACGATCATATCAATAAAATAACGGTAATACCGACACTGAAATACCGGTATTTCGGTATTTTCGGTGCACATCGAAACAAAATACCGTTAATACCGACACTGAAATACCGGTATTTCGGTATTTTTCGGTGCACACTGCACATCGTTGGGGCCTGGGGGGGTTCATGGCTATGGGATCATTACTAGCCTTATAACACGGGATTACTGGCTTTATGCAAGGCTGAGCATAGGTAAATAGGGAGAATATCAATGCTGAAACTCGAAAATAGGCTCAAATAGGTGAAATAGTGGCTGTTATAGCTAGAGAGAGAGAGAGAGAGGAATGATACTTACGTCCATTATTTGGTATTATGTAGGTCATGTATGTCTGTTAGTGTCCCAGGAACTCGCCTACCTTTTTCCGGCTTTTTTTTTTTTGGTTCTGTAAAATTCTTCTAGATATGTATCATATTGACATAGTCTAGTATGCCGTTATACTGCTAATTGACTTCTATAAGTGATGTTAATAAATGCCTTCTTTTCAGATCCTTCGTTCCTCGGCAAGATGTGAGTAGTTCAAGAAGGAAGAAGTGTTTAAAGTGTTGACAACATTTTGAAAAGATGTGAAATTGGTAGGGAGAAATCTATTGAAGGAAACTTGAAAGAATATTTATTGCCTTTACATCTGATCTAAATCTTGCAGTAGCAGCAGTGCAATCCTCCTCATATTGCCCCTTCATTATTATTGTGCCATCTGCAAATGCTGCCTTTCTCAGTTCAGTTCAGTTCAGTTGTTGGTCGGGAGTCAGGCCTTTTTCAACGGCACTCCCTGACGTGTGTCTTCTTGCTGTCTGGGTCCCCAATTTGTTTTCTTCTCTTATTCTATCTTATTAGTTTCTTTCTTTTTCTTTCTTCTTATTTTCTCTGGTCATCCAAAAACTGTTGATTGTTCTTTTTGCTTCTTCCACATTCACCTCTCCGAACAAATACTCCCCCACTATATCCTCTTCCTCCTCTAAGTAAGGTTGTTGTAGCCTCACACTTTTCTTTCTTTCATTACTGTAGGCTGGGCACCAGAGCAGAAAATGTTTTAAGTCCTCCTTTTCCGCCCCACATAAATCACAAGTCAGTCACATTCTGTCAGTCTATCCTCCTCTGTGTGTGTCTGCCTGTGTGATGTCCTATTCAGTTTTGACTGTGATCATGTTATTGTATTTTATGCACAGGTTTTTCTGCTTGGAAGCTGCGGACGCTGCCACTCACTTCATCCAAAGTGTAAGTCTTGCTTTCACTGATGTGTAGAAAGCTATGCATGGCTCAAGTATGACATCATTTCAAAGTCAGATTCATTGTGAATTTTTAGTCAGAAGAAAGACATTGGTTTTGAGTATGACGCTAAAGTTATTGTCAAAGTTAACTCTTTGTCTTGTTGTTGTTGCTTTTTTTGCCTGTATGCCTCCGGGCAATAATAAAATCATTATTATTATTATTGCCTCACCAGATCCGGCCACCAGTATGAGCGACACGTCAGAGACCTGCGCCACTTCCACATCTCGCGCCCTTCTGTGAGTCCCCCGGGGAACCCTGAGCATGTGGATTAATGGCCTGAAAGTGGAGTGTACAGTCACTCAAATAATGTTTATACTCTAGAATATCATTTATGTTTGTTTTCTAGATGGTGAAGTGAAGGTCGTGCCGTGTCCGCCCTTTGCAGAGTCCATCACCGAGGGAGACATCAGGTGGATCAAGGCGTGGGCGACAGCGTGCAGGAGGATGAGCCGGTGGCGGAGGTGGAGACGGACAAGGTGGGTGGCTGGGTGGAGGCACATTTTTATAGTACATTTTATAGTACATTTTATAGTACATTTTTATAGTACATTTTATAGTACATTTTTTAAGTATATTTTTTAGTACCTTATTTTACTACATTTTTTGTGTACATTAGGTCTCGCGGCCTCTTGTAGCTCCTTATTTACTTATGTTATGTTCTTATTTGTTGTGTTGCAGACGTCCATGCCGGTGAACTCTCCCTGTGCCGGGGTGATCAAGGAGCTGCTGGTTGAGGATGGCGCCACCGTCACCCCGGGCATGCCCGTCTGCAAGGTGGAGGCCGGTGCCGTGGCCGATGCCCCCGCCAAGGAAGACACCAAAGCTGCCGAGACTCCAGCTGCACCACCACCACCACCTGCTGCTGCTGCTGTACCCCCACCTCCTCCTCCTGCTGCTGCTGCTGGATCCATACCCAAGACCGCCCCTCCTGCCACACCGCCACCCGCCGTGCCCATGTCCTCCATACCCGTGGCAGCCATCAAGCACTCCTCCTTCATCCATCAAGCTGAAGTTAAGGTTAGTTAAGCTTGGTTGTTGCTTCTAATAGCACTCCATTGGTCACATGTCGTATGTAATGTTAGCTGCCCAGGGCTTCTCTATAAGTTTGTATAGTCTTTCCATGTATCAAGTCACTTTAGTCGCTGTAATTTCTACCCATTACCATTATAATTAAATATATATACATTCCTACTCTCCCCTTATGGTGAGCGAACAATACCTCCCTCACGTTGGGGGGAAGGGGAGCAAAACTACCACTCTACTAATTGAGGGGGTGGTTGGTTGATAATTTCCACAAGTGACTTGATAAAATGGGAAGACTATAGTGGTCTTTCATTCTCCTAGTTGATCAAGCATTGTAAACTTTGATGTTAGTATTAGTAACAACAATAATGATAGTAATTTGACCAATCTTGTAGTGAAAATTATAGGGGATGAAAGGTGGATGTAGGTAGTATTAAGTAACAGGGACTACGTCGTGTAGGTCTCGCGGCCTCTTGTAGCTTCCTTATTTTCTTATGTTGTTATGTTCTTATACCTGTAACCCATAACACTGAATATACCTATGAATTTACCTAATATGACCTATAACCATAACACCTCACGTCCTCCCACAGGTGCCTCCAGCAGATTACAGCAAGGAGATTACTGGGACTCGCACAGAGCAGCGTGTCAAGATCTCCCGCATGAGGCTGCGCATCGCCCAGCGCTTGAAGGACGCTCAGGACACCAATGCCATGCTGACCACATTTAATGAGTTAGACATGAGGTAAGTTTTGTCAGCTTGTCAATATCGAATCCTACCCACTACAGTAAAACCTCTCAGATTCGGACTAATTGGGCCAAGGAGTGGTCCGAGTAATGCAAGGATCCGAATAATGGGGGGGATTATAAATGGGGGGATATGTATATAAAAAAAAAAAAAAAAAAAAAAAAATTCTAGGTGTAGGCTATATATAGCTAGGAAATTTCGACCCCTAAAAAAAAAAAAAAAAAAAAAGGGAAGGTCCGAATAATGTCAAAGTCCGAATAATGAGGGTCCGAATATGAGAGGTTTTACTGTATTATTATTATTGTAGGATGAAATAATTGAGAATGTGGGAGAAGCCAATTAATTTTATAACATTTTCCTTAATCTATGTACTATAAATATGGCATTGAGCTTGAACTGATTGGGGTCATTTTATTGCAGCAACATTATGGAATTGAGGAAGAGCGTCGGTGAGCAGTTTATGAAGAAGCATGGGATCAAGTTGGGCTTCATGTCAGCATTTGTGAAGGCCTCAGCCTATGCCCTCACACAGCAGCCCACCTGTAATGCTGTCATAGATGGCGGGGAGATCGTGTACAGAGATTACGTGGACATCTCCGTTGCCGTGGCCACCCCAAAGGTAACACTCTATTGGATTGTTGATATAAAGTAAAGTAGTCTATAAAATTATACCCTATACTGTACCTTAAGTGCCTGTTAAAGGAGGCTGGATAATTTCATGGATGGGGATGAAAGGTGGATGTAGGTAGTATTAAGTAACAGGAACTACCACGTGTAGGTCTCCCAGCCTCTTGTAGCTTCCTTATTTTCTTATGTTCTTATGTTCTAATAGGGAGCTTTAAAAGGAGGCTAGATATTTCGTGGTTGGGGATGAAAGGTGGATGTAGGTAGTATTAAGTAACAGGAACTACCACGTGTAGGTCTCACGGTCTCTTGTAGCTTCCTTATTTTCTTATGTTCTTATTAGCAACAAGAAATTATTAGTTCAGTCCCGCGCTATACCTCCCTATACCTTCTATGTGCCTTTGTGTCTAATACTAAAGAACACTTGTCTCTGTGGTGCAGGGACTGGTGGTGCCTGTGATCCGCAGCGTGGAGAACATGAACTACTTGGACGTAGAGAAGAGCATCATTGCCCTCGGGGAGAAGGCACGCACTGGGAGCCTTGCCGTGGAGGACATGGATGGCGGCACCTTCACCATCAGTAACGGCGGGGTGTTTGGCTCCCTCTTCGGCACGCCCATCATCAACCCTCCACAGTCTGCCATCCTGGGCATGCATGGAATATTTGACCGGCCTGTGGCAAGGAATGGACAGGTGGGTGGACTGTTGTGTATTTTTATTTATTTATTTATTTTTTATATTATTTTTTTTATTTATTTTTTTTATTTCAAGTTATTAAGCATACAGATGGGTTAAAAAGTAGATAAGTTTAGTTTAACTCGCTCGCTCTCGCTCTCTCGCTCTCGCTCTCTCGCTCTCGCTCTCTCGCTCTCGCTCTCTCCTCTCTGCTTCTCTCGCTCTCGCTCTCTCGCTCTCGCTCTCGCTCGCCTCTCGCTCTCGCTCTCTCGCTCTCGCTCTCTCGCTCTCGCTCTCTCGCTCTCTCGCTCTCTCGCTCTCGCTCTCTCGCTCTCGCTCTCTCGCTCTCTCGCTCTCTCGCTCTCGCTCTCGCTCTCTCGCTCTCTCTCTCTCTCGCTCTCTCGCTCTCCTCTCTCGTCTCTCTCTCTCTCTCTCTCTCTCTCTCTCTCTCTCTCTCTCTCTCTCTCTCTCTCTCTCTCTCTCTCTCTCTCTCTCTCCCTCCTCTCTCCTCTCTCTCTCTCCCCCCCCCCCTCTCTCCCTCTCCCTCTCTCTCTCTCTCTCAGTATCTTAAATATATTGACTAAGTGTATGTGGTCGTGAGAGTAAGACTTGGATCCTACACAATCATTAAAATGTTCCAAATATCCATTGAGTGAATGTTGTTGTGGGTGTCTTGCCAGGCCTTACAGGGTCTCACTATGTACTCCCCTGGGTTGGCAGGTTGTGATCCGGCCCATGATGTACATCGCCCTCACCTACGACCACAGACTCATTGACGGCAGGGAGGCGGTCACTTTCCTGCGCAAGATCAAGCAGGCAGTGGAGGACCCAAGGATCATGTTCTGTGGACTCTAAATTCATACCTTATGGCTTTAGTAAAGGTGGACAAAAAGATATGATTACTCACTAAATCTTGGCACCAGTATTTTTATTTTATTTATTACTTACTGTGTATATTGTTGAACATAATTATTGATTACTTTTTCATGTAATGATGCTTTAATTACTTAGCACAATACTGATATTTTGTATTGTGATTGTGTAATCACTGAGGTAATAGATGCTTGCTTTAATAAGACTTGTTATGACATCATTCTCATGTTCAGGATATTTGTTACAGAATTATAACACAAGACAGGCTGAAGTCCCTTGTTTGTAGCGCATTGTACATCTTGTACATACATGTATTATACGCCTGTATATCCTAATTGTTGCGAGGAGTACTTGGAACACTGACCTTTTATTACCCTGATCACTAAAGGACTTGTTGAAAAGCTGAGGATTTCTCAAAAACCGACCAAAGTACCAATCAAAGTATCTCCATGGTGAGTTGTCACGTGCGTGGCTGAGGCTGATGCGGGACGAGATCAGAATTGCATTTATGGATCAGTAAATTCAATTTGAAAAATGCTGCATTTCCACATGCAAGCCTGTTCTGTGATGGTCTGTCTGTTATCTATACGCAGGGATTTGTAAGCCAGCAGAAGATATTACTTGGGCTGTGCTATCACTTATCAGCCGTGATGGAATATGATCGATGGACTAGAATGACTTGGGTAATGAAGAGTTACCTCATGGTGTGCACTGAATAGGATTTAGATCCAAGGGTTCTTGATGGATGCATATAATTGGTGTGTGATATCAGATATTATATTGCCGGGCGTTTGGGCGAGGTAGTACATATATTTCTTGATAAATTCAGACAATTCAGTTCACTGAACTATAAATTGCTGTGGTAAACGATATTGAACAGCAGGCCTTCTTTAGAAATAAGGAAAATGTTATGCTGCACCCTCGCCATAACATTTCGTGCCCCAAATTATGGGTAGTGACCAAACACCCGGTATAGACGCATCCGAAAATACACCCAAGTGGGGGTCGCAGTGAGCCGTGACGGGACGGTGTACAGGTAGTCTCTCTCTCTGCCCCGTCCCTCGGCCCCTCCCTCCAGCCAGCCAGGGGAGGGAGGGAGGCAGGGGTGAGCAGGTGAGTGTCTGAAAATAACAAAAGCAGCCCCCTGCACTGACCTCCGGGGGCTGGCAGGAGGCCCGACCGAGAGGGAGAGAGAGAAAGTATGTTGCTTTGTCAATCACATTTCTAAATTACATTTTCCCGTACCAATTTCACGCATTTAATCAGCTGGTGACTCCCGTTATACTTGTCACAGGTAATGCACAATACATTAAAGAGCGGCAACTAGTCTTACTGCTACGTATTATATTACTAGCGTATCAATACAAATATAATATACTGCCATGCAATGACCTTGAAGATGATTCATATAACTATCTTATTATTTTTCTTTCATGGTTGTTAATACATAGCTGTTGTAAGATCCATGGATTATCTCCCCAAGGAATAGAGCTATGATTCTTAATGAAGCCAACCTCCATCTACAACCTTGGTTTGGCTATTTATAGTGCGGGAAATACCTGAAACTGCCAAACACATTACCGCTGTATTGTGTGCGACATGAGCTTAAATGCTGTAATTTTTTTAAGTGAAACAAAGTGCTATTGTAAAAAAATAATGCCAGCTCCGGGAAAGGCTGATAATACAATGCCACATCCGCCGTGACTAGGAGGCGGGGCTTCACGTCATATGGACCGGAACCTATTATGAGCCGTGGGTGATGGCTCAGACTTGGAAGGAGTTTATAATTTGCGCGTGAGCCACAGGTGTAGTGTAGGTATAGTTTGTGTGCGGCAGCCGTCCCGCCAACACCGCCGTCCCAACACCCTTCCTCCTTGACTCTCCCGCCGCCCACCTCCCGAGCCACACCGCGCAGGCGCATATCCATCCAGCTATTGCCTACTACCTACCATAAAACATATTAATTCCCTACCTACTGTTCTGTATATGGTTTAAACGGTTAATCAAGAAGTATTTGGTATTAGTAAGCCTTCAGTTCTTCCTGGAAACACACGAGTAAAGTAATTCGTTCGGTTCACCATCATGAGGTTCCGGCAGGGAGATAACACCTACAAAGAGTTGCTAGAACGCTCAATTCAATTCAACGCTCACCGCCAGTCTGACAAAATGGCTTCAAGGGAGCATACCGTCGCCTTCACTGAGGAGCAAATCGAGGAATTATGCGAAACATTCAACACGGTGAGTACTTTATTCAGTGCAGTTTTGTCTATGAACTGTTTTATATTACAAAGCGCCTATGTGTCTACTGCTGTCACCCGTAATGTCAGCGTGCGTACAGGGAGAGGAGGTAAAAATCCAAGCAGAGGCCCAGGGCGAGGTTGAGGTTCTACCATTTGAATTCGAGCAGGTGTGATAAGGCCCCGATAACACTACCAGTAGGATGTGTTGTAAGGAAGAACTACCTTATGTGTGTGTGTAGGAAGCAGTACCACACGCCCACACCACCATGGGCGTGAGGGATCCCTGGAACAGTTAACACGGGGGCGGGGTGAGGCAGGATTTGTGTGTCTGTCTGTCGCCCACTACTAGACGTCGTCTCGAATATCACCACACACACACAGTTGACGTGACACCCGAACCCCTTGTGTCACCCCTTACTCCCTCATACTCACTTTTTCATTCATACTCACGCCCCACGAGGCTATGTAACTAGAGACTGACCAGTAACCATGGCATTTCCTTACGTCTGCTGGATAGAAACACGCCGGGAAGCTGTAAAAACTGGAGGCAGAAGTGTTTGGAGGTTTTGGCAGGGTAGGGCTGTGTCACCCCTTACTCCCTCAGACTCACTTTTTCATTCATGCCGACGCCCCACGAGGCTATGGGAGGACAGACTGACCAGTAACCATGGCATTTCCTTACGCCTGCTGGATAGAAACACGCCGGGAAACTGTAAAAACGAAGAGGCATTAGGGTTTGGCAGGGCGGGTCCCACACCATCCCAGCCTCTAGATAAGCCACTGCCTCCAATACACAGGCCCCAGCATCAGTCATGGGTGTATAAGTATATAGTATAGTAGTAGTAGTAGTAGTAGTTTATGGTAGGGGTGTTGCGGAGGGGAAAGAAGCTCAATAGTCTGTGTGGTGTGAGATGCCGGTTGGGAGAGGGAAGGGAAGGCTGAGGAAATTCGGGGTAGGAGGGACTGTATTGTTGGTGGGAGGGATGGAGGGAAACTTGGGGAATAGGGAGGGATGGAAAGAAGGTGGGGGTGGGGAAACTTGGGGAAGAGAAAAGTGGGGGAACTTGGGGAAGAGAGAGTGATGGAGGAAACTTGGGGAATAGGGAGGGAAGGTGGGGGAAACTTGGGGAATAGGGAGGGATGGAGGGAAGGTGGGGGAAACTTAGGGAAGAGGGAAGGTGGGGAAACTTGAGGAAGAAGAGGAGGGATGGAGGGAAACTTGGGGAAGAAGAGGGAGGGAAACTTGGGGAATAGGGAGGGAAGGTGGGGGAAACTTGGGGAAGAGAGAAGGTGGGGAAACTTAGGGAAGAGGGAGTGATTGAGGGAAACTTGGGAATAGGGAGGGTGGGGAAACTTAGGGAAGAGGGAGGGACTGTATCGTTGGGAAGGTGGGGGAAACTTGGGTAATAGGGAGGGGTGGAGGTAAGATAAGGGAAACTTGGGGAAGAGGGAGGGATGTAGGGAAGGCTGAGGAAACTTGGGGAAGAGGGAAGGTGGGGGAAACTTGGGGAAGAGGGAAGGAAGGTGGGGAAACTCGGGTAATAGGGAGGGATGGAGGGAAACTTGGGGATAGGGATGGATGGAGGGAAGGTGGGGGAAACTTGGGGAATAGGGAAGGTGGGGAAACTTAGGGAAGAGGGAGGGATGGCTGAGGAAACTTAGGGAAGATGGAGAGATAGAGGGAAGGAAAGTGGGGGAAACTTTGGGAAGAGGAAGGAACTGTATCGTCTGTTATCACCGGCGTTCAGGGGCGTTAGCATCTGCCAGACATCATACAGCTTCTCTCTGTTTGAAGTAATTATTGTTAATGACGATAAAGATTAGACTTCCCAGCTTTCTCTCTCTCTCTCTCTCTCTCTCTCTCTCTCTCTCTCTCTCTCTCTCTCTCTCTCTCTCTCTCTCTCTCTCTCTCTCTCTCTCTCTCATTCATTTCACTGAGTGGCTCATGTAATAATTTTTCGTGGTAAAACTGGTAATGCATGAGGTATGTTGCCGAATATGGGGTGTGTGGTATTTTAATGATCCTCCCCTCACACACACACACACACACACACACACACAACACCACACACACACACACCAGGCTTACGCAAAACTTGACAGTTGACTCGACATTTGTGTTTTGTGGAAATTAATTATCAGTCTACATTGTACCCTTTGATCTCTCTCTCTCTCTCTCTTCTCTCCTCTCTCTCTCTCTCTCCTCCTCTCTCTCTCTCCTCTCTC
>JACEEZ010008872.1:10000-15000 GCA_016584305.1 Chionoecetes opilio | reverse complement strand
GAGGGGGATTACTGGAGGGGGTGGGGATTACTGGGAGGTACTGGAGGGGAACTGGGGTAGGGGGGGGTGGGGGGGAAGGGACTGGAGGGGGGGTTACCTGGAGGGACTGGAAGGGGGGTTACTGGAGGGAACGTGTGAGTCATCGTGCAGGGGCGGAGGTGGGGACTTTCCTCTCTTGTTGGGGACGCTGGGAGTGGGGGTGAATAAGGGGTTGGGGTGTGTTGGGGGAAATCACTCACTTCCGGAGCCTCGGGGCGGGTGGGGCAGCCGCGACCTAGACCTTACAGCGGAGTCAAAAAAGTCTGACGTAATGTTGTACTACAGTAGCGCCGGGGTGAAGGTATTGACACTGCACTGGTAGCTTACATAAGAAAATAAGGAAGCTACAAGAGGCCGCGAGACCGACCTACACGTGGTAGTTCCTGTTCCCTTAACACTACCTACATCCACCTTTCATCCCCATCCAGAATTTATCTAGCCTCTTTTTAAAGCTCTAATGACTCAGCACTGACCACCTGACGACTGAGTCCATTCCAATCATTCACCACCCTATATGTGAACCAGTTTTTCTCTCTATTTTTTTTTAAACCTACGCTTTTCCACTTGAATCCAGCTTATTGCTAATTGAGATTCATACACGCTTAGATAGGTGATAGGTGTTAGACAGGCGGCGGAGTACCCATAGCATAGCATAGCATAACATAGCATAGCATCGATTGGCTTGAGTCCTTTTGCTTCGGGCGAGGAGGACGGGATTATGCGAGGGACTAGGGAAGGGGGGGCTGTGAAGGTCGTGTGACTCGTACTCGTGTCCCCCTCTCGTCGTTGGGGGTGAGGAGGAGGGGGGGGGGGCATTGGTGTGGGGGCGGAGGGAGCGGCCTTGGCAGGACATGTAGGGGTGGGGCATGGGGGGCATGGGTAGGGTTGTGGGTATAAAGTGAGTCCTGACGCCACGGTATGGACAGGTGCTTGGGGGGGGGGGAGGGGAGGGGGTATACAAAGAAATACAAAGGAATACAAAGGAAGAACAGACAGCAACAGCCCTACTGGATCAAACAAGGCTCTCTGTGTGACTACTTTCTCCCACTAGTTTCTACGTGTTAAGAGGTCAAAGAATAGTAAAGTTGAGGCTCCTCGTAGGGGGGAGGGGGGGGGGTAGATGGTGGTAGGGGTGTGTTGGTGTAGTAGGGTGGAGAGGGGGTTGATGGTGGTAGTGGTGTTGTGGTGTGTCAGGTGAGGGTAGGAGGGAGGGGTAGATGGTGGTAGTGGTGTTGTGGTGTTGTGTGTGTCAGGTGAGGGTAGGGGAGAGATGGTGGTAGGGGTGTAGTGGTGAGGGTAGGAGGGGGAGGGGTAGATAGTGTTGGTGATGGTTGTAGTGGTGAGGGGAGAGAAGGGTAGATGGTGGTAGGGGTGTAGTGGTGTGTCAGGTGAGGAAGGGAAGGGGGGGGATAGATGGTGGTAGTGGTGTTGTGGTATATCAGGTGAAAGGGGGAGGGAGGGGTAGATGATGGTAGAGGTGGTGTGTTGATGTGTGGCACGTGATTACCCCCTCCTCACACCCCTCCCTTTAACCCCACACTCCAATATTCTTCTCACTCCCTTACCCCTCCCTTCCCTTCCCTTCCCATCCCTTCCCTTCCCTTCCCTTCCCTTCCCTTCCCTTCTCTTCTCTTCCCTTCCCTTCCCTTCCCTTCCCTTCTCTTCCCTTCCCTTCTCTCTCTTCCTTCCTTCCCTTCCCTCCTTCCCTTCCCTTCCTCCTCCCTTCCCTTCCCTTCCCCTTCCCTTCCCTTCCCCCCTTCCCTTCCTTCCCTTCCCTTCCCTCTCCCTTCCCTTCCTTCCCTTCTCTTCCCTTCCCTTCCCTTCCCTTCCTCCCTTCCCTTCCCTTCCCTTCCCTTCCTTCCCTTCCCTTCCTCTTCCTTCCCTTCCCCTTCCCTTCTCTTCCCCTTCCCTTCCCCTTCCTCCTTCCCTTCCCTTCCCTTCCCTTCCTCCTTCCCTCCCTTCCCTTCCCTTCCCTTCCTTCCCTTCCCTTCCTCTTCCCTTCCCTTCCCTTCCCTTCCTTCTTCCCCTTCCCTTCCTTCTTCCCCTTCCCTTCCCTTCCCTTCCTTCCCTTCCCTTCCCTTCCCTTCCTCCCTTCCCTTCCCTTCCCTTCCCTTCCCTTCCCTTCCTCTTCTCTTCCCTTCCCTTCCCTTCCTTCCCTTCCTCTTCCCTTCCTTCCCTTCCTTCTCTTCCTTCCCTTCCCTTCCCTTCCCTTCCCTTCCCTTCCCTTCCTTCCTTCTCTTCTCTTCCCTTCCCTTCCCTTCCCTCTCTTCCCTTCCCTCCCTTCTTCTCTTCCCTTCCTTCCCTTCCTTCCCTTCTCCTTCCCCTTCCCTTTCTCCTTCCTTCTTCCCTCTTCCTTCCTTCTCCTTCCTTCCTTCCCTTCCTTCCCTTCCTTCCCTTCCTTTCTATCCTTCTTATTACTTACTATCTACTCTTACTAATGCCTCTAAACTTTCCTCCTTTTCTTTATCTAGTTAGGTAGTGAATGTAAGGCTTTCTTTTCTGCTTTTTCTTCCTTTGTTTCCTTTGTTCCTCTTGTACATCAACGTAATCCCTATTCCTCCTCCTCTATGTTCCTCTTAGTCTATGCTCATTAGGGTAAAGAGAGAGAGAGAGAGAGAGAGAGAGAGAGAGAGAGAGAGAGAGAGAGAGAGAGAGCGAGTGTGTAAAGAGGAGGAAGAGAGGGGCATTTTCTTCTTCCAGTTCCCTCTAATTTTTCCTACTCATCCCTTCACCCACCTACTCTCTCCTGCCTCTTCCCCTCCTCCTCTTCCCTCCCCCCCTCTCCCCTCTTCCCCTCCTCTTCCCTCTCCCCCCTCTCCCCTCTTCCCCCTTCATCTTCCCCTTCCCTCATCCCCCCTTCATCCACATACTCTTTCCTGCCTCTCCCCCCTCTCCCCTCCCCTCTTCCCCCTGTTCTCTCTTCCCCTTCCTCTTCCTTTCCCCCCTGTCTCCTCTCACCCCTGTCTCCTCTTCCCCTCCTCTTCCCTCTCCCCCCTCTCCCCTCTTCCCCCTCCTCTTCCCTCTCACCCCTGTTTCCTCTTCCCCCCCTCTTCCCTCTTCCCCCTGTTCCCTCTCCCCCCTGTCTCCTCTTCCTTCACACCCCTGTCTCCTCTTCCCCCTCCTCTTCCCTCTACGCTCTGTTTCCTCCCCCCCTTGTTCTCTCCCCTTCCCATCCTTCCCCTTCTCACCCCTGTTCCCTCCCCTCTGTCTCCTCCTCTTCCCTCACCCCTCTTCCCCCTCCTCTTCCCTCTCACCCCCTTCCTCTTCCCCCTCTTCTCCTCCCCCTTCCCTCATCCCCTCTGCTCCTCCCTTGTCCCCTCTTCCCCCTCTCCCCCCCCTCTCTCCCCTCACCCCCCTCCCCAGTGCAAGCCAGGTGTTCGTGTGTTGAGTCAGCTGCTGCTCTACTTGCACTATCATATACCCGCATGCACACATAGGACACGCTATTCTTTCTCTCGCCTCGTACATGCAGTAGGCTACACACACCTCACATCACTCAGAGATATACTACTACTACTACTACTACTACTACTACTACTACTACTACTACTACTACTACCTACTACTACTACTACTACTACCTACTACTACTACTACTACTACTAATTTTAATATCACCCAGAGGCATGCAGACTAAAAAGCAACAACAACAAGACGAAGAGTTAACGGCTATGTACTAGATATAGGTATTACGTGTGGTATAGTTAGGTTAGGTTAGGTTAGGTCTAGTATAGTACATTTCTCATCCATGTACTAAATCAAAAATGACACGTTAGTATTTCTTTTTGTATATTTTTCAATTTTCTTTGGCATGCAATATCCACATTTATACTGCATGCCTTCCTTTCCCTTCCCTTCCCTTCCCTTCCCTTCCCTTTCCTTTCCTTCCTATCCCTTCCCTTCCCTTCCCTTCCCTTCCTATCCCTTCCCTTCCCTTCCCTTCCCTTCCTATCCCTTCCCTTCCCTTCCCTTCCCTTCCCTTCCCTTCTTTATCACTGCATACCTTCCTTCCCTTCCCTTTCCCATCACTGCATACCTCCCTTTCCTCTCCCCTTCTCTTCCCTTCCCTTCCCTTCCCTGCCCTTCTCCATCACTGCATGCCTTCCTCTCCCCTTCCCTTCCCTTTCCCATCAGTGCATGCCTCTTTCCTCTCCCTCCCCTTCCCTTCCCTTCTTCATCACTGCATACCTCCCTTCCCTTCCCTTCCCTTCCTTCCCCATCACTGCATACCCCCCTTTTCTCTCCCCTTCCCTTCCCTTCCCTTCCCCATCACTGCATACCTCCCTTTTCTCTCCCCTTCCCTTCCTTCCCTTCCCTTCCCCATCACTGCATACCTCCCTTTTCTCTCCCCTTCCCTTCCCTTCCCTTCCCCATCACTGCATACCTCCCTTTTTCCCTCTCCCCTTCCCTTCCCTTCCCTTCCCCATCACTGCATACCCCCCTTTTCTCTCCCCTTCCCTTCCCTTCCCTTCCCTTCTCTTCTCCATCACTGCATACCTCCCTTTTCTCTCCCCTTCCCTTCCCTTCCCTTCCCTTCTCTTCTCCATCACTGCATACCTCCCTTTTCTCTCCCCTTCCCTTCCCTTCCCTTCCCCATCACTGCATGCCTCCCTTTTCTCTCTCCTTCCCTTCCCTTCCCTTCCCTTCCCTTCCCCATCACTGCATACCTCCCTTTTCCTCTCCCCTTCCCTTCCCTTCCCTTCCCTTCGCCCTTCTCCATCACTGCATGCCTCCCTTTCTTCTCCCTCTCCCTTCCCTTCACCCTTCCCCATCATTGCATATACACGTGGACCCCAGACAGACAGGGACGCCCCCCAAACACGTGCACTCAGCGTTATAATCGATATATTGATGTCCCTGAAAACCGCGGAGCTATCGGCAGACTCTTCGATTTAACCCTTTCAATGCCAGATCTTTCCTTTGCTATAAAAAAAGTGTCTGTTCTTGGCCATCAAATTACG
>JACEEZ010008872.1:0-2500 GCA_016584305.1 Chionoecetes opilio | reverse complement strand
AGGAGGAGGAGTAGGAGGAGAGGAGAGGAGAGGAGAGTAGGAGGAGGAGAGGAGGAGGAGTAGGAGGAGGCAGGAGGAGAGTTAGGAGTAGGAGGAGTGTAGTAGGAGGAGGAGGAGAGGAGGAGGAGTAGGAGGAGGAGGAGGAGGTGTGAAGTAAGAGAAGAAAGCAAGGGAGGAGGAGGAAGGAAGGCAGGAGAAAGGGAGGGAAGGCAGGCACAGGACGTGACTATCTGGCATTATCTAATTTTGTATCTTTCTCCTCCACGCTATGCTACTCAACTGTATGCTCTGTCGTCATCTATGTTGCCCTCCTTTCTCCTCCTCCTCCTCCTCCTCCTCCTTTTCCATCTCGTTTTATTCCTCCTTCTCTTCCTCCTCCTCCTATTCCTCCTCCTTTTATTCTCCTCTCCTATATTGCCCTTCTTTTTCCTCCTCCTACCTCCTCCTCCTCCTCCTCCTCCTCCTCCTCCTCCTCCTCCTCCTCCTCCTCCTCCTCCTCTTATTCTTCCTATATTCCTCCTTCTCCTATATTGCCCTTCTTTCTCCTCCTCCTATTCTTCCTTCCTATTCCTCCTCCTCCTTCTCCATCTCCTCCTTCATCTCCTTTTATTCCTCCTTCTCCTCCTATATTGGCCTCCTTCCTCCTCCTCCTCCTCCTCCTCTTAAATTGCCCTTCTTTCTCCTCTTCCTTCATCTCCTTCTCCTATTCTTCCTTCCTCCTCCTCCTCCTCCTCCTCCTCCTCCTCCTCCTCCTCCTCCTCCTCCTCCTCCTCCTCCTATTCCCACTTCCTACACACATTCACACCTCTTAATGAAAATATTTATTGCATGATTGAAATACAAAAGAGAGATGAGACGTATTACCTATTTCCCTGACTTATTGCATGACTTACTGAGTGACTGAGAGGTTAACAGCACGCATGAACACTCGACTGACTTACTGACGGGTTGGCTGAGTGACTTGACTGGCTTGCTGCATGAACGCTTGACTGCTTTGCTGACTGATCGCATGACTGGCAGGAGTATTGATTTGAGTTTCCTTATGGCTAGTTAGGCAAAGAGAAACCGGACTGACTGACTGACTGACTGACTGACTGACTGACTGACTATGTAGGTTGTTGTTGTTGTTGGTGGTGTTGTTGTGGTGGTGGTGGTGGTGGTGGTTTTGTGGTGGTGGTGGTGGTGGTGGTGTTGTTGTGGTGGTGGTGGTGGAGTTGTTGTGGTGGTGGTGGTGGTGGTGTGGTGGTGTTGGTGATGGTGGTGTTGTTGTTGTGGTGGTGGTGGTGTTGTTGTTGTTGGTGGTGGGGTGGTGGTGGTTGGTGGTGGTGTTGTGGTGGTGGGTTTTTTTGTGGTGTTGGGGTGGGGTGGTGGTGGTGGTGGTGTGTTTGGTGGTGGTGGTGGTGGTGGTAGTGGTGGTGTTGTTGTTGGTGGTGGTGGTGTTGGTGGTGGTGTTGGTGGTGGTGGTGGTGGCGGTGGTGGTGGTGTTGTTGTTGTTGTGGTGGTGGTCCTTAAAATGTTTGTTAGTGGTGAAATTTTTTTGTGAGAGAGAGAGAGAGAGAGAGAGAGAGAGAGAGAGAGAGAGAGAGAGAGAGAGAGAGAGGGGAAAAATATATTGATACAGAGCCGGATGTCAAATAGGAAATAAAAGATTTAAAAAAAGAGACTTATGCCAGCACACACACACACCCCACACACCCCACACACACACACACACACACACACACACACACACACACACACACACACACACACACACACACACACACACACGAGGAACACTGTTGGTCAGCATTGAAGTCTATTAATCAGTATTTAAAGACGTATTTAAATTTCCTGACTATTTAAAAAAACATAATTACTTATTCTTCTTCTTCCTCCTTTCCCCCTCCTCCTCCCTCCTCCTCCCTCCTCTCTTTTTCTTCTTTTTCTTCTTCTTCTTTTCTTCTTCTTCTTCTTCTTCTTCTTCTCTTCTTCCCTTCTTCTTCTTCTTCTTCTTCTTCTTCTTCTTCCTCCTCCTCCTTCCTCCTCCTCCTCCTCCTCCTCCTCCTCCTCCTCCTCCTCCTCCTCCTCCCCCCTCCTCCTCCTCTCTTTCCCTTTTTCTTCTTCTTCTTTTCTTCTTCTTCTTTCTTCTTCTTCCTTCTTCTTCTTCTTCTTCTTCTTCTTCCTCCTCCTCTCTCTCTTCTTCCTTTTCCTTCCTCCTCCTCCTCCTCCTCCTCCCCCCCTCCCTCCTCCTCCTCCTCCTCCTCCTCCTCCTCCTCCTCCTCTTCCTCCTCCTCCCTCCTCCTCCTCCTCCTCTTCCTCTTCTCCTCTCCTCCTTTTTTCCCCCTTCCCTTTTCCTTTCCCCCTCTTCTCCTTTTCTTACTCCCTTCTCCTGCCTCCTCCTTCCACCCCTCCTCCTCCTCCTCCTCCTCCTCCTCCTCCTCTTCTTTCTTCTTCCTCCTTTCTCCTTTCTCCTTTTCCTCCTCCATTGAATTGTTTTTGAGAGAGAGGGAGAGAGAGA
>JACEEZ010008870.1:15000-26883 GCA_016584305.1 Chionoecetes opilio | reverse complement strand
AAATAAAAGAGTTTTAATTCTTCATTATTTTTACAAAGAAGGAAAAAATGCACAATTTCAAAGTGTTCCACAAAAAGATTTTTAGATTTTAACATTTAAAGTGGGAGAATATTTCCAAATGTTTTTTTCAGTTCTTGAACAAAATTTCTAAAGGGAATTAAAAAAATTTTTAAAGGGGAAAAAAAAAAACTAAAACAAAAATTTTTTTCTATGAAAGAATTTTTGGGGAATTTTTTTTTTTTTGGGGTTTCCCCCTATAAATTTTGGGGTTTTGGGGAAAAAAAAATTTTTTCTTTTTCAAAAAAACTGGTCCTCCTAGTATCTTCAAAGTACTAACTATGATGATCCGGGGAAAAAATTTTTAAATTTTTTTTCCCTCCGGAAAACATTATCTTTCAATTGAACGTTCCTCTAAATTTGGGGGGGTATGTTTTTTTTAAAAATTTAAATTTGGTCACCACACCCCAGGGGGACCTCTTTTCTACTTTTAAAAAAGCTTCCCCTTTCAGAGGGGCAGATTTAAATGCTTCTGGGGAAATGGGAAAAGGACCCCTATCGTAATAGGAAAGGGATTGTATTCTGGGGAATTTATGACTAAAACGGAAAATCTATAAAAAAAATGTTGTTACCTTTAAAAACTTTTATGTTACGGGTACGGGTGTCACGCTATTTAAAATCCCAACGTTTTCCAGCAATTATGTTACCCTTCTTAGTATGGTTTTTTTTTACGATAAGGGGGTTCACTCCATGTTGATACTGGTTGCTCCCTTAGGGTGTTCCTGACCCTCTTGACGGGCTGGAAAACTTTTTTTCGTTGCCCAGAAGGTCACGAAAATAAATGGTATGTATGGGCAAACGGGGTCGAGCGGTTTTCTTACGAAATTTTTAAAGTATTCTTTAGTGCCAAAGGATTCAAGTAAGAAAATATCTACAAAAAATTTAAATTTATATTTTGTCACTTGTGAATTTTTACATTAAATAATGTCACGCGTTCGTTAAAAACGGCCAATAAACTGGGGTCTAATAGACGGGCCCGGGGAACTTTTAATGAGTGACACGGACTCCACCCCCAGGTGTGGGGTACCAGACACCCGGAAAGGGTGTGCGTGAGTGGGGCGAAAGGCAACGCGTCTCCCTTCCCTTCTCTGTTTTTTTCTGTCTGCCCCTCCGGCCATTGCGCATATAAGGAAGGGGGGCCCGGGACTGACGGGTTTCCGGGGGAATGTCTTCAGGCCTGTTGCACTCCGTCTGCGCCCACATCCTTGGGCAAGCGCTGAATATACCCACGCTTGTGTGTGTATTCTGGACCGGGCGGGGTGTTCTACGTTTTGCATCAAAAACCCGGGTTGACTGTCCACGTCATTTTTTGGGGCCCCAGGGCGTGTTTACTTCCCGTAAACATAACCTCATCAAAGGTGTCACACCAGCATCCGCTGGCGCCATACTAGACCACAACACTCGGACATCCTGTCTTAGTTGATTTTAGTTAACACATACATAATTAAACCGTACTAATACCCTCTCCCCAAAATAACAGCGTCCTCGCATTGTAAAAAGCATGTTACCCTAACTGGTGTTCATCTTTGTGTATCTTACCGATTCCATTTTTCCAAATCCTTACAAATACCTATACAAGGGGTGGGGGTTTCGACAACATGAAAAGAGGAATGTTTGGATACGGAGTAATGATATAAGGGTCGTCCTTAAGGTCATCAAAAAGGGAAAAAATACTTTAAAACAAATCAAAAAAATGAGTTATTAAAATAAAATAACTAAAAAGTCTGTTAGAAATGTGTTATTCCCTGCAAATATTAAAAAGTGCTTTTGCCAAAACCACCGTTTTAGTCACTTATAACAGGAAGTGTGGAGTGAAATAAAACACAGCGGGGCCCCTTGACAGGGGAGAAATAGCACTGGCAGTATTTTTTTATTTTTATTTTTAAACCTGTTCTTTAAACTTAGGAGTAAATAGGGCTTTAGCTAATGAAATCACTCCGGTCTGAAATAAAAATTTTTCACGTTAAATATGAATGCATGATGTTATTTCTTGCTATCAAGGAAAATGTATTTTTTTAAATCATTCCTCAAAGTGAAAAGAGGCCTTCGCTAGAATAGTATTTAAAACAAAAATGTCATAAAGAGGCCAATTGCAAAAATTAATCTCTTTTAAATGCCTCTAGCACTTGGTTTGCAAAAATTAATTTTTTTTTGGTTAAAATTCCTTCATAGAAAAAAATATTTCCCGGGCAGAAAAACTTAGCGAAAAGCACTAGGGGCCCCTGGGAAGATTTTTTCGGCAGGGCAAAAAAAAAATACCCACCGGATGGGGTTAAAATTTAAACTTCGATTTAGTAAGGAAAATTGTCTGAGGGGGCAAAGGTTTTTTTGTTCAAACGGGGTTCCGGAGGTGATTCTTTATCCCTCAATTCAGAGTTAATTCCTCAACAAAGGTTTAACTTCCCTTTACTGTCATTTCCGCTTCCCGGACTGGGAGTACTTGCATACTTATCTATAAAAAATAATTCACTCACATTCAAATTTTTTTAAAAGGAGCAAAAAATTCAAAATAAAACTTTAATTAAGTTAACTATTACTCCCATCTCCGGGCTTTTAAGGAATTTAAAGAAGGAGAATTGCAAAATTTATTACTAAAAGGGAAGCTAAAATTTTTTAAAAAATTACAAAAATTATGAAATTTAGGGTAACTATTTAAAACTTTTAAGAAAATAACTAAATTAATTACTTGAATTTCTTTCACATGGCTATTTAAAAGCAAAAACAAGTGAAAATAATATCCCCCCACTAAGTGTTATTTGTAAATACATATCTCCCCATAGTGTTATTTTTTTTAAACGAGTGCTTTTTTTCAAATATGCCTTAAGGGTCACTAAGGTGTATACTCACTAACATTGTATTAAGTCGCACGGGGAAAGCCCCTTTCCGTACTGCTGAATCAAAAGGGCTTCCCCAGGATGCCAATGCAGAACCAGCAGAAAGAGTGGGGGAAGCAGGTGGCTGGGGGGCGTTCTGATGACCGCGTAAAAGTGGGGGGGGCCTCTTCCCCGTACACACGATAACAGCGTCCTCGTCCGCTTTTTCCTTCCACGCTTCCTCGCCCCTTGCCCTCGGGGGAAAACGCGTCCTTTTGTCCTCGGGTTTTTCTCGTCGTAAAATCTCTGGGGCAAGTGGCGGATTCTCTATACGGGGGAGTTATTAATTAAAATAACTCTGTTTTTTTGTGGTTTGAGAAATGATATGAACTAAATCTTTAAAGGAGATGCTGAATCGGGGAAAAATCACAAAAAGGGGGAGCGTTGACCAGCTTAAAAATTCTCTCCTCTCTCTGTCTACGTTCAAAAAAACTCAATGTTTTCCACAATCTATCGCCACCCACTGTATTATGTATGTTTTCTCGTCCCGTTATTCCTTAAGCCGTAACTTATATTACAAAATTTTATTTGCCAATACCCAAAACCCTTTTCGTCTTTTTTTGTTACGACATTACCCTTATGTGTTTAACGCCCACTATGCGTGATGAATGTTATCTCATTCCCCGCTATTTCCCAATTATTTTACCTTTAAAAAACTTTTGCCGGGTAACGGGGGTCACGCTATTTAGGGGTATCCAACGCTTGCCACAATTATTTTTACCCTTCTTTTAAAGGTTATTTTAAAGGATAAACCGGGGTTTACCCCCGTTGATACTGGGTTTTCTAACCTGTAAGGGGTGATTTTCCGATGAACCCCCTTGCGGCGGGTTAATTTCTTCGTTCCCAAGGTACCGTGAAATAAATTGGGAGTTGGGTAAAGGGGAGGGTTTTTTCGTAAAGCGGGGGGAAGGGGGGGGGGGGGGAGTGTATCCCAAAATTTATTAAAAGGAATTTTGAAAAGGGGGTTTATACTTTTTTAAAATTCACGCTTTTCTTAAAATAACGGCCAATGAAATTGTTTTAAAAAACAAATCCGGGAAAGTTAATGACGTACACGGTAATCCCCACCCCCCGGTGGGGGTACCCAGACACCCAAAAAAAGGTGTGCGTGAGTAGGAGCCAAGGCTAAACCCTCTCCTCTGTTCTCTGTGTTCTGTCTATCTGTCCTCCGCCTTTCAGCATTAAGGAAGGGGGGCCGGACTGCAGGTTTCCGTAGACATTTCTCAGGGCCCGTTGCCTCTCGTTGCGTCATCATCCTTGGGCAGCGCTGAGATTACACACCTGCTTGTGTGTGTATTCTGACCGGGGCGAGGTGTGTCTCGGGTTTTCATCAAAACACCGGGTTGACTGTCCACGTCATTCTTATGGCCTGGCAATACTTCGTCAAATAACCTCATCAAAAGGTGTCCACTCAGCACCGCTAGGCGCCAGTACTAAACCACCACACACTCGGACATCCTTCTTAGTATAGTTTTAGATTAACACATACTTAATATATCCATACGCTAAATTTTGAAAAGAATGAATGGGGTTTTGTCTTGTTCATCATATAAAATTTTGGAAAAAAAATACGTAAAGGGAAAATAAGGAAGGGTCTTTGCATTAAAATGTCATACCTCTAATTTCTGCACTGAAAAATTTTTTCTACATTTGCTGTCACTTGGGCTAGCTGTATTGAGAAAAACTGTAGTGGGGGGTTTTTTCCATTATAAACTTATTTTGTGTTATCCAAAATATCAAATAAGAAGGGTATATTTTTTGTTTTAAACAGTTCTTTATATATTGCTACTAAAGAATACCCCATATCCGTTATTATGTTAACGTATCTGCTCATGTCAATACGTCTAAAAGGAAAAAATTTAAAACTATCCTTTTGTCCATGGGTTTAGCGTAAATTAGATTAATACTTTTTATCCTATCTAACCTTTTCAAATACCAACACAAGGTTTTGACTAACAAAGCGCCACCACGTCAGGGCAACTTGGTGGGCTCGAACCGCTTACCGAATGCAGGGGCTCTACCGCAACCAAACCGCTCTAAAAAACCGGCTACCCCCGACGGGGGGTTTACTGTAAAAATAATAGCGCATTTTCGTGACGTTCACCGCCCTGGTTTAGTCCAGTCCGGACCGGGGCAGGGGGGTCCTGCATCGGGCTGCACCGCGGGGGTGGGCAAACCCCTTCCAGCTGCCTCTAAAAACAGTGGCCACCCGGGGCTACCCGTCCAGACCGGGCCGGCGGCCGCGAAAACGCGCTTTAAAAAACATCACCTTTGGGGGGGGGGGTCCTTTTTTTTTTTAATTTTTTGGGTTTTAAGTAATTTTTTTTTTTTAAGATCATTGTATGCTAATTATTATTCCACACTGAAACTTGAAGTACATACTGTATTGAAAAACTGTATTTTATAAAGAAACAGGCTGGATGTTTGACGTGTAGTAATGAACTGTATTTGCATTATATACTGGGTTTTTGTTTTTTTTATCCAGAGGACGGACCAGGGCAAAAAAAAAGTAACAAATCCCGCATAATTACCAGTCCCTATAATGAGACAGTAAGAGAATAAAAAAGGAAGGGTGGGCCCTTTAGTTCAGGAGGTGCTCCTTAGCTCCTCTCTGGAGAAAGATTCTATCGTAGCAAGGTCGGACAAATAGAAACAGAAAGAGAGTTCCAGTGTACACCAGTGAAGGGGATGAAAGAGTCAAGATATGATTAACCTTGCATTAGGAAGATGGTCAGAATAGGATGTGAATGAGTAAAAGTCCACGCCAAGGTCAGGGCGTGGTTGTGTCTCGTGTTAACATGGATGGGCAGAGGGCTCGTTGCTACGCACTTTGGGCTGTGTGTTCACGGTGTAACCCTCCATTGTAGCTTCACACCACTGGTTAACGGGCATTGGATTTCCGATCCTCCCATTGACGGAAACCGGGGGGGGGGGGGGGGCACCCTCTCTTGACGATTCAGGAGAAGCGCAGTAAAGTTAAGAGGTGGTAAGGCACTTGTGTATGTATGTAATATACATTGTGGAGCTCCTCAAATCTGGGGGTGAGGCCATTGATCCGCGGGTTGCATGCTGTCTGACTGCCGTGTGGCATCAGGTCCATTCCTCCTACTGGAAATGGGTCTGGTCGTCGTAGCTGGAAAGGGAAAGGACAACTCAGGACGGCAACAATTTACGCGGTATACACTGCTCGCGTGCGCAGGCAAGATGATTGTCTATCTATTGCTGACACGGATTCGCAGTGATCTTCTCAAGAGCATCAGCGACTTCAGCAGATTCTGGTTCACGCCTGGTAAGTCAACAAATGGACGTATCCTAGCGTCTTCGTGTTCCTGGTGTAACGCCGACGTGGAGTTTCGACAAAGAATACTTGCCGCCTATTTTGATCTCAAATAATAAATTCGATTCGGTGCCTTTGGTAATAGCGTCTCTTCACATATCTGGGGAATCGCTGGGATGATTACGAGTCAAATTAGCGATCGCACCGTGAGACTTAATCGAGGCCCTATTACCTGCATAGTCCGTCAGCGACCAACTTCGGATATTAATGGGCAATGTGGCAGGCTACCCTGAAACCGATCCTTCACGCGGGTTGTAATCTGTAGAGACAATCCGGCGTGGTGGAGGCCAAGGGAGCGCCTGCAAGGCTCGTGGCTGGGGCAAGGTTGATTTTTCTGTCGATAGTTGCTTTTTTTTTTTTTTTTTTTTTTTTTAAATACCTCGCAAGGAACTGGCCAAGGAACACACAAACATGGGTACACAAGCCTACTTATTGCCAGTCCCTATAAAGAAGACATAAGAGAATAAAATAAAAACAGAGGGGTAGGCCATTAGTTCGGGAGGTGTCTTGTTACCCTTCTTTTGAAAGATTTAAGTCATAGGAAAAAGTGAAAAATAGAAACAGGAATAGAGTTCCAGAGTTTACCAGTGCAGGGATGAAAGAGTAAGATATGATTAACTCTTGCATAGGAAGATGGACAATAATAGGGAGGAGAATGAGTGAAAGTCCTTGGTGCAGGTCGATGACGCGGGAGTGGGGAGGTATGCAGTAGCAAGTTCAGAAGAGCAAGTGAGCTGAAATAACGGTAGAGAGAGCAAGAGAAGCAACTTGCGTCGGTGATTTAAAGATTGAAGAACAGTCAGCAGATGAGAGGAAGTTATGCGACGAACAGCTTTTTGACCTCAACCCTGTTTAGGAGAGCTGTATGATTGGATCCTCCCAAACATGTGAACCTACTCCATACATGGGCGTAAGGCCCGTGTAGAGAGCAAGCAATTGGAGGGAGAAAAAAAAGGCGCAGACGCCACAGCACACCTAACTTCTTAGAAGCTGTTTTAGCAAGAGATGAGATGTGAGATTTCCAGTTTAGATTTTTTAGTAAAGGATAGTCCTGACTGTTCATTGTAGAAGACGCAGACAGTTTGAGTGGGTCATTGAAGAAGAGGGGACAGTTATCTGGTAGGTTTTGTCGAGTAGATAGGTGGAAGAATTGGTTTTTTGAGCATTGAACAAAACACGGTTTGCTTTGCTCCCAATCAGAAATTATAGGAAATCAGAAGTAGGCGCTCGGTGGCATCTCTCCGTGAATCACTTAGTTCCTTGTTCAGTTGGACGTCTAATAAACGACGTTGAAAAAATGCAGTGGTAGAATCATCACGTAGGAGTGGATAGGGCTTTGATTAGAACTTAGAAATCATTAATAATAATAACAAAGAGAGTGGTTGATAGACATCAGAACCCTGGGACACTACTATTGATAGATTTAGGAGAAGAACAATTTCCGTCTACATAGCTGCAATAACGGAATTTGAAATGCAACTTAAAATGAAGGTACAGAGAGAAAGGGATATATATTATAAATCTATATATATATATATATATATATAGATATATATATATATATATATATATATATATATATATATATATATATATATATATATAATATTTATTATATATTATATTATATAGAAATATACATATATATATATATATATATTATTTATTATAGATATTATAGATCATCCCTCATGGGTTTTAGTGAACCTTTTTGACAAGTTCAGCCCTCGTAGTCGACAGATCCCGTGCGCGGCATGTTTCATGATGTATCATGAAGGACTTCCTGTCACTACTTAAAGGTGTCTGCTAATATATTAATAATTATGCAATACATCATTCTATCTCTACCTTCCACTGCCTAGATAAGACCTCTATCTAGCTATCAACTTCTATTTTTCCATCTATCGATTTTGCATCTTTATTAATCGTACATTACCATTGTTATCATTAGCATACATCATCATCATTATCACTATTTCAGGTCAATGTAAACTCTACACTGGAGACGTGAGGCGAGTCCATATCTCAAAATCTTGGATTGATTGGCAGCAAGACTAATCCCTTTGACTCATTTCATAAGACAAATGGTGAGCAAAGTAGTGCAGTTCATGCTTATGACGGTACATAACAGGAATCCGCATCTATATCCACACCCTTGTGTTACTTCTATCATCTTACTCGTCCCGTGACGGTGACCCACCGTCAACTTATCACAAATGCCTCATAAACACAAGATAAGAGTAACTCTTCTCCTCTCATTGCAATGTGTTGATAACTACCATATTATTAGTACTGACCTATCCGAACTACCTTATAATATTTTTTCAATCAACCACTCTTGCTTAACTCATCATAAATGCTTCGTAAATACTAATGACGATAATTTACCTCCTTCCATTGCATTGGTCACCTTGTTCTTCATAGCCATCATTATTTTGTATCATGTTTTAACTACGTGTGCCTGTAGTATGAATACAGAATATAACCATCGCAATATACAGAAAAAATAAATTAGATACCTTTTAATATACAAGGGTTTGCTTAAGAGGCCATACTGTTTTGCATAGATTGTAGACACTTTACGGCCCACATTTTTTTTTGGAGGAAGATCATTGCTTGCTGTTTATTGCATACATAAAGTGATATAGGATTTTAGAAAATAGCAATTGATGGAAATGGTGCAAATAAACTAATATATAGTAAACCAGGAGAGAACGACTTGCGGACTTCGAGGTGATTCCTGCAAGGACTATTGGTTTGAGTAACTGGTCTGTATTCGGACTGAGACTGCTTTGAAGTGTGGGAGCAGGTTGTATCCAGCTTCTCTTTCCTGTGAATACAGGAGTGAGCAAGGGTGCGTCCTGCCCCATCCTTTTTCAACGCTTGTTGGACCTGGGTTTATTGACAGGTTTTAGATCAAATGTGATTGTGAGCATCCGTCCGCAACCAAGATTACTGATCTTGTTTTTGGGGGCCGATGATGCAGTAATCTTTGCTGATCGCTGTAGGTCCTGGTGATGGCTCTCGAGGCGCTGCACGGAGGAGGCAAGAGCCGTTTGGACTGAGGTCTCCTGGCTGCAAGACCAGGTCCAGGTGTTTTGGAGACTTACTAGATTAGCAGTACAAGTCTGTTCATGCGTGTGGCTAGACATTGAGATCTTGGAAAGTTTACATACCTTGGGTAGCTCAGTCCATAATGACGGCGGGTCACGTCGAGAGAGCCTTACGGAGGATTGGATAGCCCACGGTGTTAATGGACTCGCTCAGGCGGAGTATTTGGCGTTTGTCCGGGTACCTGTGCAAGAGGACAAAGATCCGGATTTCAAGTCGCTTGTGATCCACTGTCTTACTTTATGGTCGTGAGACATGGACACTAAATGTGACTTTTGAGAGACGAATCAATGCCTTTGGGTAATAAGTGTCCCTTCCCCGCCCCCCCCAAAAGGAAATCATGGGTATTCGTGCGGATGATTACGTGTCAAATCAGCGATTGCACCGGTGAGACTGAAGCGAGGCCTATTACCTGCATGTCCGTCAGCGCCAACTTCGGCTAGATGTACATGGTGGCACGCTACCCTGAACCGATCCTCCATCGTGTTGTATCTGTAGGACTAATCCTGGCGTGGAAGAGGGCCACGGGGGCGCCCCAAGGCTCTGCTGGGGCAAGTTGATGTTTCTTGTCGAGAGTTGTTTGTTGGGAAAGTGAGCCTGCATGGGAACTCGCGGCGTGGTGAACCCCGGAGTGTCGCGTAGGGTGGGCGAGGCGACGCTGCCCCCCGGGCGTATGCCCCCAATGATTGAATTGATTGATGAGAGAATGTAATCTACACCTTCGTATACTCGCTTCACTCACTTCCTTTCAACATGCATAAGTATTTGTTTTCATATTGTAAAAGCAACCATATGTATATTAAGAGTACTTATATCGTGCATAACAATCGCGGGCATAAGTGTCTGACACTGTACAGCAGCCCTCTGTGTCCCCAGGATCATGTACTTGAAGCGAAGCGGGCTACGCGAACAACTGTACATGCAGGCGATACCCAACTCTAGCATGTGTATGCGACTGCCCAACCAAAGTTGACTGTCAGCACTCGTTTTTCTATCACACTCTTGGGTGTGTTGAGATGACTGATGTTCTCTAATATTATTTTTTTGTAGTTGAATCACATAGGACATAGAACTTTCGATCTCCGACCTGTCATTCGTCAGTATACTCAAATATTTATTGCATCTCATGGTTAGCTCCAAATCAATTACTCAGGGTTACAAAACATCAGTCATTGATATCGGTGGGATTACCCCAACTAGCTACTATTACAGGCACTACGTGCACTTTACGGTCGACCATGGTGATTACCGATGCCTAAGAGGATTTATCTAGAGCAGACATGAGGGGCAGCCGTGATTAATTATCCTCTACCGGGACAATCCAAGATATGCGACACGAAGTAGCCACCACTTTCATGGTCAAATTGATCACCAGGCCCAGTGGTGTTTTGTTTGCCTTGAATGTGTCCTTCGACTAGATATACATCGTCGTGTAGAAAGTATATGAACCGTCTCTCATCTTTCCTTAGGCAATGTTTGTGGTGCTGCTGATTATCGGGTTTGGGCGGATGGCTTACTCGCTCTCCTCGCAGAGTTTATAAAGACTTTCTGCAGCAGCTGACAGAAGACCCAGTAATGGATACCGCCTATACATAACTGCTCTCCTCGTATCCAGATGAGATCACCTGATTGAAAATAAATATAATTGATTTTAATGTAGTTTGTTTTCATCACCAAGAAATGCCCTCATGCAAAGTGCAGTAAAAATTGTCATCTATTTGTGTATATTGGCAGACCTTCAGACGGCGAATCCGATTAAGAATGAAAAGTTTTAGACCCAAAACATGCTAGCGCATATTAAAGGTACGTAGCTTGTTAGGGTAAAGGGTTTATTATTAATTATTATTTTTTTTTTTTGTTGCTCTAAATGACTTCATCTAGAATTAGCATTATTAAGTTGCTGATGAGACTAAGAAATTATCTGTATTAAAATTAATACGAACATCATCACGATTGTATTTACATTTATCTTGGTGATCGATAAAAGTTAGGGTGTTGCCATCCGTGGGTGTTAAATGCGCGCCACACCGAGCAACTTTTCTGGCAATATTCACAGCCGGCAACACAAACGCGGGCCCAAACTCGCTATAAATTGGCTGCCCTGTTTTTTTAAACCAAAACGTGGCGGTCTTTCGTCAAGGCATATTGCTGCAAGTCCTTCCACCACTATATTATTTGAAATAGAATTTTTAATGCCTCTCTAATTCAATACAGAATCTAAAATAACACCTAAATATTAGCAAGAACCGATTACAATTCGAATTGTGAAGGTCTTGTACATTTTTTTTTAAAACATTTTGAAGGATATAAATACACGTTAGGAAAATTTACATGAGTTAGGGATGGTTTTCTATTTTCCTTTTGCTTCTATTACTACTGAAATTTTTTAGGGGTACTGAACGGGACAAACTTATTTTATTCACACTGACCGCGCTTCCATACAAAGAATCATTTCAATCATTCACCACCCTTTTTGGAACCCTTTCTCCCTATTTATCCCGATTT
>JACEEZ010008870.1:0-7500 GCA_016584305.1 Chionoecetes opilio | reverse complement strand
TCCCTAACTCATTGTAAATTTTTCCTAAGTTATTATATCCTTCAAAATGTTAAAAAAAAATGTCAAGACTTCACAATTCGAATTGTAATCGGTTCTTGCTACTATTTAGGTGTTTATTTTAGCTTCTGTATATTGATTAGAGCGTGCATTAAAAATTTATGTCAATAAGTATCGCATTTGTGGAAGGATTGCAGCAATATGCCTTGCCGAAAGACCGACACGTTGGTTTTAAAAAACAGCGCAATTATAGCCGAGTTTGGGCCGCGTTTGTGTTGCCGGCTGTGATATTGCCAGAAAGTTGCTCGTGTGGCCGCGCCTTTAACACCCACGATGCAACACCCTAACTTTATGATCACCAAAGATAAATGTAAATACAATCGTGGATGATTTTTCGTTTAATTTGCAATACCGATAATTTCTTAGTATCATCAGCAAACTTATAATGCTAATTTCTATATGAAGTCATTAGAGCAAAAAAAAAAAAAATAATAATAGTAATAACCCTTTTACCCTAACACAGCTAGGACATATAATATCGCATGCATGTTTTGGGTCTAAACTTTTCATTCCTTATCTGATTCGCCGTCTTAAGGTCTGCAATATACACAAATAGATGACATTTATAACTGCACTTTGCATTGAGGCATTTCTTGGTGATGACACACACATTAAATCATTATATTTATTTTCAATCAGGTTGATCTCATCTGTATACAGAGAGCCAGTTTATGTATAGGGCCCGGTATCCTTACTGGGTCTTCTGTCCACTGCCGCAGAAAGTCTTTATAACTCTGCAGGAGAGCGGAGTAAGCCAGCGCCAACCGATCAGCAGCACCACAACACATTGCCTAAGAAAGATGATGGACGGTCATATACTTTCTACACGACGATGTATTCTCAGTCGAAGGACATTCAAGGCAAACAAAACACCATTGGGCTTGGTGATCAATCTTGCCATGAAGTGGTGGCTATTGTGTCGCATATCTTGATTGTCCCGTAGAGATTAATCCACCGGCTGCCTCTGCATGTCTGGCTCTAGATAAATTCCTCTTAGGCTCGGTAATCACCATGGTCGACCGGTAAGTGCCACGAGTGCCTGTAATATAGCTAGTTTGGGTAAATCCCACCGCTATCTGACTGATGTTTTTAACCCTGAGAATTGATTTGGACTACCATGAGATGCAATAATATTTGAGTATACTGAACGATGACAGGTCTGAGATCGAACGTTCTATGTCTATGTTATCAACTCAAAAATAATATTAGATGAACATCAGTCCATCTCAACACACCCAAGAGTTGTTTGATAGAAAACGGGTGCTGACAGTCACTTTGTGGGCATTCTCATACACATGCTGAGTTGGTATCGCCTGATGTACCAGTTTGTCGGCGTAGCCCCGCTTCCGTTCACGTACATGATCCGGGGACACAGAGGTGCTGCTGTATCAGTGTCAGACACTTTATGCCCCGCGATTGTTATGCACGATTAAGTACTCCTTAATTACCATTTGGTTGCTTTTACTAATGAAACAATAACTTATGCATGTGAAGGAGTGAGTGAAGGAGTATACGAAGGTGTAGATACACTTCTCTCATCAATCCAATCAATCATTGGGGGCATACGCCCGGGGCGCGTCCGCCTCGCCCACCCTACGACGAACACTCCCGGGGTCACCACGCGCGAGTTCCCATGCAGGCTCCTTTCCCATACCAAACAACTCTCGACAAGAAACTCAACTTGCCCAGCCACGAGCCTTGTTGGCGCCCCCTTGGCCTCCTCCACTCCGGATTGTCTCTTACATATCAACCCGATGGGAAGGATCGGTTTTCAGTAGCGTGCCACATGTACCATATAGCCGGTAATTGTGTGTGCGCGTGGGGGACTGGGACTAGTGGCATGTAATGAGGCCCTCGATTCAGTCTCACGGGTGCAATCGCTGATTTGACACGTAATCACCCAGCGATACCCCAGATTCTGCGAAGCACTGATTTACCAAAGGCATTTGATTCGTCTCTTCAAGTCACTATTTAGGGTCCATGGCCACGACCATAAAGTAAGACAGGGATCACAAGCGACTTGAAATCCGGATTCTTTGTCCTCTTGCACAGGTACCGACAACGCCAAATCTCCCGCTGAGCGAGTCCATACACCGTGGGCTATGCCAATCCTCCGTAGCTTCTTGACGTGACCCGCCGTCATTTATGACTGCGCTACCAAGTATGGTAAAACTTTCCAAGATCTCAATGTCCTCGCCACACGCTGAACAGACTGTAGCTGTCTTCAATCTAGTAAGTCTCCAAACACCGGACCTTGGTCTTGATGCCAGGAGACCTCAAGTCCAAAGGCTTTGCCTCCTCGTGCGCGCTCGAGAGCCGTTCACCAGGACCTCATCGACTCAGCAAAGATTACTGCATCATCGCAAAAACAAGATCAGTAATCTTGGTGTTGCCGACGGATGCTCCACAATCACTTTGATCTACACCTTGTCCAATTACCCAGTCCGATACAAGCGTTGAAAAAGTGATTGGCAAGGACGCACCCTTGCCTCACTCCTGGATTCACGGAAAGAAGCTGATACACCGGCCCCACACTTCACAGCAGTCTCAGTCCCCTCAGATACAGACCAAGTTATCAAACCATAGTCCCTTGCAGGAATCCCTCGAAGTCGCAGTCGCTTCTCTCATGGTTTACTATATATTAGTTTTATTTGCCATTCCCTTCAAATTCTACTTTCTGAAATTCATATATCTACTTTATGTATGCCAATTAACATCAAGCCCTGATCTTCCTCCCAACAAAAATGTGAGGCCGTAAGTGTCTACAATCTATGCAAACAGTATGGCCTCTCAGCAACCCTTGTATTTTAAAAGAGTATAATTTATTTTTTCTGTATAATGAGCGATGGTATTCTTCTGTATTCATACTACAGGCACACGGTTCATGAAATACAAAATCATGATAGGCTATGAAGAAAACAGTGACCAATGCAATGGAAGAGGTAAATTATCGTCTATATAGTATTTACAGAAGCATTTATGATGAGTTAAGCAAGATGGTTGATTGAAAAAATATTATAAGGTAGTTTTAATAGTCAGTACTACTAATATGGTAGTTATCAAACCTTGCAGGAGGAGAATAGTTACTCTTATCTGTGTTTTATTGAGGCAATTTGTTGATAAGTTGACGGTGGGTCACCGTCACCGTGACGTAGTAGATGGATAGAAGTAACACAAGGGTGTTGATATAGATGGGATTCCTTTATGTACCTTCATAAGCATGAACTGCACTACTTTTTGCTCAACCATTTGCTTATGAAATGAATCAAGGATTAGTCTTGGCTGCCAATCATCAAGATTTTGAGATATGCTCCTCACGTCCAGTGTAGAGTTTACATTGACCTGAAATAGTGATAAGAATGATGATGGTATGCTATGAAATAAAATGTAATGTACCTATAATAAAGATCAATAGATAGATTGGAAAAATAGAAGTTTGATAGCTAGATAGAGGTATTATTAGGGCGTGGATAGGTAGGATAAATGATGTAACTTGCATAGTTTATCAATATTAGCAGACAACCTTAATCGTGACCCGGAAGTCCTCATGATACATCATGAACATGCCGCCACAGGATCTGTCCGATACGAGGGCTGACATTGTCAAAAAGGTCACTAACCCCTGAGGGATGATGATTATATATATATATAAAATATATATTATATATATATATATATTTATATTTATATAATATTATATATATAATATTATATATATATATATATATATATATATAATTATATATATATATATATATATATATATAATATTATTATATATATATATATATATATATCTATATCCTTCTCTCTGTACCTCATTTTAATTTTCATTTCAAACCGTTTCTATTGCAAGTCTATTGTAGACGGACATTGTTCTTCTCCTAATCTATCAATAGTATGTCCCCCAGGGTTTCTGTCCTATCACCCACGCTCTTTCTATATTTATTAATGATCTTCTAAGTCTAACTCAAAGCCCTATCCACTCCTACGCTGATGATTCTACCCTGCATTTTCAACGTCGTTTATTAGACGTCCAACTCAACAGGGACCTAAGTGTTCACGGAGAGATGCCACCGAGCGCCTAACTTCTGATTCTTTCTATAATTTCTGTTCGGGCAAAGCAAACCTTGTTTTGTTCATGCCTCCAAAACCCAATTTTCTTCACTCTATCTACTCGAAAAAACCTACCCAATAAACTAGCCCCTCTTCTTCATGACACTCACTGTCTGCTTCTTCCTACAATTAACATTCAGGCTATCCTTTACTAAAATCCTAACGGAATCTCACATCTCATCTCTGCTAAAACAGCTTCTAAGAAGTTAGGTGTGCTGTGGCGTCCTGCGTCCTTTTTTTCTCCCTCCAATTGCTTGCTCTCTACACGGGCCTTATCCGCCCATGTAGAGATATGTTACAGGTTTGGGGAGGATCCACTCAATACAGCTCTCCTAAACAGGGTTGAGTCAAAAGCGTTTCGTCTCATCAACTCCTCTCCTCTGACTTGACTGTCTTCAATCGTTAAATCACCGCCGCAATGTTGCTTTCTCTTGCTCTCTTCTACGTTATTTCATGCTCACTGCTCTTCTGAACGTGCTGACCTGCATACCTCCCCCATCCCGCGGCCTCGCTGCACAAGACTTTCTTACTCATTTCTCATCCCTATTCTGTCATCTTCCTAATGCAAGAGTTAATCAGTATTCTTTTACTCTTTCATCCCTTGCACTGTAAACTCTGGAACTCTCTTCCGTTTTCTATTTTTCGCACTTTTCCTATGACTTAAATCTTTCAAGAGTGTAACAAGACACCTCCCGAACTAATTGGCCTACCCCTCTGTTTTTTATTTATTCTCTTACTGTTTCTTTATAGGGACTGCAAACTAAGTAAGGCTTTTGTTTCCCATTTTTTTGTTGTGTCCTTGGCCAGTTTCCTTGCTAGGTAAAAAAAAAAAAAAAAAAAAAAAGCAACTATCGACAGAAAACATCAACTTGCCCCAGCCACGAGCCTTTGTAGGCGCTCCCTTGGCTCCACCACCGGTTGTCTCTTACAGATACAACCCGGTGGGAAGGATCGATTTCAGGTACCTGCCACATGCCCATATAGCCGAAGTGGCGCTGACGGACTATGCCGTAAATAGGCCTCGATTAGTCTCACGTGTGGATCGCTAATTTGACTCGTATCATCCCAGCGATTCCACATGATTGCTGTGAATAGACGTTTACCAAAGGCACCGAATCGGAATTATTTTTGAGATCAACATAGGCTGCAAGTATTCTTTGTGCCGAAACTCACGTCGGCGTCCCCCAGGACACGAAGCGCTAGATACGTCTCATTGTTGACTTACCAGGCGTGAACCCAGACTGCTGGTCCTCTGATGCTTGAGCATATCACTGCGAATCCAGTGTCAGCATAGATAGACAATCATCTTGCCTGGCACGCTGGCAGTGGTAATACCGCGTAATTGTTGCCGTCCTGATTGTCCCCTTTCCTTTCCTAGATAGCGACGACCACCCCATTTTTCAGTTCAGGAGGAATGGTACCTGATTGCCAACACGGCAGTCAAGACAGCATGCACCCGCGTATCATGGCCTCCCCCCAGATTTAGGAAGCTCCACACTGATATTACTACATACACAGCTGCTTACACCTCTTAACTTTGCTGCAGCTTCTCTGCTTCGTCAAGAGAGGGTGCGGTTTCGTCAATGGGAGAATCGGCACTCCACTGCCCGTAATCCAGTGGTGTGAAGCTTACAATTGGAGGGTCCACGTGAACAACAGCCAAAGTGCGTCGCCAACGAGCCCCTCTGCCCATCATGTCTAACTACGAGACAAAACCACGCCCGTGACCTTGGGCGTGGACTTTTCTACTCATTCACATCCTATTCTGACCATCTTCCCTAAGGCAAGGTTAATCATTATCTTTACTCTTCACCCCTTCACTGGTGTACACTGGAACTCTCTTTCTGTTTTCTATTTGTCACCTTGCTACGACGAGAATCTTTTCCAGAGAGGAGTAAGGAGCACCTCCTGAACTAATTTGGCCACCCTTCTTTTGTATATTCTCTTTACTGTCTTCATTATAGGGACCTGGTAATTATGCGGGCTTTTTGTTTACTTTTTTTTTGCCTTGGTCAGTCCTTTGTGATAAAAAAAAAAAAACCAGTAATAAGGCAAATACAGTTCATACTACCGCAACTCCGTCCCTGTTTCTTATAAAATACAGTTTTTCATACAGTATGTCTTCAAGTTCATGTGGGGAATAATATTAATGTCATACAATGATCTTAAAAAATAACTTACTTAGAACCAAAATTTAAAGAAGAAGGAGCACCATGGTGATGGTTAAGCGGGGGCGTTTTCCGGCCTCTCTTGGCCCGGTCTGGACTGGGCAGTCCCGGGCGCCACTGTTTTTACGAGGCGTCCCTGGAACGGTTTAGCCCTATCCCCTCCGGTGCAGCCCAGATAGCAGCCACCCTGACCCGGTCCGGACTGGACTGACCAGGGCGGTGAACGTCACAAAATGCGCTATTTACTTTTACACAGCTCAACCACCCGGCAGGTAGCTCGTTGGTAGAGTCGTGTGCTTGCGGTGTAAGAGTCCTGCATTCGGTCAGCGGTGTCGATCCACAAGTTCGTCCCTGACGTGGGTGGCGCTTTGTATAGTCCAAATACCCTTGTGTTGGTACTTGCAAAGTGTCTCGATAGGATCAAGTATCTTATATCTTAATCTTTACAGCTCACCATGGACAAAGGATAATGATTAAATTTTTCCGTGTTAGACGTATTGACATGCAGCACTACGTTAACATAATACGTGATATAGGTTTCTTTTATTGTAGCAATATTAAAGAGCTCGTTTGAACAAATAAGATATCCTTCTTACTTGATATTTTGAGATAATCACAAAATGATATAGTTTATACTGGTAAAACTCCACTACAGTATGTTCATCAATACAGCTAGACAAGTGACAGCAATATAGTAAAATATTTCATTGTCAGAATTTAGAGGTACTGAAATTGTAATGCAAAGATTCCTTCCTTATTATTCCTTCTGTATAATTCACAATTACTATGATGAACCTAAAGACACAACCTCTTCATTTCCATTTCACATTATTAGCGTACTGTTATATATTATATGTATTGTTAATCTAAAATATATACTAAGACAGGATGTCCGAGTGTCCTGGTGTGTGTCTAGTACTGGCGCCTAGCGGATACTGAGTGCCTGAACACCTTTTGATGAGTTATTTTGACGAAGTACACCCATGGCCCATACATGACGTGGACAGTCCAACCCGTGTCTTGATGCCAACACGTAGACACATCTCGCCCTTCTCCAGAATACACACACAAGCAGTGTGTGTATCGTATCTCAGCGCTCTGCCCAGTAGATGACGCTGACGAGAGTGCAACAGGCATGAGCGGACAAGGTCCATCGGAA
>JACEEZ010008868.1:5000-12500 GCA_016584305.1 Chionoecetes opilio | reverse complement strand
AAATGACTACCACAAGGTTTTACCCTATTTTGCATATAGCAGAGAAAATATCACAAAATTTGGTTTGCGGATTGCGGATTTGCATTTGCGAAGTGTGAAATTCAAGAAATTCGGACTTGCGGTTGGGGAACGTAAGAATTGGGGTTTGCGGTTTTAGTTTGCGGGGGTTTTTCGCTTTTGGGGGCCCCACCTTGACTCACACACGCCAACAATACCAAAAGCACACGCACACGCAAACACACACACACAATATATGCAAGAAGTATTCAGGACTTCAAAGGCAAACTGGATATAGTGATTTGGGGACGGGCAGTACGAACTAGTTTTTTCCTGTATGTTACAACTAGGTAAATACAATGGGTAAATACACAGAACACTCACTCATTATTTTTTTTTGGTTTAAATCCACGCCAGCCGCACTAGGTCTGTCCCCTTCGGGCAAAATAAATTGATTAAAAAATCTCTCTTTTTCTCTTTTTCCCTCTCTCCTTCTCTCCTCTCCTCTCTTCTCTCTCTCTTCTCTCTCTCTCCTCCTCTCCTTCTCTCTTTCTCTCCTCTTCCTCTCTCTTCTTCTCTCCTCTCTTCCTCCTCCTCTCTCTCCTCTCTCTCTCCCCCCTCTCTCTTTCTTTTTCCTTCTCTCTCTCTCTCTTCCCAACATCCCTTTTAACACTGGTCATAATCGCGGGGTTTCTGACACAACACATTTTTACCGTATCCTTTTTTACCCCCCCTTCCCCATAGCGCCGTGTTGAGTATGTAAAGGGAACACCTTAAGGGCAACCCCCTCGCCCTGTACATGCAAAGGGCTAAAGGGAGAACAGTCAATGCGTCCTATGTAATGTCAATGTTTTCATTTTTTTTTAAAGTAGGGAGTTGGAATAAAGAAAGTAGGAGGTGGAGATGTTTTGAAACCCCGGCAACGAGGGCACTTGATAGGCCGGGGTCGAGAAGCCCCCCCTTTTAAAGGGTTTTAAAATTTGCATTCTGGCTTTTTTTTCAGGGTAAAATTCCCACTTTTTTCATACAAATTTAGGGGCCTTTTTTCCTAGTGTTTTCTGCATAAAAGAAACCTAGTCGATTTTCTGAAATATCTGGCATTTAAACAGAATTCAAAAAAAAGCAGAGTAAGTTTCTATTTTTTAGAAATAAAGGGAAAAATTTAAAATGACCCATAAATAATAACGCTTTAACCCGTTCTATTTATGGGTAATTTAATTGCGAAGGCACAGCACCTCTGAGATCACATTTCCTGCCCCTTTTTAATATTAATTTTTGATGCTGTTTGACAGGCAGGAAATTTTTTGAACAAAAATTTGGGAAATCTTTTCTAGTAGATTCTTAAATCAGTTTAACAGGGTTTTAAAGGACTTCTTTTTCAAATGGAAGGAAAGTGAAAAGACACTTTTTTTAATTTTTATGAAAAATTTAAAACCATGGTACTGAGCTGGGGAAAAATAGTGGTAGGTATAAAAAATTATTGTGTCAAACTTAAACACAGTACTGTAAATAGTATAATTACGTTTTTAAGTTTGACACAACCATTTTATTAAGTTTTCACTGTTGGCTTTTCCCATGTTGCACTGAGTTTCACTTGTTGCCTTATTGACCCCAGTTCATTTTTTTGTTCAGTTTTTTTGTTCAGAACTAGTGAAGTGAAGTTTAATGTTAACACCCCCCAGAACTTTTGGAACAAACAAATCACAAGGTATAGTGTTTCTTAAAAAATGTTCTGACTTTTTTTTTTTTTTTTTTTAAAGGGAGGGGGCGCAAGTTTGCGATAGACCGGTATTTGGCCGTCCGCCGCCTTTTTTTGAAGACATGATTACATGCCACCTTTTATTTTACAAGGGGGGTTTTGGTAGAGAGGAACACACACACTTTTGGGATATTTTGTGAAGGCTATAGGGAGAAATAATGTTGTAATAATGATAATATTTAATAAATAAAAATTACTTGAGGGAGAAAAATGTAAATTTGCAGAAATAGTTGGGGTTTCCCAAGAGACTTCAGTTTATGGCACATAGCCGAAAACCCGCCCCCCGGGGGGATTTTTGGCTACCCTGCGGAGGGTATGGTGGGCCTTCCCCCCCACCACCTGTGTTGGGGGGGCCTTCGCCCACAACACGGACTCTCCAGATACCCCCTTTAATTTTCCGAAATCATGGATGTAGAAAGTATGTATTCCCCCCACCCATTCACCCCCCTTTACCAACCCCCCCCCCATTCACCCCCCCATACCCACCCCCCCCCCATTCACTCACCCATACCCATCACCCCACACCCATTCACTACCCTTTCCCCATCCCCCCCCCCCCTATTCCCCCACCACCCCCCCAACCCCATTCATCACCCACACCCCCACCCTTTCCCCCATCCCCCACCCATCCCCACACCCACATAAAGGGTTTTCCTCAATTCTCGCACCCATTTCTTTTCCAATTCTCGCAAAGGCTGCAAAAAAAAAAAAAAAAAGTGATGGGAAACATTCATAAGTGGGTTAAAAACTTCCCGATCGACCGGGTTCCAAAAATGGCCAATGATGTGATTGACCACGGGGGGTGGAACCTTACCACACACAACACACACACCACACACAGACAGACAGACACACTTTGTTATATTTTTATAGATGAAGATGTAAGGTCGTGAAAAACCATTAGTTTAGTCTCTATGAATCTTATAACCCAGATTAATTAGGTTTATGTAATTAGTAAAACCATTGCCCCTTTAAGAAGAAAAACTCTAAAAAAATTTAATCAATACAAAAAGTTCATTTATTTATTTCGGTCACGCGTATATAAATTGGTACAAGAAAGCATGAAATTTTATGGCAGGGTGGAATGTGGCTTATACCTCTCAAGGCTTAGACCATAATTATAGCGACGGGGTTTAAGGAGGGGGGGGGTGGTGTGGTGGTGGTGGTGGTTGCAATAGTGGTAATGCATTTTAAAGCGTGGTGATTATTGTGAAGTCAAGAAAACGTTACTCTGCGTGTGGGTGTGTGTGGGGAGAAGAGAGAGAGAGAGAGGGAGAGAGAGGGGAAAGGAAGAGATGAAGAGAGAGGGAGAGAGAGGAGAGAGAGAGGGGAAAGAGGAGAGAGAGAGAGGGGGAGAGA
Source organism: Chionoecetes opilio (assembly GCA_016584305.1). Classification (NCBI taxonomy): domain Eukaryota; kingdom Metazoa; phylum Arthropoda; class Malacostraca; order Decapoda; family Majidae; genus Chionoecetes; species Chionoecetes opilio. The sequence goes on along the minus strand of JACEEZ010008868.1, from coordinate 9,385 downwards.
GAGAGAGGAGAGAGAAAGAGAGAGAGAGAGAGAGAGGAGAGAGAGAGGAGAGAGGAGGAGAGGAGAGAGAGAGAGAGAGAGAGGAGAGAGAGAGAGAAGAGAGGAGAGAGAGAGAGGAAAGGAGAGAGAGGAGAGAGAGAGAGGGGAGAGAGAGAGAAGAGAGAGGGAGAGGAGAGAGAGAGAGAGAGAGAGGAGAGGAGAAGGGGGAGAGAGAGAGGAGAGAGAAAGAGGAGGGGAGAGGAAGAAGAGGGAGGAGAGGGGAAGAGAGAGGAGAGAGAGAGAGAGAGAGGAGGGAGAGAGGAGAGAGAGAGGAGGAGAGAGAGAGAGGAGAGAGAGAGAGGGAGGAGAGGAGAGAGAGAGAGAGAGAGAGGAGAGATGAGAGGAAGAGAGAGAGGAGAGAGGAGAGAGGAGAGGAGAGAGGGGGAAAAAGGGAGAGAGGAGAAGAGGAGAGAGGAGAGAGAGAGAGAGAGAGAGAAAAGGGGAGAGAGAGAGAGGGGAGAGGAGAGGGGGAGAAAAGAGAGAGAGAGAGAGAGGAGAGAGAGAGGAGAGAAGAGAGAGAAAAGGAGGAAGAGAGAGAGAGAGAGAGAGAGAGAGGAGAGGGGAAGAGAGAGAGAGAAAACTATGTTGCACTTACGGATTTTGGTGTTATAGAATTGGTTTTCCCTTTGAAATCTTAAACTTATACATGAGAGTTTTGTTTAGGGGGTTTGAAACTACGAAACTTTTGAAAGGGGAAACTTTACTATTGGAGAGGCTTCGTATTGTCTGAATGCAGTGCCCCTTCGGGAGGGGGGGGGAGGGTACAGAAGTGAATGGGGGACAGGGGAAGGGAAATTTGTTATAGAGAATTTTTGATACTTTTGGGAAAAAGTTTTCAGTGTTTGGAGGGGAAAGGGCCCCCGCAGACAGCCCGCCGTTCCATCCCTTCGGACAGTCCCCCAGCCCCTTTGCCCTACGTTCTGTTTGGGTTTGGGCAGCTCCCTCCCAACCCTACTACTTGTATACTTTGGGGAAGTGCCCAATATTTCATTTCCCCACACTCTACATAAGCATTTTCGTACTATGAAGGTAAGGTTTTGGGTGCGGCCAGCATATTGGAAAAAAAGGGTTTGGGATTTGAAGGGTGAAAAATATGGGGAAAGGGAAACCCCGTCCTAGGTATCGTAGCTTGGAGGTTCCCCTCTGGCGTTAAAGAACAAAACCAAAGGAGAAAAATACGGAATAATGACTTATTTTCCCATTTTTTCCTCACCCCTAAACCCAACCATTGGTTCCAAAAGCGGCCGGTTTTTTTCCTTAATACAGGCCCCCCCCGTTAAGACGAGTAGGGTTTGAGAAAACATGGATCTCGATGGATATCAAAAAAGCAATAAAAAACGCAAATGAAGAGTCCCCAGCAAGAAGAAGAAGAACGGGGGGGAAAACAGGGATCAAGACCCTTGTGTGGGGTTTCTTCAGGACACAGAAAACATAAAGAACAAATTGAGGGAGACAAGGGAAGGAAATAAGAGGAAGAGGAAGAATAAGGAGGGACGTCAAAAAAACTATTGGGGGGAAAGGGCAGCGAAGAGTGTGGCCGCAGGAGTGGGGTCCCCCGGCCCCCCCTGGTTGGGGTGGCCCCCATCGCCCGGGGGGGGGACAGGGGGGACACTTGGGGCAGCCTGAAACCACACCCTGCACTCGTGGCGGCTGAAGGGCCCCACACGACCCTTGGGCACCTGGGAGGCCCGGGAGGTTGGTGGTGGCCGGTCCCCTGAACCTGATGCCCTGGGAACCTGTTTTCCCAGGTGATGGCTTGGGCGGGGGCCGTGGTGGACGGGGTTTGGAGGGCGAGGGAGAGCACGCCTCCACGTCTCAGGAGAAGTCTTTCTGGGGCGGGAGGAACACGAAGACTTTTGAGGGAAAAGGGTTATATTCAGCGCTTTGCTTCTATTCAGCGTGCCCCCTTGTGCCTTGTCGGGGGGGCACTGTTGGGGGGGAAATAAAAAGAGGGGGAGGCATTCTGGAAAAAAGTGGCAGCCCCTCCCCGGGGGGGTGGGGACTTGATGAACGCGTTCACCGCAGGGGCTAACAGCAAAGACGGTGGAGAGGTAGAGAGGTTTTGTATCCCGAGAATCTGGAGTACCTGGACAGACAAAACGAATTCGATGAAAAGTGACAAATATGAGATGGCCGGCGAGGTTCGATGAGGGTCCCCCCCAGCCCCCAGAGCCCGGTGGCGGCAGGAAGAAAAAAAAAAGAAGAAGAAGAAGAAAAAGGCGAAGGTGTTGAGAAACTTTTTGTGTCATCGGGGAAGGGGGCGTGTTTAGGAAAAGAATGTTTAACGAGGCAGAAGAGAAAAGTTGAAGAGAAATTGTTATGGATAAAAGACTGTTGTTGAGGACTACAAAGAAGAGGTGTTGTGAAGAGCGTGAAGAGCAAGAGGTATTTTTTGAAGAATGTGAGAGCAAGAGATATTTGAAGAGAGTAAGAACAAATTGGGTGTTTTTGAAAAGAGTAATGAGCAAGAGGTTTGTTGAAAAGGGGTAAGAGCAAGAGGATATTGTTTAAAAGGAATGAGCAAGAGGTATTTTTGAAAAGAGAATGAGCAGGGAATTTTTGAAGAGAGTAATGGCAGAGGATATTGCTGAAGACAGAATGAGCAAAAGGTATGTTGAAGAGGAAAGAGCAAGAGGAATTTTTGAAAAGAGTAATGAGCAAGAGGATATGTTTAAAAGGTAATGAGCAAGAGGTTTGTTTTAAGACGTAATGAGCAAGAAATGTTGTTGAAGAGAGTAACGAGAAGAGGAATTGTTGAAGAGCTTTAAAGAGAAGAAACTGTTGTTGAAGAGATAAAGAGCAAAAAGGATATTGTTGAAGAGCGTAAGGCAAGAGGGTGTTGTTGTTGAAGAGTGTGACGAGCAAGAAATGTTTTTGAAGGAGTAACGAGCAAGAGACTGTTGTTGTTGTTTAAGGTGTGAGAGCAAGGGCTGTTGTTGTTGTTGAAGGGACGAGCAAGAGGTGTTTTTGTTTTTGAAGAGTGTGACGAGCAAGGTGTTTTTGAAGAGAGTAATGAGCAAGAGGTGTTTTTGTTGTTGAAGGTGATGAGCAAGAAGCTGTTGTTGAAAAGGGGACGAGAGGAGGCTGTAGTTGTTGTTTTAAGAGTGTGACGAGCAAGAGGTGTTGTTGAAAAGTGTGCGAAAGAGGCTGTTGTTGTTTTGAAGAGTGTGACGAGCGGGGGTGTGTTGTTGAAGAGTGTGACAGCAAGAGGCTGTTTGAAGAGTGGACGAGCAAGAGGCGTGTTGAAGAGTGTGACGAGCAAGAGACTGTTTTTGTTTTTGAAGAGTGTGACGGCAAGAGGCTGTTGATGAAGAGGGGTAATGAGCAAGAGACGTTGTTTTTGTTGAAGAGTGGACGAGCAAGAGGGGTTTTAGTTGTTGTGGAGGTGGAACGAGCAAAAGGTTTTTGTTGAAGAGTGTGACGAGCAAGAGGGGTTGTTTGTTGAAGAGTTGACGAGCAGGAGGCGTAGTTTTTGTTTAAGAGTGTGACGAAACAAGAGGGTGGGTTTTTGTTGAAAAGGTGACGGGAAGAGGCTGTTTTTGAGAGTGTGACGGCAAGAGATTTTGGTTTTTTGAAGAGTTGGGCGAGCAAGAGGCTGTTGTGTTTTGAAGAGGTACGAGCAAGAGGTGTTGTTGTTTTTGAAGGGTGTGCGAGCAAGAGGGGGTGTTGTTGAAGGTGGGAGAGCAAGGACTGTTGTTTTTGTGAAGGGGTGGAGAGCAAAAAGGTGTTGTTGAGAGTGGACGAGCGGATGTTGTTGTTGGAAGAGGGACGAGCAGGAGACTGTTGTTTAAGAGTGGGACGAGCAAAAGACTGTTTTTGTTTTTGAAGAGTTGATGGAAGAGGGGGTTGGGTTGAAGAGTGTGAGAGCAAGAGGCTGTTTTTGAGAGTTGGGCGAGCAAGAAGTTGTTTTGTTGAAGAGTGGACGAGCAAGAGGTGTTGTTGAAGAGTGTGACGAGCAAGGACTGTTTTTGTTTTGAAGAGTGTGACGAGCAGGAGGTGTTGTTGAAGAGGTGACGAGAAGAGACTGTTGTTTTGAAGAGTGTGATGGCAAGAGGTGTTTTGTTGTTGAAAAGTGTGATGAGCAAGAGGCTGTAGTGAAGAGTGGATGAGGAAAAGCTTCAACCCCCACTGCCCCCAAACCCCCACCCCAAGCCTCTACGTGCCCCACCCCAGCCCGTCCTTACCCACCCTAGCCCCCCGTGCCCCGCCCCTTGGGAGCGGCCGCGGGACTGCTATACGGAGCCTGCCCGCCCTTTCACTAGGAGGGGCGGACTTTTAGCGTGGGCAGGCGGGAAAAGGGGGAGCTCCAGCGGCGAAAGCTCCCAGTGGAGGATGTGCGACGCGCG
>JACEEZ010008867.1:310676-333949 GCA_016584305.1 Chionoecetes opilio | reverse complement strand
CATGATCCCCCCCACGAGGGCTAATACTCACAAGAGGGGACCACAGCCTGCTGGGGAAGGGATGTCCGGCTTGTCCGCTTTCAAGAGATGACATCCCTCCTTAATAGGCCAGTGCATAAGGGTAAATAACAAATTTTGTAATCCGCCACCCCTAAATATCAACCGATTGAGGTCAAACTTTGCATACGATGGTTTCTTGCATAGATGCACCATTACACCAAAGTAGGAAGAAAAATTCAAACTTTTGATTTTTATTGGCACCCTAATCACAGTATGTCGCTCACAAAGTGGAAACACTAAACACAATGCAAAAATGAAGACTAGTAAAATCAAACAAAAAAGTAACAATTTTTTTTACACAAGGCAATGGTGGTCACAGCAGGAATCAGCTCCCAATCCACCCTTTAAAAAATAATAAGTTGCCGTCGTCTTGGTTTTTTATTACCACTACTTTTTCTACCCAGATACACAATCATATTGTTCTAGGAGATGCCTAAACCATACAATACCCTTCTCAGAAATAGAGGCATAGGCAAAAGCAAAATATGTAGGCGATATGAGGGAATAAGTGATTGTCTCACCACTATGGCGAATCAAGGCTTCGCAAGGCTGCCAGCAGCGCCACTCGCTCTTACATGCTGCACATGTTGCAGCCATCAGACCCTCCATCATCACCTATGTTATAAATCATGCATTGATTTGCCATAACTTGGATAACATGATAACTCAGTCAGCCTCACCCTCATATGGTCTGAGTTAGAGAGGTTCAACTGTACTTGCCAATAGACTACCTTAGTGAGCTCGATCTGTCATCTGGTGACCGTCTGGGAACTACACGCGGAGCTAGAATGTCGGGTCTCGGGGTGTCGGGCTCGACTTATTTTTATTATTCCCTACCAAACCCCAGCTACAATTAAGTGTTGTCATGGTCAAACATAGGCTTATGCAAAATGGAATATACGAGTTTTACATTATTCATGGCGTTATAATGAGGATTGTTGGCAAAATAGAAACATTCGATCACAGGTGTCCTACAACATTCTACTAAATACTGCAAAGGAATGCTTCAAGGCAGGTGCATGGGTTAATATTACCTTCTCTTTGCATACATGGAGGTAATATTAACCCATGCACCTGCCTTGAAGCATTCCTTTGCAGTATTTATAGAATTTTTGTAGGAAAACCTGTGTCGAATGTTTCTTTTTTCCAAAAAATCCTCTTTAAACGCCAGAATAATGTAAAACTCGATATTTCCTTTTTGCATTGCCTATTTTTGACCATGACAACACTTAATTGTAGCTTTTTTTGGTAGGGAATTAAAAAATAATCGACCCCGACACCCCCCAAACCCCCAAATTTCTACTCCGCGTGAGTTTCCCCGACGGCCCAGATGACAGATCGAGTCACTAAGGTAGTCTATTGGAAGAGAATGATTATTTTCCTGTAATTTTATTTTGATTTTTTGGAAAAGTAAAATGCATGTCGTTTTAAATTGTTGGAAAAATTTTAGGAAAAGGTGTTATTTTTCTCTCATTCCGTCTTTTTGTCATTTCTTTTTAAACCCTTGGGAACGGGAAATTTTTCGTCAAAGGGGGCATAACAGGCAGAGGGGGGCAGCCAGGTCTTGTCGCACCAACTGACATTTTACGCCCCGCTCCTTTCGGCAACCAAGTCAGAAATCCGGACAAAAATTTTTTTGTACCTGTAATTGAAAAAACGTTTTTTTGAAAATGTCAACGTTTTGTGTTATGTTTCAGCAAGATTTTTTCAAAAACCTACCACTACTCTTTATTTTTAATTGCCCTCACGGGTATGTTTAACCCAGTCCCGACGCCTTGGTCAATGCACTGACCATTTTGGCTAAAAAAGATACTGCGGGAAACCCTGGAGTCTCATTTCAGGTATGCACATACCCCCCCCCCCCCCCCCCCCCCCCCCACACCCACACCCACCCGGAGAAGGTTTCAGAGGTGTTGAAGGTAGATTTGTGATGAAAAAAGGAAAATAAGAGATTTAGTAACGCAAAAACGTTCCCCTAAACAAATTCCGGGGGGAGAGAGAGTACGGGACATGTAAGAACACAAGCAAATTTTTTAAAAAATACGATGGAAAAAGTGAAACTAATTTTGATGGAATTTTAACTGCAAGAAGTTTGGGGAAGAATGGTTCTGAAAGGGGGAGAAAATCATGGGGTGGTATATTTTTGGTTTTGGTAAGATAACACATATCAGGGGATTAAAGAGAAACAAGATTCAGGGGTAGGAAAAAAACCATCAAACTGACCTATTTTTGACGAAAGAAATGGAAGAATTAGAAAAGTAAAATCAGGGGCCCACGGGGAAAGAGCGACCATGTACTTATTAAATTTGAAAAAAAAGATAGCAAAAGAGGGGAAGAGAAGAACATAAGAAAGGAAAGTACAAAGGGAAAAGCGATTTTTGACGGATTAAAAACATTTTTTCGGGGAAGACTGGAGTAGTTTCCAGCGAAAAACGAGTACCCAAAAAAAAGGGGATATTTCTCCAAATTTTACACCGAAGGAATAATATTTTATGTTCCAAGGATTTTTATCAGAGAAAAGAAAAAAAAAGGGTTTAACAGAAAATGGAATAGCAAGACAAAAGAAAAAAACAGGGAAAATAGTTGGAGGAAAAAAGGTGGCAGCAACCTTTGGGAGAAGTACAAAACAATGAAAGGGGAATATTAAGAATCCGAAGGAAAAGGGAAGTAACTATGAGAGAATAAAATAGAAAAAGTAAGAATGAACTGAATTTTCTATAAATATATTAATGGAAAAATGAAAAAAAAGGGAAAGGGAATAGAAAAGCTGAAGGTAAAAAGGCATGTGTATGAAGATGCTTTACAAAGGCGAGGTGATGAATAAGTGCTTACAGACTTTTTTAAAAGAGAAAGTAAATTTTAAAGGGAAAATATAATAGCAAAAAAAAATAAATGGAAACTAAAAATGACTAAAAAAGAAAAAACAAAATGGAAAGTCAAGATGTGAGAAAACCCCCCGGGGGTCCCGATGGGGGTTTCGAACTGGGAAAAATGAAAAGGGGGCCATAAAACACCCCGGAAATTAAAGGAATTAAGGTCCATTCAAAAAAGGAGGTGAAAAAAGACAAAATTGGCCCAAATTCAAAAAAAGGAGTGCAAAAAGAAAAAAATTAAGGGCCAGATTTAAATTTTGGGCAAAAATGGTGAAAAATTTGGGACTTTTTTTGGAAGAGAAAAACATTGGGTCCCATTTAAAGGGGTTCAGTACAACAAATTTTATTGAGCTTTTCTCGAGAGTGACGAGTTCCCAGGAAAGAGAGGGGGGTGGTCGATTCCCTTTATTTGGGACCAAGGGGGGCTTTTTGACAAGGTACCTATAAAGACTCCTGGAAGCTAGAACTGTAGGGGATTGAAGGGGGGTTTTTGCTGAAGGGGATGGAAGATTTTTTGAGCAACAGAGAGATGGAAATAATAAAAGATCAAAATCGAAAGGTGCGATGATAAGTGGATTTCAAAGGGCAGTATTGGCCCCCGTGGTTCTTGGGCTTGAAAGATAGACAGAAGGAGTAAAACGTTTTTTTGAGTTTTATTCGTATGTGCTAAAATTTCTAAGGGAAAAAAAAATAAAATAAAAAAAGAGGACTGTGAGGGTTTTCAAAAAGGATCAGAAATTTTCAGATGGGGTCAAAAATATGGAAATGGGTTTAAAACTAAAAAAGGGGAAAGTGATGGAATGGGAGTAACAAAAAAAGACAGAGGGAAAGTATTCGGGAAATGAATGGATAATCAAACAAAAAGGGCGAAAAAAATCGGGGTATGAAATTTGGATAATTTTTCACCAAGAAGCTTAAAAGATCACAGGAGATCATATCTTGCTGAAATATAAAAATGGCATTCAAATTTGGGTAAAGATGATTAAAAAATTTTAAAAATCTTTGATTCGACCAAAGGGTTTGGGAAAATGCGGGAGTGATTGGTCACCACATAAAAAAAAGGATTAAGGAAGATTGAGAAATACAAAAAGCAGCCACAAAAGGGCCCCAAACCCGAGAGTTTTCCTATGAAAAAAGACTTTCAAGACTAAAACTCCCAACTCTTTGGAAAGAAGGAAAAAAGGGGGGGGTTTTTTAGCAATTTAGAGCATCATGGGTCTGGAAAAAATTGACAGAGAAGATCTGTTTGTGTGGGGGGATAAAGGAAGAGGTCATGAGAAGAATTGAAAGGAACAGCAAAGGGGTTAAAAAAAAAACAGCTTTTCCATAAGAAACATAGAAGCCTGGAAAAACCTTTAAAGCAAAAGTGTTTTAAAGCAAGAAGTATTCAGGATTTCAAAGGCAAGTGGATATAGTAATTTGGAGAGGGCATACGAGCATAGCTCTTTTCCTGTTGTTACAACTAGGGAAATACAAATAGTAAAAACACACACACCACTCCCCAAAGGGGCTCCGCGGTGTAAGGGAAAACCGCTTTGGGTTACAACCAGAAGTCCCGGGTTCGATCCCCGGGCGGAGCGGAAAACAGTGGGTTGTTTCCTTAAAACCCGAGCCCCTGTCCCCCCAGTGAATGGGTACCGGGGGTTAGCCGGGGTTTTTTGACCTGCTCTCGGGGTGTGGCTTTTGGCCAACACAAAGCACTTAGGATAATGATAAAAAAGTTTATATGGAGACGGGGCCCCACGACATTGCTCTGACCCTGTAAAAAACAACAGATGAATAAAACCACACACACACACTGAAGAGAAAGAAAAGAGATTAATAAAAATTTATAAACTGATAACAAGATGGAAGAAAAAGACAATGAGAGCTACTGTTTGGGGGCAAAGAGAAGGTCGATACACAAAGGGCAACAAAAAATTAAGAAAAGGGAGATCCTTAACGCATAAAGAACTACACTTCCCCTAGAAATGTGAGTTTGGAATGGCTAAATGAGGAGGTGATATCGGCAAAAAATGGCACCTTTTAAGGAAGATTTATAAAGTAAAAATGGAGAGGGACCACACGAGTGTAGCTCAGGCCCCGTAAAACACAACTAGGTGAATACACTCTTTACAACTTTCAAGTATTCCATACCATGCCCGTCATATAGTCTCCAATACCACCACACCCATTCCACTCACTTACCTTACAAAGGATTGTTACTCTCAGCGTGGGGAAAACGGATGAAAAATGACCACCCCACAAGAGGTTCGTCTCCTTCTGAGCTAAACCCCCGACCCAAATCCTCGCCAAATATTTCAGAACAGCGAGGTATTTCAAAAGATTCCCCGGTGAAAGCTTGTGCAGGATCATTTTGTTTATTACATGGGAAAAGGAAAAGCTGAAAAATTAAAAAAACTTATAAATTTTAATTCATGGAAAAAAGGAGAAATTAAGACATTAAATAATACAACCAAGCAATTAAGTAAATTGATGGAGACAAGGAATAAGTTTATTTTGACGGGAGATTTTAACTGCAAGGAAGTGAATTGGGAGAAATATTATGCCCAAGTTAGTGAAGACTCCTCGAGAAATGTGTTATTGAATATAGTCTTGGATACTATGTGTTTTTTGAGGTGCCTCAGGCTGCCTGGCCGAACAGCCTCGTGGATAACATAAGAACATAAGGAAGCTACAAGAGGCCGCGACACCCACACGTGGTAGTTCCTGTTACTCAACACTACCTACATCCACCTTTCATCCCCATCCATGAATTTATCCAGCCTCCTTTTAAAGCTCCCTATTGACTCCGCACTGACCACCTGACGACCGAGTCCATTCAAATCATTTACCACCCTATTTGTGAACCAGTTTTTCCCTATTTCCTTTTTAAGTCTACATTATAATATTTTGATTTAGTGGGTGGCAAAAGAGACAAGGTTCCGAGATGAAGACACTCCTGCCAGACTAGATATAATACTCATGAAGGAGCCTTGACAAAATTAGCAATGTGAATTACCAGTGTTTGTTTGGAAAGAGTGACCACAAAGTATGTGAATTCACAATTGTTGAGAAAGCCAAGAAACCTAAAGATGAAAGATTTAGAGAAGGAAAATATAACTTTGCGATGGCTACATTTGCTGGTTTGTAGAATTTCTTTGCTGGTTGCAATTGGAGCCATTTAATCAGGCTGAAAGTGTAGAGGATAAATGGCATTGCTACTTGGAAAAAAATATGATACTACTGATGATACTGATGATACATAATACTGCCACTGGAAAAATTGTTGCAAAATGAACATAAAAGGAGAACTAGAAGGACTGCTGGGTTAATGATGGTGTGAAATAGCTGAAGGGAATATAAATGCTACCGGGAATAGCTGGAGAAGGAAGATGCATGTTGGAACAGGAAAATAATACAGGAGACTCAGAAATGACCATGTAAGAGTACGAAGGGAGGAAGAAAGGAACCTCGAAAATAAGCATTGCACATCTTTCATTACATGTACAGCAACCCACATTCTTCTTTCTGTTTAATGTCAGTTTTTCCTGTAATATTTTATGAGGTCAGACGTCCGATGATACGCTTCCAACCTTTTTTTTATTTTTATACAATTGTCCCTAACTATCTAACTAACATAACTATCTATCTTTCTATCTATCTATATATACACACAAACACACATAAATCTAGCAATTCAATGCATAATTAATTTTTGCATTTGTTTATATATGGTTTATTTTTTAGTTTTACAGACTTTGTTAACTTTTAATTGTTTGTTTTACAGACTTTCATGATAAACCAAAGCAACGAGCAGCTGCTCATGTCTCACCTTGCTAACCATATGGAGTCTATTATGGAAGAGGTTTCTGATAAGACTCAGTAACCACCAGGTAGATCTTTTGTTGTGACTCTAATGCATCATTGTCTCTACGACCATGATTGAATTTTCCAATGTCAATTGTAGCAAAATGATGACCTTGATTTGCTTGAATTTGCTTTTAATTTGCTGAGGGCAACTTTTATCTTAGCCAATTTCTCTTTGGCTGCTCGTACGAATCCTTATGCAATTTTTAGATCCATATCTGCATCCTGATCAACTTCAAAAATCTATCACTTTTAAATTGGGCCAACCTCCACCTCTAGTAGAATGTTCATGTAACTCTATAAGTATCTTTTTGCATAATCCTGCTAACAAACGGACAAACAAACAACCCGAACCGATCACATAACCCCCTGTAGCAGGGGTCATGAACCTCGGCTCTCAGTCAAGAGGTTGTGGGTTGGAAACTCGTTGGGCGGAGAATAGATGGGCATGTCTCCTTTCACGCTATTATACGCTATTACAGGGAGGTCCCGAATATACGAGCAGTTAGGTTCCACCTGGCATACTCGTAAAGCAAAATCTCGTATAACGAAACACATAACTAATGGTAAAATATAGGTTTGGTTCCAGGACCCCATAAATTTAAAAAAAAAAAAAAAAAAAAAAAAAAAAAAAAAAAAAAAAAAAAAAAAACAACAACATGTTTTTCAAGCTAAAATAAACTATAGCAAACACAACAAACAAACAGCGTCTATATTACCCACACTGTACTACCTATTCTGTAGAAAAAGCATTCTGAAAGAGAAAATAGCACACAAAATAACATAACTGCACATTAATTAAACATAAAACATGCATAACAAGCAAAAAAGACTTTGTAATGTAGGTAACGCCGCGTGATACAAGAGAAGATAGTATAGCGGTCCCAAGGTTGGGGCCCCACACCTGCTAATTACCCCTAAAGGTCAGGCCGCGCCATATGCTTAATTACCCTTCAGGTCACGCCTTGCTAGGGGTGACCTGACTGCGGTTCCAAGGTTGGACAAGGGTTGTACAAGGTTGGGGCCGCACACCTGCTTATTACCCCTAAATGTCAGGCCGCGCCATATGCTTAGTTACCCTTCAGGTCAAGCCTTGCTAGGGGTGACCTGACTGCGTTCCAAGGTTGGACAAGGTTGTACAGGTTGGGGCCGCATACCTGCTTATTACCCCTAAATGTCAGGCCGCGCCATATGCTTAATTACCCTTCAGGTCACGGCTTGCTAGGGGTTACCTCACTGGGGTCAACCAAATCCCCCTTTGTCCAGCCTGGGAGTGGTAGGGCGCGCATTTTGAACTTGATAATTTTACTCACCCCAGTTTGAAAGTCGTATCATTGGATTTTCGATCTCGTATATTGAAAATAAACCCTAATTTACACCTCTCGTATCATCGGATTCTCGTATACCGAATGCTCGTATAACGGGACCTCCCTGTATATGAAATTTTATTATTTCACGCTAATTTAGTATAAGATGTAAAGTTAAGGACTAGTCATTCCTGAAAATATAGAAAAGAACAATAGTGTTCAACAGCAGCCAGATTAAAGTGACACTAGAGCAGGGTTCTTCAAAGTACGGGTCGCGACCCAATACTGGGTCGCAAGCCTTTGCTCAGTGGGTTGCCATATCGTAAACTGATCATTATTATATAATCAATATGTGAAATGCATTAATAAGAGAGAGAGAATGCTGATGGGAGAAGGCAGGACTTGTATGCATAATTTTCACGTGTCAATCAATTAATATTATTTTTCTTCTACACTTCTACATATTTGTTTTTAAATACTTTTAATAGATCAAATTTACATTGGCACACACAAACATATGCAATTATTTTGAATACATAAATGCATGTACAGTATTTATATAAGTATGCAGATTTGATGCATATGTATGTATGTAATTGTAACAAAAAATCACATGGGAAAGAGAAAGCAGCCACAGACGTACAACAGGGTCGTGAATGTAATGCATCAAATCAAACTGGGTTGCGATGAAATAAGTTTGAAGAACACTGCACTAGAGTAATAAACTTGACGATCCAACTGATTATGCCTCCAGGGTCATGAACAAAAAAAGAATAGATTTGTGGTAGTAATACATTTTTCATACATACAGTAGTTGAGTACTAATAATACTCTAAGGCAATTCATTGCACAATAACTTGTTAGTTGGAGGGCGGGAGAATCTATGCAGGGGTGTCAAGGGTAAGTGTACGTCACTCATGGCTCCACAGACACTGCAATGATAGAGACACCCAATCCTAATTAACTGCATGTTTCCTGAAGAGTGTTAGCATACTTATGTGGTATTCGTTATTAATCAGTTGACTAGATAACTGTGGTATTTAATGTATGATGATCAACTGGTAGTCATTTTATGTAACAAATTTACCTTTCTCCCATCATTAAGGTACATAAAGGTAGAGATGGGGGCATACGCTATGCTGCGCGTGGCCTCTGTGCTCATCTTTGTCGCATTAACCCTTGAGCCTGCTGTTGTGGGTGAGAACCCGTTACCCCGGGACAGAGGACTAGTGTAACATCTGGGTTACCACAGTTACCTTCCCTAGGTTTCCCCAGGTACCCATTTATTGACCATTCCTGAAAGGAAGGATGAATAGCTGGGTGGGCTGTCCGCCAACTTGCCCTGACCCGGATTCGAACCAGGGTCCGCAGATTCATAGCTAGGCGAGCTAACCACTACACCACGGAGGCGACAATATCACGGTACATAGGTATTGCATATTATATGTCAGTGGTGGGTTGTTGACTGCACTGCATTACATTTGTTTAATAGGTTACATGCTATCACACAAATAAGTCCAATATGAAGTGCATTAATACTTGGGTTGATTGATTACTAAGCTGGGTGAAGGAGACGTGTGGTGGAGCATGATGACCCAGGAAGGTAGTGTGGTGGACGTGAAGGAGACAATCAAACACAATAATGGTTATACAGTATACCATATGATTTCCTTGACTTAAAGGCAGTGGTGGGCACAGCTAACCTAAAAGTTAGCTTTGCTAACTGCTAATCCGCTAACTAAAAACCTTAACTTCGCTAACACTAACAGCTAAACCGCTATACAAATTTGCGGAAGCTAATGCTGACCACTAACCACTAACTTTTATTATCTGAATTTAGCTTTGGTTTGTTTCTTGACTCTAAAACCCTTAAAAATAGACCATTAGTTCACAATTACATTGTTTCAACATACATTGACTTAATTCACTGTAGAAAATGTATTAAAATTTAATAAGCGAAGAATTCCTTTTACTCTGGCTGGCCCTGCTCCATCGCCTTGACGTGATGCTAGATGCCCTTCATAAACATCCACCTCTCAAAATTGCCATCTGACAGGGTGGTTCTCTTGGGCCTCAAGATATCTTTGCCTATAGAGAATAGGCACTCAACTGCAGCACTGGATGGGATTGGGGTGTTGTACTTGTTGAAAAGGTTGATCAAGACCCACTCACCCAAGAAGGCGACTTCAGTGAGAACCTCCTTCGAGCTGGCCTCCATCCTGGTCTTCCATAATTGCTGTGCTTTGGACTTGAGGGACATGTGGTTCCTGCTCTCCCGAGACTGAGGGATGCTCAATGAAGAAGTCCGCTACCTCATTCTCAGTGCTGGTGGTGTTGCTGCCCTCCTCACTAGTCTCCATCAGGGCTGTCTCCACGACAGACTCCATGACATTCTTTACCCTGTTGAGCTGGCTGTTATTTAGCTGCTCCAGCCAGCCAGCCAATGTAACTGGCAGATAACAGAGAGAAGAGGAAGTGGCATGATGTTAGAGAAGCAGGCCCGGATTTAGGGCAGGGCACAACGGACCTGTGCCCAGGGCCTGTGCTTTTAGGGGCCTCACTCATCTGGTAATTACGTACCAGAAATCAATTAAAATGATTTGTGTTCCACCAGGATTGTCTGAATAAAAACAATACTTCATTGTAATATGGGCTATGTTTAAGAAAAATAAATAGTTTTGTTATACATAATACAATATCTTAGTCCCGGCGATTCCACTTATTTCCCGCCTCGGCGATCCACTGTCAGATGGACAGGTTTACTTTATTGTCATTTTTGACCACCTGCATATTTGTGTATTGGTACGTGTCATATACCAACATCATCGAAAAAGTGTGCTGATTATCCGAGACAGTGGGTGAACATTCAATGCAAGCAAAATTGTAAGAATAATAGCGAGTTGAAGCAAAGAAAGTGAGAGAAATTGTTTATGCACCATTTTATTTTGCTCATTATCTTCTTGTAGGTATAGCTTACTGTATTCAATTTATGCTATTGATATGCAGCAGTGTCTGGTGAACAAGATAGTAGGCTCAGTTTTCCTAAATATCATCTGTTAGCTTAATAATACCGGACATACCTGTGTGATGTCAAGCTTCTCCCTCTAATGTGTAACTCAAACCACACAGTGTTAGGTGTCTGTTGTCCCAAGCTTAATCCCTGCTCAAGGGACTCTTCACTTTCAGTGAAGTAATTATTCTGAAGTCTGTTCTCCAGTTTTAGGAAGTTGATGTTGAATGCTTTCACTGGTGTCATTCACATGTCGATGGAGGAGAATTGTTCAGGTTTCATGCAAAGGAATACAAGGGAAGAACAGACAGCAACAGCCCTACTGGGCCAAACAAGGCTGCCTGCATGACCACTTTCTACCACTACAGTTTCTACATGTTTCTAAGAGGTAAAATAAAAGCAAAGTTGGAGGCTCCTCCCAGCCCACCACTCTCTCCGGCCAAGGCCGACAGGGAAAAAGTGAGAGAAAAAATCAATACAGTATTGAAAACTGTCATGGAATTTGATAGGAAAAGCTGCTGAAGAAGAGACGTACTAAAAAAAAAAAAAAAAATTCATTCATTCATTTTTTAAACTTACATAGGACCGAAGTAATCAAGTTGGACAGCTGATGCTAAGTATTTTTCTAGTTTGTTTTAAACGCCTCAACCGTGTTGCTATTAACTACTTGTGCTGGAAGAGAGTACCAAATATTAACACAACTATTTAAGAAAAGGTGTTTAGCTTCATGTGACTGAAATCGTCAAAAATTGTTGAAAACCATGAAACATTTTAATCAGCTGTATGCATTTTAAAGTCTCCTCGTAACCTACGTTTTGACAAACTGAACAAGTTAAGTTCCTTCAATTGCTCTTCGTATGACATGTTTCGCAAGCGCAGAATCATATTAGTAACTTCTTTGTACTCTCTCCAGCTTGACTATTATATCTTTTCCATACTAGTGCTGTGAAGTGTGGGGCAGGTGTGTCCAGCTTCTTTCCTGTGAAGACAGGAGTGAGGCAAGGGTGCGTCCTTGCCCCATCACTTTTCAACGCTTGTATGGACTGGGTATTGGACAAGGTTGTAGATCAAAGTGATTGTGGAGCATCCGTCGGCAACACCAAGATCACTGATCTTGTTTTTGTCGATGATGCAGTAATCCTTGCCGAGTCCCTGGAGGTCCTGGTGATGGCTCTCGAGGCACTGCACGAGGAGGCAAAGCCTTTGGGACTTGAGGTCTCCTGGCTTAAGACCAAGGTCCGGGTGTTTGGAGACTTACTAGATGAAGCCGTACAGTCTGTTCATGCGTGCGGCGAGGACATTGAGATCTTGGAAAGTTTTACATACCTTGGTAGCGCAGCCCATAATAACGACGGGTCACGTCAAGAAGTCTTACGACGGATTGGCTTAGCCCACGGTGCTATGGACTCGCTCAGCGGGAATATTTGGCGTTGTCGGTACCTGTGCAGGAGGACAAAGATCCGTATCTTCAAGTCGCTTGTTATCCCTGTCTTACTATATGGCTGTGATACATGGACACTAAATAGTGACTTGAAGAGACTAATCAATGCCTTTGGTAATAAGTGTCTTCGCAGAATCATGGGGTATCGCTGGGATGATTACGTGTCAAATCAGCGATTGCACCGTGAGACTGAATCGAGGCCTATTACCTGCATAGTCCGTCAACGCCAACTTCGGCTATATGGGCATGTAGTACGCTACCCTGAAACCGATCCTTCCCATCGGGTTGTATCTGTAAGAGACAATCCGGCGTGGAGGAGGCCAAGGGGGCGCCCACAAGGCTCGTGGCTGGGGCAAGTTGATGTTTCTTGTCGAGAGCTGCTTGGTATGGGAAAGGAGCCTGCATGGATACTCGCACGTGGTGACCCCCGGGAGTGGCGTCGTAGGGTTGGCGAGGCGACGCGCCCCCCGGCGTATGCCCCCAATGATTGATTGATACTAGGAGGACCAGAACGGAATGCAATATCCAAGATGAGGATGTACGATCGCATTGAAAAGTGTAAGAATTACTTTTTCAGACGTATACTCGAAAAACCTCACCATGAAACTGGTTAATTTGTTAATCCTCTTAACAGATAAGATAAGATTTTCATCCTATCTAGACACTTTGCAAGTACCAACTACAAGGTTATTGACTATAGTAGTAGTAGTTTATTGACAAAGTTTTTACAGAAATTTTTAACGTCATAACAAAAAAAAAAATATGATACACTTTGTCCAAGTAAAAATAACAATACTAAATGCATTAACAAGAAAAGAGGGCGATATTTTTATACTAAAAACTATCTAAAAGAAAACACAAAGAATGACAATATTATTAACAACCTAACAAATAAAACAGCAAAACTGCTCCAAAAAATGACACAATAATTATATCACTATGTAACATATTATGAATATATTTACACAACCAAATGAGACAAATATTTTAAGAATAATAATTACATTAGGGACGTAAGGGATAAAAATCTATACTAAAAATAAAATTAAAACAAGAACTTTAGAACCAGAAAACACATAGAAGGAATGACTTAATTATAGAATGATGTATAAAGAAAACATACCAACTCTAAAAGGTTACCGAACAAATGTTTCACAATGTAAAACATCATAAACATATTTACATAATATATCGCAGTGAACCCCCTCACCTAGTAACCTACTCATTGATGAAAAATTTAATAATGGAAATTTTTTCCTGCAGTTATCAGAAATGGGACACTCTAACAAAACATGAGTCTCGTCCTGAACTTTACGTTGATTACAACTGCAGAGTCTTAACTCTCTCGGTGTTCGGCTCCATCTACCAGTCTCTATTTTCAGATTATGAGACATCAACCGCAATCTTGTAAATTCTAAACGGGTGTGGTCTGGAATATAATCTTTACTGAGGTAAATATTATGTACCGAAAACTTGGGGTTTAGTACTGTCCTATAGGTAACATATTTTGTGGCTGAATCTAACTTGTTTCTTATAAGGTTCTTAATTGGCTGTAGGGGATCAGACGCAATATCGAAGTCCAACGCCTTCTGAATAAATCTATATCCTCGCGTATTATACCTTCTACACAGGTCGTATACGTAACTGAAGGGTTCGTCCATATCATGTGACCTTAAATTTTCTTTTAAGAATGAGGTTCTCTTTTTACCTAAAAGAAATTCGGCTGGTGGAATTCCAGCCTCAACTAAACATAAATTAATATATATAGAGGTTTTTTTCCTTACCCCAAGAAGGCATTTCACTAATTGGTTGTAATGGCAAATTACTTTCTTAGGGTTCGAGGTCAGCCAAGCCTCAGAACTATACAATAATGATGACAACACTGCTGCGTTAAACACTTTCAGTTTATAGACAAATGGCATATCCTTGTTCACATAACAGAAAATTACAAATTTGTTAACTAAGGCAGACATTTCCACATCATGAAGCGATAAAGCCGAACAAATTTTTCCATCGTCCGTAAACCAGGCGCCAAGATATAAATATTTTGGACAGTATTGTATCTCGACACTATTGCTGCAAAAAGATAACTTATCATCGTCATCCCCATTTATAACAAAGAATTTCGATTTCTTTTCATTCAAAATCATACCATACTCATTACAATATTCAAATATAACGTCCAGTTTTCTTTTACACATGTCTCTGGAGGTCGCGAGTATAACAGTATCATCCATTAATAATAAACAGTGCAAAGTCCCCAGGAAACCATCAATAGGAATCACTTGCTTGATCATTTTTACCATCTTGTCAATATAAATAACAAAACAACAAACAGCTAGTTGGTGCTCCCTGTCTCACTCCAATAGTTGAAAGTAGTACAGCTGATTTTAGAATGTTTCGTGTACATGTATATATAGTTCTGATAGCCATGAGCATCACCTTACCGCACCCTAGAGATCTCAGATGACTAATTAGCTTATGTCGTGGGACTCTGTCGTAAGCTTTGTTGAAGTCAATAAAGAGGACATATAATTTTACTTTTTTCCCTATTGCATAGTCAATCAGAAGTCTCAGTGATATTATTTGCTCTAAACACCCTCGACCTTTTTGTGCGCCAGCTTGACACTTATCAATACAAGACCATAGTTGCAATCTACTTAAAATTAAAAGGTCATACTCTTTAGCAAAGGTATCCATGATGCTTATTCCCCTATAATTGCCACAGTCTAATCTGTCTCCTGATTTAAACAAGGTAATCAATTTGTCATGACACCATGAAATGGGGTAAAATATACCTGAAAATACCATATTGAATACATTCAACAGAAACATGAACCATATTAGAGGCAATCTACTCACTAGACCTGGACATAGCCCATTGTAACTCCTATTCCTATTCAATTTTGCCATTGCAGCTTCCAACTCTTGAGGGGTAAATGGGTCGTCTACCACTGGGATATATGGGGCTGTTTCCAAGTCAGCACCATCATATACTTTAGCACTCTGGCTATGAGGATTTAATAATTTTTCAAAGTGAGACTTGAACTCAGTATCATTAGGCTGAACAACGTCATGATCAGAAACATCCCCTTTCCAGTTTATGGCTTTCCAGATAACGTTGTTGTCATTAGTATCTAAAAGTCTCTTCCATCTAGGGTTGGTAATGTCCCATCCATTATCATGACAATTATTTTGCATGGCACAATTTCTGGCAGCTTGGTCAATAATCTGACATCCTATATTTAAGACATCAGACAAATTTTCAACCTCTCCATTAAATAAATCAGGTGGCAGGTGAGCTTCCATAACATCACTGAAACGATGAACATCCACCACCTTGTGCGAAGTGCTTCTCTCGGGCAAGTGAGTGACAGAAGGACTGTAATGTGACTGCCCTAAGTTACTCGCTCTTTCTTTCAGTAATATTTCAGACACGAATGAGTAGCGACTAAAGTCAAGCTCTACACAGAGTGGTGCATGATCTGATCCTTTGATGCACTGGTTCACTTCCAGCTTCTTAAGTACATCGATAATTTGGTGCTTAATTAGGCACAAATCTATCTCTGATACCCATGTTTCTCGCTTTCTGTAGGACAAATTTCCGCCCAGTACTTGATCATTGTGTGATATAAGATTAGCTACCACCATTGAGTTACTCTTACATACATCTATCAGCCTTCTACCATTGCCATTTACAGTCCTGTCCTTTATTCCTTTATAACATAAGGAGCCATCATATATGTCTAAAATGTGTGGTTCACCGACCCGTGCATTAAAGTTTCCCATAACCACGACTCGTTTTCTATCCGTTACCTTTGCTCTGAGGAAACCAAAATGGGAAGCATCATAATATATTGAGTCATCGGGGGGGATGTAAACTCCACCAAATAAGCACTCTGGAAGACATGATAACTCTAACCAAATTTGGCCTTCAACACTCATATCCACCTTATTTACAAATCTCATCAATGAGCTTTTCACCAGCATCATAATACCTCTACGATGTTGACCCTGCTTCGAAGGGTTTGAGTACACACTGAACCCCGGAACATTAATACGTGCATTAGTCTTCGTCTCCAACAGCCAAATTATATGAAATGTTAACATAAACCTTAAAATATCTGGGTTATTTAACTTATCTCTCACCCCTGCAATGTTCCATGAGCAAACATTAATATTTTCAATAAAATCACTAGTTCAATAGAAAACCGGGGAATACCTGTCAATTATCTCACCGTCTCTCAGCAATACGCGTTATACAAAGCGCCGCCACGTCAGCACGAACTAGGCGGACTCGAACCGCTGACCGAATGCGCAGGGACTCTGCACATTGCAAGCTCACGTCTCTACCAACCTTGCCACCCTGACGGACAATCCTCTTAACAATTTCTGAACAAAATATACTGGGCTTGAAGTCGTTGCTTACGATAATCCCCAAATCTTTTTACTACGTAGTTAATTGATCGTTATTACTTCATATATGCAAAGCTTTACACTTATCAGTATTAGATTTCATCTGCAACTTGTTTGCCCAACTAATTAAGCAAGCAAGGTTGAATTGCAATTGCATCTAATTGGCAGGAGGACAAAGATCCGGATCTTCAAGTCGCTTGTGATCCCTGTCTTACTCTATGGTTGTGAGACATGAACACTAAATAGAGACTTGAAGAGACGAATCGATGCCTTTGGTACTAAGTGTCTTCGCAGAATCATGGGGTATCGCTGGGATGATTACGTGTCAAATCAGCGATTGCACCGTGAGACTGAATCGAGGCCTATTACCTGCATAGTCCGTCAGCGCCAACTTCGGCTATATGGGCATGTGGCACGCTACCCTGAAACCGAACCTTCCCATCGGGTTGTATCTGTAAGAGACAATCCGGCGTGGAGGAGGCCAAGGGGGCGCCCACAAAGCTCGTGGCTGGGGCAAGTTGAAGTCTCTTTTCGAGAGCTGCTTGGTATGGGAAAGGAGCCTGCATGGGGACTCGCACGTGGTGACCCCCGGGAGTGGCGTCGGAGGGTGGGCGAGGCGACACGCCCCCGGGCGTATGCCCCCAATGATTGATGATGATTGGCAGTTGTGATCACTCTATTTTAGTATCATCCGCAAGCTTTGATATCTTACAGGTGAGTCAATCTCGTTTACATAGATTAAGAAAAGATAGGATCTAGCACAGATTCCTGCAGTACACCGCTTATAAAATATCGCAAGCCAGATGTTTTTCCATTAATTACGACGCGCTGCCTTCTCTCAGAAAGCCAATCTTCAAGCCACTTAAAATATTTCAGTTACACCGTGCGACTTTAATTGAAGTAAATGGTTATGGGGGACTTTGTCAAATGCTATTTGAAAGTCAAGATAAATCACATCTACTGTTTTCCTCTCGTCGAACGTGCTGTATACGTAATTATAAAAACTAGCAGATTTGTGAGGCAAGAGTGTTTATTATGAAAGCAGTGCTGATAGTTTTTGATCGGATTATTTTCTAAGAAATTGACCATATTATGATTTTATCCCTTATTACAGTTTTCATTAGTTTACAGACTACAGATGTGAGGCTGATCAGTCTGTAGTTGCTCAATTGTGTCAAATCACCTTTTTTTCTGTATTGGAGTAACATTTGCAAGTTTCCAATCACAAGGAACTGTACTGGAATTTAGGGATTTGTTAAAATGTTTAGAAAGAGAGTTTACAAATCTTATACTTCATTTGTTTTGAAACTCACGGTGCAATACAGTCTGGTCTGGGAAATTTGTTGACTTTGAGTCTCTATTACTTTATTAACTGTATCTATCCTCAAGAAATTCGCCCATTTCTTCTAGTCAATTTATATCTTCAACTGTAAAACAGAAGCAAAGTAATCATTTAATACTTCACTGCAATAATTTCTACGATTGTGTCTTGATTATTAAGATTTATTTGATTATTCATTTTCTGTGGGGTGAAGAAGAAGGATATACAACAGTTCCTTGATCTAAATATATTGAATCCAAACATCAGTCCAGTGTGTAATAGCCACGCGGTATCATGTTGACGTTATAGTCATAGATCATATATATATATATATATATATATATATATATATATATATATATATATATATATATATATATATATATATATATATAGCCAGCCTGTCACGTGAATCAAGGGAGCGAGAGGAGGTCCGAGGCGCAGTGTAGTTCATCAGACTTAACCCCTTGAGGCCCAGAACGTAATTTTAATTGTAATTTGGGTATACCATAAGACGATTTTGGTGAATATAAGCAATATTTTTTAGATATGACCTGTTTAGTATCCTTGTCCACTACCGTAGATAACAGTGAAGTCACCAGTTCTACGTTTCTTTGTTATTTACAGACGTGTGATGGCGTTAATACTTACATTTCTACATCCATGATTTCAGGAAAGTTAGAAGAGTCTATCTGAAAAGTCTGTGTCATTTTGTGTCTTCATCTGTGTCATATTAGGGCTATAAATGAACAAATTACAAAAATAAAACCGAGTGGCGACCTCACTATACCTACTACAGTAAAGTCGCCAGCTAGTATTTTAACCCAACAGTTGAGTCGCTACTCTGGGGAATTCAGGGAAATTAGAGGTAAAGTAAAACAAGTCTATATATATTAGCTGCGGAAGATGCTTGGATATATAAAAAATTCCTCTGCCAACGTGAAAATAAATTCTATTCAAGTTTGAAAGATCTGGCAAGTCTGCGTCCTGTCGTCCGAAAAGCTACTGTTTACTGTCTGTCATCGCACGAAGAAAAACGTGAGAAGCAAAATGGGCAACAGTTATATTTGCAGATACAAAGCATAAAACAACGCTGAAACAGGGTAGATTATACAGTCATGATATAAACTACTGTGTAACATCTTCAGTGTCACATAAAAATCAGTAGTGATGCTATAATTCGTAATATTTGGCGCCTGGCGACTTCACTGCAGGTGGCGACTTCACTGTTATCTACGGTAGCGAATTTGGTATTAGTTACTTTTCGTAATTTCATGGCTAACAACATATGATTTTATATATTAATGGAAAGACCTGGGCGTGAAGGGGTTAACAACCACGTGCACCAGACGAACGAGAAGGGACGGAGACTTTTTTGTGTGTGTTTGTTTTTGTGTGTGTGTGTATGTTGGAGCCTATAGCGCCTGTAGGCTATTATATTCTACATTGATTGTTTTTTCTAGCTGTTTTGGGGCCATTCAAAAATGACGTAACGCCTAAGGGGCGGACGGTGGGTTGTTCACGGTGGACCCTCCAACTGAGCAGCTTCACACCACTGGGTTACAGGCAGTGGATGCCGATCCCCCCATTGACGAAACCGCACCCTCTCTTGACGAAGTCAGAGAGGCTGTAGCAAAGTTGAGGGGTGGAAAGGCAGCTGGTGTTTGTAATATCAGTGCAGAGCTTCTCAAAGCTGGGGGTGAGGCCATGATCCCCGGGTTGCATGCTGTCCTGACTGCCGTGTGGCAATCAGGTACCATTCCTCCTGACTGGAAAAGGGGACTGGTCGTCCCTATCTGGAAAAGGAACTTTCAGGACTGCAACAATTACCGTGGTATTACACTGCTCACCGTGACAGGCAAGGTGCTTGCCCATCTACTGCTCACACGGATTCGCAGCCATCTGGTGAAGCATCAGAGACCTCAGCAGTCTGGGTTCACGCCTGTTAAGTCAACAACGGACCGTATCCTAGCGCTTCGTGTCCTGGTGGAATACTGGCGTGAGTTTCGACAAGGGATGCTTGCAGCCTATGTTGATCTCAAGAAGGCGTTTGACTCAGTGCATCGTGAGTCACTCTGGGATCTTCTGCGACTTCGCGGGATTCCTGCAAGGACTATTGGTTTGATGACTGGTCTGTACATATTCTGGGACTGAGAGTGCTGTGAAGTGTGGGGGAGGTGTAACCAGCTTCTTTCCTGTTAAATCAGGAGTGAGGCAAGGGTGCGTCCTTGCACCATCACTTTTCAACACTTGTATGGACTGGGTATTGAGCAAAGTTGTAGATCAAAGTGATTGTGGAGCATCCCTCGGCAACACCAAGATCATTGATCTTGTTTTTGCCGATGATGCAGTAATCTTTGCTGAGTCGCTGGAGGTCCTGGTGATGGCTCTCGAGGATTTGCACGAGGAGGCAACGCCTTTCGAGACTTGAGGTCTCCTGGCTTAAGACCAAGGTCCAGGTGTTTGGAGGCTTACTAGATGAAACAGTACAGTCTGTTCCTGCGTGCGGCGAGGACATTGAGATCTTGGAAAGTTTTACATACCTTGGTATGTAATATATTTTATATAATATATATATATATATATATATATATATTATATATATATATATATATATATATATATATATATATATATATATATATATATATATATATATATATATATATATATATATATATATATATATATATATATATATATATATATTATATAATATACTATAGGAGTAGCCGTGTGTCTGTGGTGTGTGTGTGTGTCTGCCTGTCTGTCTGTCTGTCTGTTTTGGGTAGCCGAAACTGTAAATTCAATTTTGATGAAGTAGGTTCAAAAAGTCGCAAATAAATCTTAGGTGGTAAGCGGCTTGGTCCCATGTCGATTGTATCATTTTGAAGGGGGGTTTTGGGCTAAAAAAAACTTTAAAGTATTAGATTACAGGAAAAACTGCGGTAACGTCTTGCCGCATTCCACAAACTTAGTAGACTCATGGACTTACGTTTGTGTGATTGTGTGTGTGTTGGAATCACACGGAACACAAAGGGTTGGAATCACACGGAACACAAAGGGTTGGAATCACACGGAACACAAAGGGTTGGAATCACACGGAACACAAAGGGTTGGAATCACATGGAACACAAAGGGTTGGAATCAACGACACAGTGGAATCACACGAAAACAGGGTTGGAATCACAGGAACACAAGGGTTGGAATCACACGGACACAATGGAACACACACAGGAGTTGGAATCACAGGAACACAAAGGGTTGGAATCACATGGAACACAAAGGGTTGGAATCACTGGAACACAAGGGTTGGAATCACACGGAACACAAAGGGTTGGAATCACACGGAACACAAAGGGTTGGAATCACATGGAACACAAAGGGTTGGAATCACATGGAACACAAAGGGTTGGAATCACATGGAACACAAAGGGTTGGAATCACATGGAACACAAAGGGTTGGAATCACATGGAACACAAAGGGTTGGAATCACATGGAACACAAAGGGTTGGAATCACATGGAACACAAAGGGTTGGAATCACATGGAACACAAAGGGTTGGAATCACATGGAACACAAAGGGTTGGAATCACATGGAACACAAAGGGTTGGAATCACATGGAACACAAAGGGTTGGAATCACACGGAACACAAAGGGTTGGAATCACATGGAACACAAAGGGTTGGAATCACACGGAACACAAAGGGTTGGAATCACACGGAACACAAAGGGTTGGAATCACACGGAACACAAGAGGTTGGAATCACACGGAACACAAAGGGTTGGAATCACACGGAACACAAAGGGTTGGAATCACATGGAACACAAGGGTTGGAATCACACGGAACACAAGGGTTGGAATCACATGGAACACAAAGGGTTGGAATCACACGGAACACAAAGGGTTGGAATCACATGGAACACAAAGGGTTGGAATCACACGGAACACAAGGGTTGGAATCACATGGAACACAAAGGGTTGGAATCACACGGAACACAAAGGGTTGGAATCACACGGAACACAAAGGGTTGGAATCACATGGAACACAAAGGGTTGGAATCACATGGAACACAAAGGGTTGGAATCACATGGAACACAAAGGGTTGGAATCACATGGAACACAAAGGGTTGGAATCACATGGAACACAAAGGGTTGGAATCACACGGAACACAAAGGGTTGGAATCACACGGAACACAAGGGTTGGAATCACATGGAACACAAAGGGTTGGAATCACATGGAACACAAAGGGTTGGAATCACAGGAACAAAGGTTGGAATCACACGGAACACAGGGTTGGAATCACAGAACACAAGGTTGGAATCACATGGAACACAAAGGGTTGGAATCACATGGAACACAAAGGGTTGGAATCACACGGAACGTGGTCTACCCCGAGGCACTTTGACCAGTGACCAACGACAGCAACAACACGATTGGAGTTTGCAATCACATGTTGTCTAATATACGTATACTACTACAAACATCAATACATGGGTCCGAAGGGCCCACAAGCACTTGTATATATACTATACTAGCCGCAAAGCCGCCCTCCGGGCAGACTTTTTGGCTAGCTCCTGCGGAGGGCTATTGGTGGGCCTTTGGCCCACCACCTTGTTGGGGGGCTTGGCCACCAAACAGACTCTCCAGATAGCCCCTTCTAACTTTCCTGAAATCATGGATGTAGAAATGTATGTATTCCCCACACCCATTCACTCACCCATTACCCATCACCCCCCACCCATTCACTCACCCATTACCCATCACCACACACCCATTCACTCACCCATTACCCATCACCACACACCCATTCACTCACCCATTACCCATCACCCCCCACCTATTCCCTCACCCATCACCCATCACCCCCAACCCATCACCTCCCACCCATTCACTCACCCATCACCCCACACCCATTACCCATCACCCCACCCATTCACTCACCCATTACCCATCACTGGACTACATCAAGGTTTCCTCAATTCTCGCA
>JACEEZ010008867.1:293176-305676 GCA_016584305.1 Chionoecetes opilio | reverse complement strand
GACAAAATTTAATATCGATCGGATATTATTACCGTCTGTATATCTGCCGAATAAAGGATGAAACCGCATATATACAACTGTACATGAACTTTACATATTGTTCTTGTATCAGCGTCAAAAAATCACGAACCATTATTACCATCATATTATTCCACAAAGTAGCCTACAGTTCCCAGCATAACACACAAGTGACAAATATGTATATAACATTTGCCGACGCTGGATAGTAAGCAGAAGTGTGTACTGGGCTGTGTAGAGCTGATGTTTGCCGGGAAAAAGCTTAACCCTTTGAGGCCCAGAACGTAATTTCCATTGTAATTTGGGCACCATTAGACGTTTTTTAGTGAATATAAGCAATATTTTATAGATATGAGCTGTTTAGTATTCTTATCCACTAAATAATTTGGTATATTCAGTTAGTTTTCGTAATTTTATGGCTAACAACAGACGATTTTTTATAGTAAAGAAAAGATCTGGGCGGGAAAAAGCTTAACCGCGGGGATCTGAGTGTCACATAGAGAGGATTAAGTTACCCGCGCTATACCGACAGAGGCTGAAGAGCGGCGGTGGCGATGGGTCGGGCAGGTGTCGAGGTGGTGATCGCGGGCGAATAAAGGACCACTGATTACTGTTGATAAGAGGAGAAGTGAAAGACGCGCAGAGGCAGCAATTAATTGAAGCTGAAAGATGAAACAATGAATATATTAACCGAATTAATTCATCTTTTTCTTGTGGCATAAAATAGGCACATAAATAAAAATGAAACTGAAATAGAACATAATAACTGAAAAGCCGTGTATATAGTGTATCATGTGTGCCTGTATTAAACTGTTATTTACAAAGAAAACAAATCATGGAGGAAGATTTTACTCGTGAGAGAAAGTGAGAGTACATTTTTTCCTCAACCTGCCTGGTATGTAGTATTTGTTCAGATAGTAAATTCCTGTTTATTTTATTTTTTTGTATTGATTCAAATACAATTAAAAGGCTGCCACGAAATGGGATCTATGAACACAAGTAAAAAATATAAATAAAGTAAATATATATATATGTGTGTGTGTGTGTGTGTGTACAGGATACTAAATCGATCGTATAGAAGAGTTTTTTCCCCCAATACTGTTATCTTCTATAGTGATTTGTTACGAGGACGATGAATGGTGTGATATCGAGGGTTAAGTGTGACAGGCGGGAAGACAGGTAGCGGGGCGGGGACGGCGAGAGTGCGGGGCGAGGCGGAGGTGCAGGGGGACGAGGGGGTAACTGTGCTGAATGGTGACGTTTTTATGGTTGTCTTTTGTACCTCACAACCGTTCTTCCCCCTCCCTCTCGTTCTTTCTCTCTCTTCTCTCTCTCTTTATCCCCCACTTCTTCCTTCCTCTTTCTCTCTCTTATCTCCGTTCCTCCCTCCCTTATTCACTTTCTCCCTTCTCTCCCTTTCTCTGTTTATATGAAAATAAATGCATAGTCATCTCTTCCTGTTAGCTTCGTTTCCTACCGCGAGAATCTTTATACAAATGTTTGGTCTCATCACTTGCTCGTTGGTTCTCACTCTTTCTCTCTCTTCCTTTTTTTTATTTATATTATTCACATTAGGGTTTCTATCTTGTTCCTCCGTGCTCGTATCGTTACCCAGCTCGACTATCTTCGTGTCCTTGGCATCGTCGCTTCTTCGCCTTGCCGTGTACCGTGCTGTCACATTTTGAATCCACGACACACCGACCGCACTCCTCAGACTCTGCTGCAGGAGAAATAAAGGTCCTCCCCCCGTAAACTGTGTCGTTATGTTCATTGTCAAGGGATGGCTGTCGTCGTCATGTATCTGCGAGTGTCGTTTATGCCCCAGGATGATGCTAAAGAGTACAAAGTTTCGGGGTGGATAATACTTCACCGCCACCTCGCCTCCGTGCCTCCAGCCGCGGCGCGTCCACGAAGATTGGTTTCTTTTGAGCTTTGATTAGATTGGACGTCTGGAGAGATGCAGGTTAGTTAAGGGAGTTAGTAATGGTTCTCGTGGTTTCGAATATATTGACTTTTGATGACTGAGAAGTGCATTGTCTTCCCTTGGTTATAGTTGGGGGAGGGTGTGAGGGAGGCAGCCGCGGGTGAGGTTTCGGCCGCCGGGAACGCCCCTCCCTTATTGGTTTTTCATCGGTATGCGCCTCGAGGCCTAATTTGGGGTTACGATGTTTCACTCCTTTCTTTTTCACGCCATCCCGAGCGTCCATTGTTTTGCCCCGACGACCCGCAGGACCAGCAAGACCCCCCTCTTCCCCCGCCCTCGCCCCCCTCAGGGTGTAGCCGCGCCCCCCTGCCAGTGTTTCGCCCCCTCTCAGGGTGTGGCCGCGTCCCCTGCCAGTGTGTTCTTACTACCGCAGCCATGCCAGAATCCCACCCTCTCCCACTATAGGATGTGGCTGCTGCCTCTATCATTGTCCCGCCCCTTGAGGGTGTGACTGTGGGCCTGCTTTTAGTGTCCTGCTCCCTTGCGGATCTGCTAGAATCTTACATACTCTCCCCAATCGGGGATGTGGCCGCGGTCCCTGGCATGCCCCACCTTCTCGCTTAGATTATGGCCTCGTCCCCTGCCAATTTGTCACCCCCCTTTTATCAGTGTATTCCGTACTTTACCATTGTGCCCCTGCCGCCTACCGCCGAGGCCCTCGCCCACTCTGCCAACAAACATACAGACTCCCTGCTGTCATTAAGAAAGTCCCATCCATCATCCCTTACAAGGCTCTTCGTGACCCGGACGGGCGGGCGGCGGAGGAACACTATAGCTTGCGTGGAGCAGCACCTCCTTGGGTGCAGGAAGAGGCATTATGGAGCCGAAGACTCCGCCAAAACCGTATCGGTGCCGCCTGTCCCTAGCGGGAGCGCGGGGTGTCCGGACGGCCACTGCAAACCCTCGAAGCGGCCGCCTTGTTGACGATGCCCGGCGTCCTGCTCGCCGAAGGAAGGACGACCAGACTTCATATATTACTTAACCTTTTACTTTTAGGAACTCTCTCATGATCTGTAAGGAAATAATATTCACCCTCGCTTGCTGCATTCAAGATATTGATGACATGGTGGGCTGCATGGGAGTCCGGCTCGTAATGTCCTAACTTGTAATGAGGAGCCAGAGGGATGTGACTGATTTGTATTATGAAAACTGATGAAGATCTTGTTGGGAGAGTGGCATTGAAGTTTACCAAGCTGTGTATAAGCCCGGCCGTTGGGTGTCTGGTATAGGGCTGCCGGGCTGGTGTGGGCGTGTGCTGGTGTGGGCGTCGCGCGAGAGGTTTGGATGGGTGGTATGTTACTTAATAGGATATTTCTTTCTCACTCGTATATATAGGTGATGGCCTCCTTGCGATGCCTTGCCACTCACACGAGGATGCATCTCCTGCATGAATGAGTAAACTTGGTACTCGTAACATATCGTCTATGACAGTGGTTCTTAACCTGGGGTACCTGTACCACCAGGGGGTACAAAGCCTTACACCTGGGGGTACGAGACATGCTGACCAATAATTTTCAATATCATATTTATAAGGAGGCTGGAATTATATATTTATGATTATTTTGTCTGTCAACAATAATTGTCTTAACCACCTGGAGTCCAACGGTTCATCATTAAGTGTCATACCACAATAACTTGTAAAATATATTATTAGTTACCGTCATATGTCGTTTTTTCTTGTTTACCGTTGCGTACATCGAGTTCTATACTCGTGTGGTACGTGTGGGCTGAGCTATGTAGTTGTTTGTGTCCCGCCCTGAAAAGTGCATAATATACGGTCAGGGGTCAGGACAGGAACAGGACTTGTCAAGTACTACAAGTACGCGTCGCAGACCCGTCCCCCGCACCCGCGTGGCGGCCAGTTGGCTGAGCTCTTGACTGTGAATTTGTGATTATTTGTCACATGTTCAAGAGGAAATGATCTTATGAATTCGGTCGTATGGACCAAACAGTACATGCCGACCATTACTCCTTACTCTAATTATACTTTTTTCTGACCGGGGCTACGAGACAAATTTATTAGATCTCAAAGGGTACGAGCACTAAAAAAGGTTAAGAACCACTGGTCTATGATGACATTGTCTGTGGCGTCAAGTTTGTGGTGAAAAGTTGTAATGCATTCCATGGCGGGGCGGTGCATGCGAACCACGGCTTCGACTCCTGCTTCACCCACAGTTACCACAATGTTACCTGCCCACGCCTATACTGCGGCGCAACAAGGGTATTGATGCAAAGACACTGTTCAATGTAGCCTACTGTATATAACATTACGTCGATGTTGCTATACTATATGTTGCATCAATGATTTGTTTATTTGGCATGTCGAGGATTTTTTTCATGAAGTCATAGATCAGGAGGGAAAAGGATGACAGACAGATGCTTGTCTGTTTTGCCATGAAGTATGTTAATTTTGATATGATACTGATTGGATCTGATTGATGTGAACTTATTCATTTAAAGCTTCCGAATGAACCGAAAATACGCGCATGACGAGATATTGCCAGTCTGTAATATTGCGACATGACACTGAAATATTCATGAGTATGATGTTTGTAAGCATAATACTTTCAATCTCATGAATTCTCTGAAACATTAATACATTTTTTTATGTTCTTCTTATATTTCATTAATTTCTAACTTGAATTTGATCGATTGAAAAAAAGAGTTGTTAAAAATTATATTCAATGATCTGCGACGAGCCTGAGGATTGACTTATATCACAAACGAGCGTTACTCTGCGTGTTTCCCTAAGCTTGATAAGATCTTGCAGCACTGAGGGATGCAGGCATATATACTGTGATGCAACCAGTCCGTATTAGCTGTGAGGGCTTCATGGTTTTTATTTATTTATTTTTTCTATCATATTTTATTTTTTTTTTTTTTTTTTTTTTTTTTTACGTCTATATTAAAAAGGAATAAATGTAAAATAAGTTTAAAAAAAAAAAGAAAAAAAAAAAAAGGGCTTCAAGGCAGGAGTAAGGCTGTGTCCTACCGTCCAGTGTCATGCCCGCAGCCCTAATAAAGAAACGCCCAGGAACACTGCAGTACCACAACGGGTATTATATATGCAAAAAACGCTAAGCTGCTTCAAGTTTACAAGTTTTATAAGTTTATTGAGAAAAGGGGGAGGAAATCACAAAAATGGGGGGGACAAGTATACAAAAGATACAGAAAAGCAGAAATACAGAAAAAAAAGCTGCTTCACTCAAGGCGATACTTTCTTATACGAGTGACGGGACCCACGTGACGGCTACCACGGTGGCGGCAAACCTAGGCAGGGCGGCCTCATACAGCGGCTGGGGTAATTACGCTGGGATATTACTGTCTGACCAGCCATTAACCGACAGTTGTTAGCTAAGGAGCCCTGGGTGGCCTCTCGTAATCAGCTGGGCTTGTCGTGGTCTTCCTTATCCTGTCCTGCGCCTGCTTGGCTCCTTGAGAATGGTCAAGTAGTGCCTGTCTTTCTGTCACTCAGTCTGCCTCGCTGTCTGGGGATAATACTACTAATACTAATAATAATTTAATTCACGCCCGGAGGCATACAGACAAAAATCAAAGCAACAAGAACAAGCCAAGGAGTAAACTTAAGTACTAGAGCAAAAACAAAAAACAAGAACAAAGTACAGGCACATTAGGGGACATAGTATCAAAGTACATAGAAAATCATACATGGACGACCTGTGCTACCCCACATTCTGCACAAACAGAGCAGGGATGCAACTCCTTGGGATTTGGGCCATGGCCTTGGGATATTTTTTGTCTGTCTTGGGATTTTTTGGAGGATTATTCAAGTATTTCTCCAGTAGTTTATCTCAAGGCAAGCATATAGGCTATGGACCGTATTTAAGATTCAGTTTCAATGTTTTTTTTAAAGACCTTGGGATATTTTTGTCTATCTTGGAATTTTTTGGAGGTCAGTCTTGGGATTTCTGAAAATTTAGAGTGGCATCCCTGGATAAGAGTGACGCTTCATGGTGATGTGGCGCATTGCCCTCTATACGCTTCCTTATAACTTTACTTCACTGTGCTTCGCTTTTATGGAGCGGCATTCAGCGGAGGCCATTTTTCGGTACACTCTGGAATGCCTAACTTATGTGATTGTATACAAGAATATAACGAAACGGAAAATTGCATGAAGCTGCCTGATGAAGAGAGCCCACTTCTGCTGCGTTATGTGATGCCTAATAAGGATATACTGATGGGCGGCGGTGGTCTCTGCGATGGAATACAGGGCCGGTGTTCCATAAAATAGGTAGCGCCTGTAAATAAGTCACAAAACACTGCGACACCGCCCGTGTTTGCCAGCTTATGGTAACTTTCCCCTACTAAATATATGTTTATCAGTATAAAAGGTATACTGTTATCTTCGGAAATGCTTGTTCTATAATATTATCAAATAAAAAACCGTAAGACACACTAAAGAAAGGCCATTATGAGACTCAAGAAATATGCATGAACTTAATATTCTATGAAACTCTTCGTCATTTAATACTTTGCGAGAAAACTTTTTACATGGAGAATATCAATAGAAGCGGAATTTCATTAGCTTTCCATTGATACATTTCGTTTTCTGATAAATGAATTAGCAGCATGCATAAATTAGCGTTAACTAAATAAATAACACCATCAATCGGGAAAAGTTACCCGATTTCATGATGTTATTTATTTAGTTAACGCTCATTTATGCATGCTGCTAATTCATTTACCTGAAAACTAAATTTATTTGATGCAACAGCGGCTGTACAGGGAAATAGAGGGGCATGCAGAATCTTGGTAGGGAACGATGGGGTTCTGTCACTTATCTATTCATTAATATATTCATTTTGTGTGTAAGCAGTGAGTGACCTCATTAAGGACCGAAATAGTTACTTCGCAGCTTCGTAGGAATAACCAAAGGGAATATATTTTGTCAGATTGACTTTTATAAATGTCTGTTTATTCATGATACTTTTATAAATGGTCTGTGTTGTTAAAATTTCACACATTGTCTCTAGTCCATAACCAAATTTATGTTGCAAGTAAACATTTACCACGAGGGTGCAATGTCGCCAAACAAAATGTATCTTAAGACCGCGAGTGGTTGCAGAGTAAACACAGTTGTACACAACGACTCTGCAAGGAGTCTCTGCAAGACGTCCAGGACTGTCTGCACACACACAGCCACCCACACGCCCACACTCAGCGAAAACGAGACACACAACACACACCGCACACCACGCTTAGACCCAGCAACATCTGTCACCCCCACACACACACACACACACACACACACACACACACACACACACACACTCCGTGGTACTCCGTGGTACTCCGTGGTGTAAGGGATAGCACGCTCGGTCCACAACCGAGAAGTCCCGGGTTCGATCCCCGGGCGGAGCGGAAACAAATGGGTTGTTTCCTTAAAACCTGACCCCCTGTCCACCCAGCAGTGAATGGGTACCGGGTGTTAGCCGGGGTTTGTGACCTGCTCTCCGGGGTGCTGGTTTCGGCCAACACAAAGCACTAAGGATGAATGATATAAAAATGTTGATATGGAGACGGGGCCACACGAGCATTGCTCTGGCCCTGTAAAATACAACTAGATGAATACAACTAGATGAATACACACACACACACACACACACACACACACACACACACACACACACACCTCATTATTAAGAAGAAAAAAAAATCTTGTTCTTCTTACTATGATATACGCGTGCTTCGTCTTTTTCTCCTTTTTTTTTCTTTCTTCATCTTCATCATTTTTTCTTGTTGTTGTTGTTCTTCTTACTATGATATACGTGCTTCGTCTTCTATCTTTCTTATGTTCTTTTTTTTCCTATTTCTTCATCATCATCATCATTTTTGTCTTGTTCTTCCTCTTCTTCTTTCTATCATCATCATTATTGTCCTTATTATAACAGTAGAATGTCAGTCACTCTAATATGCTATCATTTAACGTACTGGTATCCATTTTATCCTTATCCATCAGTTTCCTGTTTCCACACGTTCGCTTCTACTTCATATCTCTCTCTCTCTCTCTCTCTCTCTCTCTCTCTCTCTCTCTCTCTCTCTCTCTCTCTCTCTCTCTCTCTCTCTCTCTCTCTCTCTCTCTCTCTCTCTCTCCTCTCTCTCTCTCTCTCTCTCTCTCCCTCCATCTTCTCACTATCTCCTTAGCTGACTCATTCTTAGATCAGTTTCGTGTTTCACTCTCCAGTCATCGTCTCACAGCGTTCTTACTTTTTCCGCCTCAGCCCCCATGTAGTCGTCTAGAAATCCAGCACCCTAATCTGGCTAACATCTGGTTACAGAGTCTACAGTTGCTTGATCATTTTTTTGTTCATCCCCAAATAAACACGAGCATGCCAATGGAGTTTTCTTAACTACGCTCAGCCTGCCTCACACCTCACATTTCAGGCTAGATCTATCTTACCGTAATCTCTGTACTTCTTGGCCATCAGATTACCTTCAATACAACACTGAAACATTTCTTATAAAAATGATAGTTATCATTTTATTTGTCTGCACTTGGTGAAAATATTGGCAAAACATGAATATTGAAACTAATCTTAAAAATCGTCTTTTCATAAAAAAACACAAGTTCAAGCAATGAGCTTCAGGAATATCTACTGTATGTACTTCCTGAGTACTGTTTTGGGTGTAATGTCTCTCTTGCGAACATTAACAAGAAGTATTTAAGTGCTTGGCACCTCACGACAGTCCGGGATGGAAGACAGTTGAGAGCGTTTGTTACTATTTCCGTCTCGAAGACGAAAGTCTCCTTTATTGGAAACGTATGGGAGCGATGCCACGAAATTCCGTAGAGATAAAGTGTGATGAGATAGGGGTATAATAGTTAGGATGACAGTTTCTGGTATTGAGGATTAGAGTATCGAGATATGAGCTGTAGTAAGGAGCGGGGCGCGGCTGAGTCCTACCGTGTGGTGTCTACAGAAAGGGAGATAACAGATCCTGCCGCGGGATGGTTTTTTCTGTGGAGATGCTGAACGTCCACCTCTGTTTTGGTATAATTTTTGTCCAAACGTAGAAGTCAGTACACCAACACAAACTACTGGTATCTCATTTATCCTTACATACAAGTTGTATCATTTTCTCTGCTCGCCTCATCTCTGCTTGACTTCGTTTTTTTCTCTTAACATTTTTAAGCTTGCATCGTTTTCCATATTCATTCTTCTTTGCCATCTTCTCACCAAGTCCAACACATAAATTTACTACATTCTTTCTTCATTATGTAACTACTCCTTTCGTTTGTGTGTATTTGAAGGTTTTCGTGTATATGCCCAGTCATAGTCTAGCACAGGGCAATTTTACGTCAGCACCATGTAGTCAGGTCTAGATCAGCAACCTAGTCTGGCAACTTGTAGATGGCGAGTCTACAGTTGGCGGCTTAGTCTTCCAAAAAAACTCCCCATACTATAGGCACAAACAATATAGTAAAGAGCGTGGACAAACTCACTCAAGCATAAACAGCAGGGTAATTGAACATACACTCATCAATGTGATTTTTGTTTTGCTTATGTGCGACTAGTTTCTGAAATCGAGGCTTCGTGTTGGTCAGAGCCACCCTCATGTCGTGGAGCAGCCTACCATGAGGGCGGTTCCGGGCAATTGTTTTGATCTGGAAGATGGTGGAGTTCGAATGCCTTTTCACACAGATAGGTAGTTGGAAATGGAATGATCATCTCCAGCGCTGCCCTCGCCAGTCCAGGGTACGCTACCAACTGATCACACCAGAAGCCAGACAATGGCAGACAAGTACGGAATTTTGTCTGACAACCCTGGTTCACCTGCAGATCAATAAGCTCCTCCTTCAGGTTATCAGCATCACTCATGTCTGCCAGGCAGGGATGCTGAATCCATTCTGAAAATGTATGATTCTTGGGAAAGTACTTTGTCATGGTGGTCTCAAGCTGCGAGAGGTGAGCAACAGTATTTTCTACAAGCATGGGACTGACTGTCTTATTCCCCAATTTCTCGTCCAGGATAGGAAAGCTTCCCACATTCCCTCCCTGGATTCGACAATTCCAGAGTGAGAGCTTCTTCTTGAAGGTTTCTACCTTCTCTGCACAAACAAGATTGTTAGCAAACATGCCTTGCATGGACAAGTTGAGTTCATTCAAATGGCTGAAAATGTATGCCAATTGGGAGAGAGAGAGGATGAACATTTCGTCCTTACAATTTTCAGCGAACTTATTCTGATACTCTCGGAGGAATATTGCAATCTCATTCTTGAGCTCTGCAATACGGGTCAGGATTTTCCCACGTGAGAGCCACCGCACTTCAGTGTGGAAGAGAAGGACTTTATGTTCACTTCCCATCTCCTCACAAAGTATTATCTTGATCACTCTGTGTCTGTGGTTTAAAGGACGACCCCGCATGAAATTCACAACTTGAACATAGACAGATAGAACTTCTTTGAGGTGAGGCGGCAACGTCTTTGCAGCCAAAGCATGGCGATTGAGAACATAGTGTTTCATGATGATAACTGGTACCCTCCCTTTACCAAATTAGTACAGCCAGACCTATTCCCTATCATGGCTGGGGCACCATCTGTGTAGACCGACCCTGTCTTCTCCTACTTGATCTGATGCTTCTCAGAGAACTCGTCCAAGAGTCGGAATACATCCGCTGCCTTTGTCGTCGTTTGCAATGCCTCGCAGAAGAGGAATTCATCTTTAATTTCACCGTCCTTGATGTACCGGTTATACAAAATCAGTTGACTCATGTTGGAAACATCAGTTGATTCATCCAACTGGAGACTGATGCAGATGGGACTGTCCATAATCTCCTGAACAATCTGGTCTAAGATGTCGCAGCTAATATCTTCAACTTTCCCTGAGATGATATCGTTGAACAGAGGCACTTGTTTCATCTTCTTGGCTGCCTCTGTTCAAAGAACCAGTTCTACCATCCGAATGGTGCATGGCTTAACCAGGTTTTCCGGAGCCGAATGCGAATCCTTCTCCCTGATGCACTGGTATGCCACCTCATAGGAAGCTTGCAGAAGGGATTTCTGCACTGGCTTGAATCCAAGTCGGGTTAGTGTGCCTTTCTGGTCATATCTAGCCCTCTTAGCCTGCAGAGCCTCGATAGTCTGTTCTTGTTCTGCAGCTGGATGCTTCACCTGGTGTTCTTGGAGTCTAGCAGGCTTCAAATTTGAGTTGCAAATAATACAATGGCCGGTCCTACACAGTGTGGTCTGGTCCTCCACGATCATCCAGGAGTGCAGTGAAGCCACACGTGACATATTCGTCACACCATTTGCGTGTCTTTGGCATTACATAATCACACAAGCCTATGGACAAAGAAGCTGTTAGCAAAAATGCACCAATATAAATTAGACATTTGACCTTCAAAATTTGATTGATTGGTGTTTTGACCATAGGTAAAGTTCCCCCCCTAAAAAACTTCATAAAATTGGAGTAACTACTTTATGAGTGATGTTAACAGAGAAACAAACAAACAGTCACAGACAAAGTATTATTCCACCTTCACCACCTTCGTGAGTGAGTTAGAGCGAATGAGGAAGAGTACACCTTTCAATGGTCTTACCAATATTACTGGAACTTGAAGTTAAGGCGAAACACAACGATGCGGGGGTTAGAGCTGTTCTGCTACTACGCAGCTACTGCCTGCAGCGGCGCGCGCGTCTCACCGCCTCATGTCAGACTTCAGCACTCTAGTGCAAGTATACTCTCAATAAAAGTCAGTATAATGAGATTAAAGTTTATCAAATAAAAATAGTACTCTTGTCAAAAAGTATCCCTTCGATATATTTGTATATATTGCAAGGAACTCTAATATTGTACCACCATATATGCAGCATTTCCCAGCACCCCCTAAATTTGATTTCAGCACCCCCTGGGGGTGCTAGCACCCCAGGTAAAGAAACACTGGACTCTAGCAGAAGTCGATATGAAATTCCATGCTTCATTTTTTATGGTCATAATTATATATTGATAGTATCTGCGTCAGTATCGTTTATGTATACGGGAATTAAGTTTTTTTTTTCTTTAAACAACGCGATGTCTTCCCTGCCTAGTCACATGTATATTAATTAACAACAATGTATAATGTAACATGTGTATATTTATTAAAAATGTTTAGTTTTGTGCCTTATCAAAATCAAGTATTGGCGTCCAGCCTCTGGCCCCTTTGCTTTTGGCTCAGTTCTTGCGGCTGGAACGTGGCAGCGAGCCACGTCAAATCGCCGTTAAGACCACGGGTCTTATGGTAAGAAGCAGCTCGCTTCGCTCGCTGCCAATAACTTACTCTCAACAAGACACAATCCAACAAACAAAACCTCCTCCTCTCTCTCTCCTCTCTCTCTCTCTCTCTCTCCTGAACTCCTCATCTCTCTCTCTCTCTCTCTCTCTCTCTCTCTCTCTCCATCTCTCTCTCCTCTCTCTCTCTCTCTCTTCTTCAAATCTTTTCCTCCCTTACTCCATCACCCTTCCTCCCTCTCCCTAACTTTGCCCCCCACCTCCTC
>JACEEZ010008867.1:273176-288176 GCA_016584305.1 Chionoecetes opilio | reverse complement strand
AAGCTACTTTTCGAAATTTTATGGTTATAACAACACGCGATTTTATACATTAATGGAAAGATTTGGGCGTAAAGGGGTTTAAAGTGACTCCTGAATGATGAGAATTACTTGAAAACTAAATCAACATGAAGAAAAAACATCAGATTTATTTCGATTTAATGTAAGTTTTTCGTCGTTTCATCTTTGTGGTAATATAACGAAATACATCTAAAAATAATAAAAAAAAAAAACAGGATCATATTTATTTCAAACTAATGTAAGTTGTTCGTCGTCAATTCTATTTATCAATATTGTCAAGTGCTGAAAAGATCAATTCGTCTCCCCGAGCCCAGCAGTGAAGGTATGTAAAATATTATGTGTCCAGCAGTGAAAAGGTTAATATTTGTGGTAATAAAATCGAAGATAGAATTCTCAAACTATAGATAAAGAAGTAAAAATATCAGATTATTATTAAGTAGTTTTCGTTTTATTGTGGTAATATAACGTACTTTTCAAATATAAAAAAAACGCATTTTTCAAACTAAAAGTTGTCGCGTCAATTTTACAAGCAATTGAAATACAATTGTCTAACCCTAGCCACAGAAGAGTAGAAATAATATGTGTAGATGAAGGGTTATTTTGTGGTAAAAACGAACACTAAATATCAACATAGAAAAGGGTAAAAGGGTATAAATAGATGTAATCATCTCACTTCTTTAAATATACCCGATCGATGAATGACGTGAAAATAAGCAGAAGAGGTTAATAATGTGGTATTAGATGAACGAAATATAGATTTCCCAGAAGCAGAGGGTTAAAAGAGTAAGATGTGACGAGACGAAGAACTCGATGATATGACCATCAGAAGAATAGAAGAAAATGCATCGTGTAACAGAGTGAATTTGCGTATCCACAGAGGAATGAGTGGGAACAAAGGAGAGAGTACGTTCTCTGATGATGGAGAGATACTCAGATGTATTACCACAGAGAAGATACTCGGGGAATTAATGCATGAACGGGAATGCGTTAAAGTAGGGCAAGAGTGAAACAGAGAGAGGTTGGATCTTGATGATGGGGATTACGATTAAACATGAGAGAGAGAGAGAGAGAAGTCTGTGATAGAATGAAGTAAGGTAGAGAGTAAGTGAGAGAGAGACGAAGTAGGAGAGAAGTGGATGAAGTAGCGAGCGAGAAGAAAGTTGTGTTGGCATATGGTTGTTCTATTAAGTGCTGTATAAGTGTCTGACTAGATGATAGTGTGTAGTGGAGGGGTAAGTGTGTGTGTTGTGGATCAGGTGTGTGTGTGTGTGTGTGTGTGTGTGTGTGTGTGTGTAAGTGTGGTGTGTGTGTGTGTGTGTGTGTGGTGTGTGTAAGTGTGTGGTGTGTGTGTGGGGTAGTTGTGTGTTGTGTGTGTGTGTGTGTGTGTGTGTTGTGTGTGTGTTGGTGTGTGTGTGTGTGTGTGTGTGTGTGTGTGTGTGTGTGTGTGTGTGTAAGTGTGTGGTGTGTGTGTGTGTGTGTGTGTGTGTGTGTAAGTGTGTGGTGTGTGTGTGTGTGTGTGTGTGAAGTGACGGGAGATTAGTGACATGTGTGCGAATGGTAAGGAATTCTTTGAGTGTTGTTTGGCATCAGTGTATGGTGTGTGTCTGTGTCTGTGTGATGTGTGTGCTGTGATGGCTGTGTGGTGAGTGGTATTGTCTGCTCCATGGCATCAGTGCTGTGCTGACGGTGTTGTCTCTCTGCCTCAGGAGGACGGCGAGGCGGAGGAGGACTCGCGCGACCTGGTGCTGCGGGCGGAGGCGCTGCACCGCCAGCGGGAGTCGCTCTTGTCGTCGCCACAGGCGCTCATGAACGCCATGCGGGGCGGCGGGCCGCCCTCGCTGGTGCCGCCGGGGCCCCACCTGCCCTTCATCCCCAGCACGGTCGGCCTGCCGCCCACCACGCAGATGCCGCCCACGCCAGGCTCGGCGGGTTCGCGCGACTCCTCAGGCAACGGCGCCCGCACGCCCTCCCACACGCCCGAGCCCCACCAGAGTCAGCAGTCCTGGAGCTTCGAGGAGCAGTTCAAACAGGTCAGCTGATTTTTATATTCTAGATATAATAAGAGTATACACATTTTTTTTTTCTCTCTCTCTCTCTCTCTCTCTCTCTCTCTCTCTCTCTCTCTCTCTCTCTCTCTTCCTCTCTCTCTCTCTCTCTCCTCTCTCTCTCTCTCTCTCTCTCTCTCTCTCTCTCTCTCTCTCTCTCTCTCTCTCTCTCTCTCTTTTTTTTTTCTTCTCTCTCACTCTTTCTTTTTCTTTCTCCCCTCCCCATGCACGCATGTAGATAAGTTGACAGGTAAGTGAAATATGATCTTTTCAATGGCCAAAACGTCACTTCCACAAGCCATACTCGTAGAGGAATGATTCGTCAATACGATAAAAACACGAACCTGGAGGTGCATGCAAGCTGTCCATCTATATCATACTGCATGGTGTCTTGCCCGTCCCGCCTGAAGTGCTTGCGTGCGGCAAATTTGCAGGTATCGTTACAATTCATTGATCCTCGTTGCACATCCGTCGGTTGCTAATTGGATATTTGTATACTGGAGGAGGTGAAATATATTAAATTTGATCTTGCATTTAGCCTTGAGTCATAGGTTTATCCATCAGAGACTTCAAGGTCAAGGTCAAGGTCAAGGTTATAGTAAGTGAGTGCTGTGGCAACGCGAAACTTTTGAGGGTATATCTTACTGGGTATACCTTTAGGACTTATAGGAGGCATATGTGTAGGGCGAGACAACCGGGGACCAGATTTGTGCAGGCCTCCATGGGATATAAAGGATTAACCCGACGTGTTAATGCATTGTACTAGATTTTTTTGGTGGTTTTAGGGTGTAGCGGAAGGATATGATGCACATGAATATAGATCATACTCGAGTGCTGAGTTGTTGTTGTTGTTCTTGTGACCTTTGACGCTTAGTATCGCTTCATAGGTCCTCTTCAAACTTAGTCTCCTTAGTTAACAGATTTGTCAACTCTTCCCTTGGCTATTTCACCTGGGATAATAA
The DNA here is from genome assembly GCA_016584305.1 of Chionoecetes opilio. Classification (NCBI taxonomy): domain Eukaryota; kingdom Metazoa; phylum Arthropoda; class Malacostraca; order Decapoda; family Majidae; genus Chionoecetes; species Chionoecetes opilio. The sequence continues at coordinate 285,151 of JACEEZ010008867.1, read as the reverse complement.
AACATTTTCATTAGTTTTCGGTCCTTCTACTGATACTAACATCCTAATTCATGGTCTCCTTTGTGTTCTTTTCTCCCAACAACACCAAGACCTTTGTTTGTGCTTGTCAAGTGGTGGACCATCGATATTTTGTGTTTTTCGACTTCATTGATTTGTTCAGTATTGCGAGTTGCCTTTAGTCGCTCCAGCCCCTCCTCAGTGCCTCACATACACTCACACTCGCCTTGTAAGGACGTCAAATTGCATTATAAAGTTGCGAATATACAATCTCGCCTGTTGTTATCATATATTCTGACTTCCTTTTGTGTTTTCCATCAGTTTTTCTTTGTATCGTTTTCTCTTTCTTTTTGCTTTAATACTTTTGAGTCCCATCTCCTTTTTGAGAAGTTTTGATGTGATTATAAATTGTGAATATACGACCAATTTTGTGTCATATGATCCTTTGTGTAGTGTCAAGTTTTTAACTTTCGTTTAATTTCCATATATTGTTTTGTCTTCTCGCTCCTTGTCTTCATAATTTTCAACTCACTCTTGATGACTTATGCCTTTGTTGTTGTCGTATTTTACCACTTGCCATGAACGTACTTTAAGATATTATGTTTCTTAATGCAGTATATTGATATAGTCAGAGTTTATGTGCAGTTTCCAGCCACAAGCAGTATTTTATTTTTAGGTCCCCTCCAGAGCTACGTAGATAACAGTTAAGTCGCCAGGACAATTTTTTTCTTTCTGTTTACAGACGTGTGGTGGCGTTAATACTTACATTTCTACATCCATGATTTCAGGAAAGTTAGAAGGGGCTATCTGGAGAGTCTTGTCATTTTGTGTCTTCATCTGTGTCATATTAGGGCTATAAATGAACAATTACAAAAATATCTTCAAAGTGGCTACCAACAGTAGAGTCGCCATCTAGTGTTTATTTACCGAGTGTCGTACCGCTGTCGTCGTCGCCCGAAAAAAAAACGCGTAGCGAAATTTGAAACAGTCTAGACTTGCAGATACAAAGCAAAACAACGCTGAAACAGGGTAGATTATACAGTGATGATATAAACTACTGTGTAACATCTTCAGTGGCACATAAAAATCAGTAGTGATGCTATAATTCGTATTATATGGCGGCTGGCGACATCACTGCAGGTGGCGACTTTACTGTTATCTACGGTAGGGCACTAACTGGCCGTGCACTATAGGTTTGGCGTGGACCAAAAAAAAAGGCTTTTCAAACTGCAAAGTAGTCAATTTTTCCTTTTTCACTTTTCAATAAGGAATATATCTTATTTTTTCAAGTTTGTAATTTCCATCCCTCGCATCTTATAATTTTTTTTACCGAAGATGTCTAACTCCATTGTTCTGGATGTGGCCAAGCTCAGTAGTAGTTAGCCATGGTCAAAAGCCTGCGAATCTTCTTTTTTTTCACTTTATTTTCAATCCATTTCCTTTGTATTCTCATTTAATGGGTTTTGTATTTGTGCTGAAGTTTTATTTCTCATTTTATTGATTAAATATTTTTTTCGTACGTATTCTTTGATCTTTATCCAAAAGTTTTTGGCAATTTTGTACCCTCCCTTAACACGCCATGTAACGTCCAGACTCCCCTATAGAAAGATAACGTAACATCAAATTTGTAGCAATTTCTTTCTAAATAAAATTTTGAATAGCCTAAATACATTGTTATCTTCAGATTTTCTTAGAAACCTGAAAAAGTTATGAAACACATGGCTGCACCCCCTCCCCCATGCACGGTCACACAACTCTGATTAAGTAAATCAGCACAGGCAATCAAATGGTTTGCCCGCGAAAACCGGGAAAATAGCTCACTCATTCCGCCGGGCACTGCTTGATCATGTTTAGCTTGAGAGAGACAGTGTCATTAGCTCTACAGTAGTCTAACTAAGTAAAGGGTTCCGGTCTAACTATTTTTTTTTTATAAGCATTATTTATACCGATTATTTTCATCGAACTTTACTAAATAACTAATACTGGTATAGTAAATTACTATTTACAGTTTAAAAAGAGTGAGTTAATTAACAATTTCGTGAATGTTGAGTATACTTTTATTTATTTAGATGATTGGCTTATTCATACAACTACGTATATGGATAAACTATTAGATTTAAGACATTAAGTTGAATCTCTAGCTGCCGTACGCCTTGGGACGCTCGCAGATTACGTATTTGACGTTATGACAAGACACGTCGTGCCAGACAATGCCGTCACCATAGAAGTTGTTGCAGTCCTCGTCGCCCTCTGCGTTATCGGGCTGGGCGCAGTTCAACCTGTTGGTGCAGTTAGGAAACATTTTTTAGCATTGAAAAAGTAAAAAATTTAGATGTGGGTTACCAGTATTGATCCATTGCAACCAAGCCGTAACAGACCTGCCGGTGTGGGACCAGTTAGTGTAAAGGGAAGCGACGCAAGTCTGCCATTTCCAATCGTACGACGCAGAGACTCTCTTGCCGCTCGTCCAGATGTAGGGCACGCGATCTGAAGAAGTCAAGTGTATACATGTATGCTGCGGTTGTAAGGAGAGTTCATATTAAATGTATTATGCACGTAACCAAGACTTACAGGCGCTGATGATAGCGCTGATCAAGGAGTCCTCCGCGTGGTACTCGAAGCTGACTGGGTGGAAGCCCACGGGGTGGCCGTCGGAGGGCAAGGAGCGGCAGTAGTGTTCAGCATGGGCGTGGGTGAAGGTCTGTCCGGGATGGTGGCACCAGGAAAAGTGATACTCACGTCTGCTGAGGGATGTCTCGTGCACCTGATAATCAGTCATTATTAATGTTAGTATTCCTTTCAAATTCTTTTAAACATTTCAAATTCTTTAAAACATAATATACATGTAGAAGTATACACCTATTGTACTTAAGTTAGGTAGTTTGTACAACATTGGCTACTCACTAAAGCTCCTGCACCGAAGCTGCAGGGCAGCGGGCCTCAGGAGCAGGAAGGAAAGGCTGTGGCAGGTCGGCGAATGGAAACACAATTCTGTGGGACCGCAGGAAGCACCCCCGGGAACACTCCTTGAGGCACACGTATGGAGGTGGCCACCACGGGGAACGCCCCTTTAGTGGATGTTGTAGCTTGAGAAGAAAGGCCGAAGAAAGACTGTCCTGAAGCTCCCGCAGGTGTGCCTGAATTACCTCCCCCGATCACAACCACAGTGTCAGCCAAGGGCGTCCCGTCATAGCTGACTCGCTGTCCCGACACAGCGGCCACCACAGCCGCTTAACACAAAGACACCATATGCACTGCATCTGTAAAACAACATAAAACTCATCGTAACGGGTAAATTAAGAACTCCCACGAATCTTTGTATACAATAACCTTCAAAGGAGAAGGAGGGTGGCACAATTATCACCACCACTCACCTTGTTGTTGTGTTCAGGCTGGAAACTTCAGGAAGTGTGGCTCACCATTGCCTTCCATCGCTCGTCGTCACCTCGGGTGCCCCCTGATTTGGCTGAGGCGCGGGGCACCGTCACGCCCCACGCGTTGTACTACACATACACGGCACAAACACAGCATACACAGTACATACGCGGCAGGGCGTCGGGAGACAAGAGTCATTGCTGTAAGCAAGGCTACACACCTCTACGCTGCTGCCCATGCAGAAAAGTGTTTTGTCTTGTGCAACTATATACCTTATTTATTCTATTTTGTAAAACAATTATGTTCGTGTGTGTTTTGGTAGCGAGGAAGGCTTCGTGTGACCCGCCTGACGAGACTCTCTCCCTGATTTCCTTACTGCGGGCGCTGCGGTGTTGACAGAGTAGATAGTGGCGGGTAATGGCTTGCCAAGAGGCACCCTCACTCCCATGTGCACCGGAGCGTCACTATACGAAGGCAACACAGATAGAGGCAGTGACTGCGGGAAATGTCCAAGCACTGCTTGACACAGGATTCTAACCCTCGTCCTTGATGGTTTGGGCAACGGTCTCCATCACTTTGGCCAACATTTAATAATATCAACATATATTGACCGAACATTTAACGCTGCCTTTTAAAGCAGCTACACATAAAAACCTTGATACACACACACACACACACACACACACACTACCACCACAGTTACTGTTGAAGTGTCATCAATGACCAAGTGTTTTCCTTCATTATCCAGGAAGAACAGGTTGAATAACGGCAGTTATATCAGTGAACGTTGTTGTAGTAGTAGTGGTGGTAGTATGCAAGTAATAGTAGTAGCGACAATAACTTAATTGTTTAAACCGACAAATTTGTCATTATAGTATGTTTCCCAAATAGTAGCAGTAACAGTAATAGTAAAAGTAGTTAGCCTATAGTAGTTGCAACTGTAGTAATAATAGTAGTATTAAGATTAGTGTATAACAGTAGTAGTAGTAGATGCACTTTTCCGATGGTTCAACACGTCAGTGCTTTTCATGTTTTAAACGCAATATAAAACAAGATAACCTGTGACATTCCAGTTTCGATGAAATTATTAGTGTTATTGTTATTCTTAGTCCCGATACGAGGCGTGTGGAAGGAGTGAAGCCTATTTTTATGGCATAGCATTGAACTAAACGAAACATTCCAAATATAACGACGCTTTTGTGTGGAAATGGCAGAGGAAAGCGTGTGCAAGGCATACAGACACAATATATGGACCGCATCGTGTTTTGTCCGTTCAAGACTTTCACTGCAAATTCGGTTCACGTTGAATGAGTGAATTGAATAGTTAAATAATTTTATATTTTGAGCATAATATTATCATGCTCCAATATATCTTGTGTAGGTTAATTATAATCTTGAATTAATGAGCCCTTAAAGTAATCGTCCACACTAGGGGTGTGCAGCCTTTTTGAACAAAGGGCCACGAGTCCTGACTCTGTGCCTTGGAGGGCACATACTACACGCTAGTCACCAGGGTGCTGGTACTGGACCAGGGTAGGTTCCGGGTACACAGATCCAGATCGTACACCACACGTTACCACTGGTAGCATGGTAATAGACTGAAGTAACTAACCACATGCACATGTGAATGAAATACGAAAAAAACTTATGTTGCAGGATGTATACAAGCATAACATATTCATTCACACCTTCGCTAACCAGTGGCGGAACTGCGGGGCGGCACGTGCCGTCCATTTTAGGGCGGTGCCCCCCCCCCCCCCCATATTCATGGGGGTGACAATTATTTAATATAAAATAATAAATTGGTAACATCTGAAAAAATGAGAATATATATAATATATATATATATATATATATTATAATATATATATATATATATATATATATATATATATATATATATATATATGAAAACTATGGTGCCCCCCATATACGCCTGTTACTCCCTCGAGTGCCCCCCAGTTTCTACACCCCAGTTCCGCCACTGTCGCTAACCAGAAGTTGGTATCTGTGTCATTTACACACTTATTAGACCTGACTGATTTGAGACGCTCTCTCCCTCTCTCTCCTCTCCCGCTCTCTCCCTGTCTCTCCCTCTCGTGTGTCTGTCAGTCCGTTGAATTCAGTTCAGTCTGAAATTATGTAACACCAGCTAGTGCCCCCCTCCCCAAATAGTAGGTGTCCATACCAGCTAGTGCCCCCCTCCCCAAATAGTAGGTGTCCATTTTTTTCTTAAATACAATATATAATTCTAGCCAAAATACCTGAACATTATTATCTTTAGGTTTTCTTTAAAAAAAACCTTGAAAATGTAATGTAACACATGGCTGCACCCCCCCCCCCCCCGCCCTCCACTTCCCTCCTTAGGCGTTACGTAATTTTTGAACGGCCCCTTGTATGGTATGGGCGCTTGCCTTTCTTACCTCTCTGGATGCTGTGTCCGAGGCTGAGTGCAGCAGTTTTGCGATAAGCCCCTGCTGATCCTGAATGACTGACACTTTCCTTTGATACCTAATCTTTCTTCAAGTGCATATTTTTTATCTTTTCTCGTAAAATCCCTTTACTTTGTACTTTCATCTGCTTTTCTTGGAAGTGTAGCATGCGTACTGCGTCTCCGGGTGTGGCACGCCGACCCGAGTGTAACAGTTGGACGTGTAATCTCAAAGCCTCTCATTGGACGATCCAGGGATGGTGCGAGTGAAGCAGAGGTCGATTACCACCAGACTCGTCCTTGTGACTGTGACGTAAGCTCAAGGCAAGAACGTCCGCCTCGCCTCCAGACTACGACGTCTGTGCACAATGGAGGAAGAGTCGTTTTGGCGTGTCTGCGCGCTGTTGCCTCTGCCTCTCTCGCTCTGGGCTCCTCGGTTATGATTGGTGTACGGGCGTTGACTCCCCGCCGAGGACGGGTTTCGCTGGGACTTAATGCATAGCCGGTGGAAGGCTTGTATTAGCCTGTGGGCGTGGCGTTGTTTACAGCCGTGGTGCCTGCGTGCTTAGGTCATGATATGCTAATGAAGCAACAACGAGTGTCAATCAGCGAGTCTCCGCCGCGGCCCCAGCAGCGCCAGCACCAACACCTTGGGTCCCGCGCCACCACCCACGGGAACACCCCAAGCAACACTCCCATTAACATTTTTCTCCGCGTACAACATCTGTGTTGCGTGATGCAGTGTTACATAGCGTGTTTACCGGCAAGCATCTGCAGCACAGTGACAGCGGCTGCATGGAACTGCGGCTGTGCTGTTACAGTGTAGATATGAATAGAGGGTGTGCGTCTCATAAAGGTTAATGTAATTCATTATTTACAGATTTATTTGGTAGTAAAGAAGAAACACGTTTTCATTGCGTATATCTTGAGTCATCCATCTTCGTGTCGCCTGAAAACTTTGAAAGCTTTAGTGTTGCATGAATCAAGGCACATCAAGAATCTTACCTATGCATTTATACACACGCGGGCGACCTGCATTAATTCCCGTGGCAAACGCAAACCATTTCCTATTTTTCATGAAGATTTTAGTAAGACTCGTTCCTGGAAGTGGGAAAATTCAAGGAAGAAATCAAATGTTATTATCATAATTGTTGGGTCTGTCTCATCATTCATCAGAGGCTTAAGGGAGAAAAAAGTTCACAAAGTCTATAATTCTATTTCGTAGAATGAGTAATGCATGGATGCTCCTTGACGTTATAAGGCACAACATGTATTGCACTGTGCTAAATTTAGAAGACGCTTAGCACAAGACTCACTGCGTAGCGGATTACTTGAAGCTTAAACGGACGTTTTGTATGATACTAATTTGTGCAAATACTTGAAACTTAACACAAGACACGTGCGTTTCCCAATACGCTCTATTTAGCGCAATACTCAAATTTCGTCATAATTATTGGCAGCTTCATTGTACTATTTTTGTCAATCCCTAGAGGGATTGACAAGGGATTTACATATAGTAGTAGTATACTACTACTACTACTACTAACTATACTACTACTACTACTACAATGCCTCCTTATACCACACTGTACTGTACAGACAAACAAACCTCATCTCTTTAAAACACCTCACCTCATAAAAGACAGAAGGGGAATAGTTGCTATCCTTCGCCTCTTATAAAGACTACTTGCAGGCGTCATGGGGCTTTTACATAGGCTGGAAGATGTCCCTAAAACTCCATCCATGCTGACAGTCCTAGGGGGCGTCACGGAGCCGCAGAGCAAGGCTACAAAGCGTGTGACCTGTGGCGGCATGCTCGTGTTGAGGGGCGGCGCGGCGTCACATTGTGCATTGTTGCCGGGGCGTGTTGGCAACCACCGACTGTCATAGAAAACGGGAAGACGTTGCTGCGCCGCCACCCGATCACCGCCTTGCGTCGCTCGGGGTTTCCTGTTTTCTCTCGGTTGGTCTTAACGACTGTGAATAAATGGCTCGGCAGCGTAATGATATCCTTGGGTAATGTAGTCCCGTGTTTGATATTTTACTGCCGCATTAGAAAGCAGCGCCGAGTAGCAGGTTTGCGCGGGAACGTCTGCTAGTGTAGTTGTTTGTCTCTGGGGAAATTTCATAGCGTTATGATCCATACTGAGGCAGAAGAGTATGTATGTGTTGCCATACAAGCCGTGGCGGATAATTAACATGTAGGAGCTCTGAGCGATGGTGAGTGCGGCTAGATAGGGAAACATTCTCTCTCGGTTGACTTACTTTCCATCAGTTTTATTTATGTTGTAAACACGTATGTGTACACACTTTACTGACATATTTCACTGTTCAATTTGCAAGGTACTACATACAAATAGTGTCAGTTAGATTTAGTATTGTATTTTGCCTCTACTACTTAAGGAATGTTGAATTAAAAATGTTGGACTAAAAAAAAAAACCTCGTATTGTTTCGTTATTGTTACTTACATGTTTTGTATATAAACTTATATATTATTTTTTTGTCAATAAACTACTACTTCTACTACTATACGTTTACCATTATCAGCAAAGGATGTTCTTCGCCATCGTCTGAATGGGCATCTACGTGTAAAAATACTTCTTATACATTATAAAAATACGTCTTATTGGCACTCGGCAGATTTTTGTGACTCATATTTCATCCCGATATTAGCTGCGTTGCACAGGCGGCATTAGACACAATGGTAATATCGTGCAGTTAGGAACGTTTTGGCTGGCTTGTTTTATGTGTCTTTGTCTGAGCCGCGCGCCGGATGACATGATGAACGCACGGGGCTGTTGGGCGCGCGTGACTCATCTCCCTGTTACTGGTGGAAACCCGCGCTGGGAAAGTGAAAACCCGCGATCCCGCCCTATATACGTGCCCTGGCCTCAACACGATGATGTGTAACGTACGCAAAAGAAAAGGTCCCATAGAAAGACATACTTTGAGGAGGGCGAACACTCCCATGGTGTGTGTTTGTGTGAACGAGGAACGAGGAACCAAACGCTGAAGCTTATTTTCCATTATAGGATGCCAAGTTAGATATTTGGTATCGATCATAATGATGTGTACTCCTCCTCTCTTTTCTGGTCAAAATATTATGTATTCAGACTCTTTTTGACGACGCAAGGTTATGTAGTACCTAAGCGGCGCGGTGGTTCAAGTAACGTTACAAGTATATCTTACTATAGACTTAGAAACTCCGCAGCGCTGTACCGATGGCGGGTACAACGATGCGGAGTTTTTAAGTTTGCTTTGCTTCGGAGTTTCTAAGATTGCTGAGTTAACAATCTTTTGTTTCCTTGCCTGAAGGCGAACGTGTGTGCCATGCGTATACACGTTCGCCAGCAGGCAAGGAAGCAAAATAGTGTTTACTTGTCACCGTTACCGCCGCACTGCAAATTGAAAGAGAAAATTATACTTGTTTTTTACTTAAACATTTATTGATGCTGCTGATAGCGCGTTGCGAGGCCTGCTTGGCAAGGATACGGAGGGCAGTGCATGAGGCTGAACGGTGCATGGTGTAGCAGAGGACTGGGAACGCCCGGCGAAGCCAGCCTCAAAGTCATGCTTTGCCGTATAATGCGTGCGTGACTGCCCCGCTGCCCCCTCACCTTCCCTGCGAGTTGGTCTTGTAAGCGCTAACGCAGAGCCTTTCTGAACCGTCCTCAGCGACCCATGTATGCCGTGGGTCTCTCATCTGACCTCACTGATCATGAGCCTGCGCAGAGGTCACTGGGGTCCTCCCCACATCCCTCTGATCTAAAGTTAGGTCGTCCCTGGGTCACGGTCCTTCCCTCCCCACCCCACCCCCCACAGTGTTATCGGCACAATGTTCTCCTCAACAGTCGCCGAATTTACAGGAAACTGCCGCGAGGGACAAAAGCGTTAATGACTCGGACGGTGATAAGGCGGCGTGATGGATGGCCCGCCCGCCGCGGCGGTCCCGCCGATAGTGCAGCCTGTGGTGGCTGTGTGCTGTGTGCTATGTTGTGCGATGTTATGCTGTGAGTGTTAAACTGTGCTGTGTTGATTACCGCCTGGCTTGGTGGTCTAACCCGGGGAACAGCAATTTGGTAGCTGTGCGTTGTGTTGTGTGTATTGTGTTGTGCTGCATTGTGGATTTGGGCGTGTGGTGAGCAGTGACCGTCGTCGTGGTGCTCAAAGTCTTTCCTTAGAGACTTAGAGAATGGAAGGCCTTCCTCTCTAAGGAAAGACCTTGGTGGTGCTATCGGTGCAGCAGCAGCGTGCGCCGGCTGTCCTGCGGAGTACATCCGAGGCCACCGAGATGTCATCTCGGTGGCCTCGGTACATCTCCCGGTCCGGTAGATCCAAGATCTTTGTAAATCTTGGGTGGATCAGCGGCAGTAGACATGGCGGTCGCGGATCATGCTGCGCAGGCTGTTAGGTCTTGAAACTCGCATTCTTTTACATTCTTAGTCATTTCTCTCCTTTCCTATCTTCATTGCTGCAGTCTTCGTCCTTTTATTCCATTCCTTCCTTAGAACCCAGCACCGCACCACTGCCTCTCCCTCATCTCCCTCATTAGCTGTTCATCGCAAACGGTGGAAATGGTGAAGTCCATCGCCAGGTCCTGTATCACTGAGCCAAGTTTTGTGATGGATCAGTTTTGTTTTGTGGTATCTGTGAGGTGCGTCATGGCAAAGACCCTTCTTGTCATCTTAGTTCGGGAGGGATTCCAGTTTCCTTTTGAGAAGATAGATATGTCGTTATGTCGTTATTTACTCTCTCTCTCTCTCTCTCTCGCTCTCTCTCTCTCTCTCTCTCTCTCTCTCTCTCTCTCTCTCTCTCTCTCTCTCTCTCTCTCTCTCTCTCTCTCTCTCTCTCTCTCTCTCTCTCAACAATACAAGATAAACACAATCCGAGACATGCAGAAACAGACATACATGTAGAACCGCTCCCTTCGTCAGTAAGCCCACGCCACGTCGCCAGCAGGACACCCGCAGACAAGGGCGTTTTCCCACCATGACCTCCGCCATTTTTATTGTGGTTTGATTACGTGGTATCAAATCATTGGCCCCGCCCAGCGACCCTACGCGGCCGCTGGTTGGTGCGATGCCTTTGATTGTCCCCGGGTCCCTGCGTCTCCTATTGGGTGGCGGTGCGTAATCAAGGGCTTCTGTGTGTTGGCTTCCGTGGTGGTGTATGGCGTGCCGGGTTAGAGAGAACGAGAGAGAGAGAGAGAGAGAGAGAGAGAGAGAGAGAGAGAGAGAGAGAGAGAGAGAGAGAGAGAGAGAGAGAGAGCGAATGCGGGAGAGAGAGAGAATGAGGGAGAGAGGGAATGAGAGAGAGGAAATGAGGAAGAGAGAGAGGGAATGAGGGAGAGAGAGGAAATCAGGGAGAGAGAGAGAGAGAGAGAGAGAGAGAGAGAGAGAGAGAGAGAGAGAGAGAGAGAAGAAGTATACTTGCTTCATCGATCGGACCCTGCAGAGAAAGAGACCCCCGCCTTTCATGTTTTCTTGTGTTAATCGTGGCCTTGTTTCAGTTGCTTTTAGTCTCCCAATGGTGTTTGAAAACGGATTATTTTATTTGTGGTACAGAGACGTGTTTTTTCCTCCTGCTTGCCTCTCTCTCTCTCTCTCTCTCTCTCTCTCTCTCTCTCTCCTCTCTCCTCGCTCTCTCTCTCTCTCTCTCTCCTCTCTCTCTCTCTCCTCTCTCTCTCCCCTCTCCTCTTCCTCTCTCTCTCCCTCATTCCCTCTCTCTCTTCCTCATTTCCTCTCTTTCATTCCCTCTCTCCCTCATTCCCTCTCTCTCTCAGGAGGAGGAAAACAATGTCTAGGTCAAACAAAACGGTGCATTGTAAAACGTCCGTCGGCTTTATATATATACCTTATGTTGCTTAGAGAGGAGGTCGTGTGTTTGGGTCGGTTTAAATAAGTTTGTATCGCTAGTAAATGTTTCGATGAAGAGAGAGAGAGAGAGAGAGAGAGAGAGAGAGAGAGAGAGAGAGAGAGAGAGAGAGAGAGAGAGAGAGAGAGAGAGAGAGAGAGAGAGAGAGAGAGAGAGATTTTTAGAACCTCCGTGGTGTCATATATAGGAGTAAAAGAACAATAAAGACAACTTAGAAAAATCCATCTTTCCGGAAAAGTCCATCTTTCTAATGCAAGAGTTCAGCAATATTTTTATTCTTTCACTATATTTTTGCGT
>JACEEZ010008867.1:250676-265676 GCA_016584305.1 Chionoecetes opilio | reverse complement strand
TGTGGTGTTTGAGGGAAGGATATTCTTCTTTCTCCTCCTTCCTTCATCTCCATCTTCACATCCTTCTGTATACATCCTTCTCTTCGTGTCCTCCTCCTCCTCCTCCTCCTCCTTGGGCCGGGTAATCCTCCCTCATTCTGGCATTACCACTCATTAAATACTTTTCATAATGACTTAATTTGCATTCGCATCTCGTCGCACAGGAATTATTTGCATGTCAAATGGTCGAAGGGAACCACAGCAGGATTGGCGGGGTTCGTGTCTGGCGGCGGTGGTAGTGGTGGTGGTGGTACTGGAGGAGGGAGTGGCGGTGGTGGCGGTGGGGGTGCTGGAGGAGACAGTGGTGGCGGTGGTGGTGGGGGTGGTGGTGGCTGTGCTGGAGGAGACAGTGGCGGTGGTGGAGGAAAGGTAATAATGGCCTAGCTAGCTCCTCCTCCTCCGTCGCCGTCGCCGTCGCTACCGAACCTTCATCGTTGTGTTGCAATTTCGTCCACAGACATTTACATTCACTTTATCGGTATTTGCTTGTTATGGATGTGTGTGTGTGTGTGTGTGTGTGTGTGTGTGTGTGTGTGTGTGTGTGTGTGTTCCCGTTGTCACTCGGTGTAGACCCTCGAGTTCTTTGCGTCGCGACCCACCATAACGACGACATGCCCGCCTAACAACCCTAAATCCATGACAACCTTTATAACCATGAAGCTGATGATGGGGTTTGAATATAATGAGATGTTAGGTGTATTGTGCTACTACTACTTTTGCTGCTACTAACCTACTACCCAAACTACTAACTACACTATTTCTGCTGTGCTGCTAACTATACTAACTATAGTAGTATCTCTACTACTACTACTACTACTACTACTACTACTACTACTACTACTACTACTACTACGACTACAACTCCTTTCGGCGATCACAACCTTTCTTGAAATCCATTAAATCTTCATAGAATTGTCACAACTTCCTATACACAACATCTTTTAATCACAAATCAACACACACACACACACACACACACACACACACACACACACACACACACACACACACACACACACACACACACACACACACACACACACACACACACACACACTTCCAACGATTCTAACCACGTCATAACAATCCATATAGGAAAAGTTCTTACGGCTGTTAACCAGGGTAGAACAAGAAGTAACGGATTCAAGCTGGAAGGGCGTAGATTTAGAAAGGAAATAGGGAAAAACTGGTTCACAAATAGGGTGGTGAATGATTGGAATGGACTCAGTAGACCGGTAGTTAGTGCGGAGTCATTGGGTAGCTTTAAAGAAGGGCTGGATAGGTTCATGGATGGGGATGGAAGGTGGATGTAGGTAGTGTTAGGTGACATGAACTACCACGTGTAGGCCTTGCGGCCTCTTGTAGCTTCCTTGTTTTCTTATGTTCTTCTTATGTTCATATGATAAAATTCACATCAACACTTCCATACCACGTCGATCACAACTTGATACAACCATAAAACAACAACAACTACTACGAGAATAAGGGAGAGTAAGGGAAGGAGAGATGGCGGGAGGGAGTAAAGGGGGGAGAGAGGCCAGTAGCATCAAGGAAAAGGAGAGTGGAGAGGAAGGAGAAGGAGGAGGAGGAGGAGGAGGAGGAGGAGGAAGGGGGGGATTACTGGCTGTCACTTAGCTGTAATTTACGTCTCTGCGCAGGTTGTTATTAGGGCGTTATCACTTACATGTTGTTTATGCGTCGAGGAAGGTACAATTAGGCTTTTAGTAGCTCTCAATATTTACTCTGGCAGGTGGTGTGGCCTGTATTTAGCCCTGTAGTGTTTGGAAGCCGCTGATATGATACACCCCGCGCTGTCTGGCTTCTGTGTGTGTGTGTCTGTGTGTGTGTGCGTGTGTGTGTTTGTGTGACAAGGAGGGTTAGAGTGAGAGAGAAGGTGGCTTGTGTTTGTTTATCTGTGTCTGTCTGGCCGTTCGGGAGGGGTTGAGTGTGTCGCATTTATGTTCCTGTAGAGACTGTAGTATAGGGTAGGTTAGGGGAGGAGGGAATAGGTAGGGAGAGTGGGGAGGGTAGAGAGAGAAAGAGAGAGAATGAGAGAGTGAGTGTGTGAGTGAGTGATATATATTATATATATATATATATATATATATATATATATATATATATATATATATATATATATATATATATATATATAATATATATACTTGATATATATATATTATATATATATATATATATATATAGTTTTCAGGGCAACATAAATACTCTTTTTCACATGTGTTGAGGTGTAATGAGCACCGTATCGCCAAACTATTGGCATCCACTGGCGACAGGCAGTGTGGAGGAAGGCAGATTCCATTGGGCTTCGAGGGCCATACATGACATCTGGGGCCATTCATTCTTATATTAAGGAGATACTTGCACTTTGCTATATTCCTGCAGAGCACATCAAACCATCATTTGAGAAGCTCGCTTCACGTACACAACTTGCTGACCCTAAAGTACAGGACTTGATTGCCTACATCAGGAAGGAACACGTGTACATGGATAGACAGCAGAAGGTGGAGTCCAGATACATGGAGTGTTTTTAACATGAGTGTCCGCACCAATAATGGTGTTGAGGGCTGGCACAGAAGACTGAACAGTCGTGGCCGTGCTAATGAACACTTGTACAAATTAATAGAATTGCTGTACACAGAGGCCTCACTAATACCGGTGCAAGTACAGTTAGTAAAGGAACGCAAATCTAAGCGATATAAAAAAAACATTTTAAGAACATGCAGGGTCGCCTTTTTACACTATGGGATCAGTACATCAATACAGAAATAAAAACGTCACACCTTCTGGCTGCCTGTAGTCACCTCGCAGCGCCACGTGTATACGTGTAGAGTGATGCACCTATTCTGTAATCAAACCTTTTTTTTACATCCTGACTAAGTTAGACTAGATAACTCCGTATGTTAGATTGTATTCATATGTGTTCATTTATTACAATTTCTTTTAATATTATATATATATGTTTTTTTTTTTATGTGAACTGTACGACAATTATCGTATTTGTACGATAATTTGACCTTTCCATGACAGTTGGACTTTTTACCTTTGTACGGCTCGTGGACGCGGACTCGCGGATACTTATGCAGCTATTGCCTACAAATTATTTCGGTAAATTAGGCCTTGATGAATGAATTGTGTGTTGTAGTGCAAGGCTGTGTGGTGTGCTAGGTGGCTCAAGTTTGACCTGTAGATGTGTTAAACCAGTGGTGATGTGGTGTGTGATTGTGTACCAGTGCACGGCCTAAACAACTCACGGCCTAAACGTCTCACGGCCTAAACAACTCACGGCCTAAACAACTCACGGCCTAAACGTCTCACGGCCTAAACAACTCACGGCCTAAACAACTCACGGCCTAAACAACTCACGGCCTAAACAACTCACGGCCTAAACGTCTCACGGCCTAAACAACTCACGGCCTAAACAACTCACGGCCTAAACGTCTCACGGCCTAAACAACTCACGGCCTAAACAACTCACGGCCTAAACAACTCACGGCCTAAACAACTCACGGCCTAAACAACTCACGGCCTAAACAACTCACGGCCTAAACAACTCACGGCCTAAACAACTCACGGCCTAAACAACTCACGGCCTAACAACACGGCCTAAACAACTCACGGCCTAAACAACTACGGCCTAAACAATCACGGCCTAAAAACTCACGGCCTAAAAACTCACGGCCTAAACGTCTCCGGCTAAACAACTCACGGCTAAACAACTCACGGCCTAACAACTCACGCCTAAACGTCTCAGGCCTAAACAACTCACGCCTAAACAACTCAGGCTAAAAACTCACGCCTAAAACGTCTACGTAAACAACTCACGGCCTAAAGAGCGACGGCAAACAATCACGGCATAAACGTCTCACGCCTAACACACCACGGCTAAACAACTCACGGCCTAAACAACCACGGCCTAAACAACTCACGGCTAACAACTCGACGTGCCTAAACAACCCGGCCTAAACAACTCACGGCCTAAACGTCTCACGGCCTAAATAAAACGTCTCACGGTCGAAATGGTTCACGGCCGAAAAAAATACGGCCGAATCGACCCGAACTCATTCAATAAGTTGTCATGGTGTGAAAATAGCGTATCAAAGGAACTAAGACTGTTATCCCTTCAACTGTCTCTAGTATACTATTGGCTTACTAAGTGTAAAGTGACGGCAAGGGAGTAAAGCAAGATAGAGAATCATGCTCAATGCCCAACTCTCCTCAAGAACACATCATCTAGTCCATAATCAAACCAGTTAAATGTATTATCAGTATTATCAGACGTCTGTTAAGCATGGGAGGAGGAGGGGCGGGGAGGGGCAGAAGTAAGGGAGATAATAGCCGCCCATTAACGCACCGCCGCGAGATAACCCGAGTGAGTCAAGGAAGCGCCGAGTCAAGAGCGTGTCAACCCACTGGGAGATTTAATGCCCGCGATCCCTTTCATGTGAGTAGCGATTCTGCTCTTCAAGATCCGCGAGGTGGCCAGGGAGATGAGGCTCACTAATGCATTCTGGTCAGGATAGTTATAGCGTCTTGGAGGCAGATGGCACGGCTCTTTTAATAGGAGATGCGATTCTTGAATGTGTGTGTGTGTGTGTGTGTGTTGTGTGTGTGTGCGTGTGTGTGTGTGTGTGTGTGTGTGTGTGTGTGTGTATGTATAACACACGTAGATATAAAAAAAAAAAAAGCAGCTTGCGTTCCTCTACGGAGGTAGAGGAGAATCTTCAGGTAGCCAAACGTAACAGTTAAATTTATTCATTATCAAGGACCGCAAGGAGAGTGAGAGAGAGAAGAGAGAGAGAGAGAGAGAGAGAGAGAGAGAGAGAGAGAGAGAGAGAGAGAGGGAGAGAGAGAAGAGAGAGAGAGAGAGAGAGAGAGAGAGAGAGAGAGAGAGGAGAGAGAGAGAGAGGAGTTAATTTTGTAGTGTCGAGTTTATTGTTTTTTCTCACAATCCTCTCTCTCTCTCTCTCTCTCTCTCTCTCTCTCTCTCTCTCTCTCTCTCTCTCTCTCTCTCTCTCTCTCTCTCTCTCTCTCTCTCTCTCTCTCTCTCTCTCTCCTGCTCTTTCACACGCGCACAGAAACAGAACAATTCAACGAGAGAAATTAGAGAAAAAGAGAGAGGGGGAAGGAAACTTTAGACATTTGCATTCTGGTTTTTTCTCTCACATATTTAGTATTCTTCCTTCTGCTCGCACGATTAAACACCCGCCTTGGGATGTAAATATATTAGAGGCAAGGAAGCCAAATTTTGTTCCACCTCAATTCCTTAGAAAAAAAGTAAGATTTATGAAGGAGAATAATGATATTAAACCAATAATATGTTGAACTGTCTTGCTGAACGTATTGATCATTTAGAATAAAAAAATGTTTAGGAGATAGTTCTTTGGTGTGAGAGAGTTATAGAGAAATATAAATGTTTAACTGTTTCACACCCAAATTTTTTCTTTGCTATAAAAACTTGCATGTTGTCGAGCCATAAAATTACAAAAAGTAGCTGAATATACCAAATTAGCCAGTGGACAAGGATACTAAACAGGTCATATCTATAAAATATTGCATATATTCACTAAAAAGCGTCTAATGGTACCCAAATTACAATGGAAATTACGGTCTGAGTCTCAAGGGGTTATATTGAAATAAGAGAAACAAATACTATTCCTATGTTGCTGTCAATGGTTGTATGAATATCACTTAAGTTATAATTTGCTTTAGGGTTGAAAAAGTTGAGTTTGATTTTGCATTAAAAAGAAAAAAATTGAAAAAGAATTTATTTGTATTTTTTGAAGCTGACAACACCATTCTGTAACCTTAAATCTGAAGCTTGCTACATATTTGAAACTACCAAGCTTAAAATAAATTGAAGAAAAAGAGAAAAGAAAAAATAAGCAAAGGAAAAGTACACAGAAAAATAAAGAAATAATAATAAAAAGTCTAAGTTTGTGTACTACTATCATAAAAAAAAACCTAGGAGAGAGAGAGAGAGAGAGAGAGAGAGAGAGAGAGAGAGAGAGAGAGAGAGAGAGAGAGAGAGAGAGAGAGAGAGAGAGAGAGAGAGAGAGAGAGAGAGAGAGAGAGAAAAAAAAAATGGGGTAGGAGGTTGAGGCCTAAAATGTCAAGTGTTGCTGTTGATACCTCGTCAGTAAATTCCAATAGTAAAACGTCACCAATGGTTTTAATCCACATTTTACTCTTTCGTTTAAATATTTACAAGCAGGAAACACAGATGGCCGTTTGCTTGAAGGTTACATCTGAATTCACAGCGTCGCTTTGATATCGACCAACTGTGAAGCAGGAAAACAATTCAGATTAAAGAAATTATGTCCAGTGATGTGTGGCGAAATAAATCTTGCTTCTTGTTGTCAGGTGTGAATGTGTGTGTGTGTGTATGTGTGTGTGTGTGTGTGTGTGTGTGTGTGTGTGTGTGTGTGTGTGTGTGTGTGTGTGTGCGTCTTTATTTCCTTCCATCTGTCTTCTCCCTCCATTTCTTGTTTTCATCCTTCCCAGCCTCCTTATGTCACCCTTTCTCTTCCCTATTTCCTTCCTCCTTTCCTTCTTTCACCCCTCTGTGTTTCATTCTTCCTCCATCCTTCCCTCTCTCCCTCTCTCCTTCCATCCCCCTCTCTCCCTCCATCCCTCCCTCTTCCTCCATCCTTCCCTCTCTCCCACCCTCCCTCTCCCTCCCTCCCTCCCTCTCTCCCACTTGTCTTTTCTCCCTCGCAGCCTCCCTCTCTCCCATCCTCCCTTTCTCCCTCGCAGCCTCCCTCTCTCCCATCCTCCCTTTCTCCCTCGCAGCCTCCCTCTCTCCCATCCTCCCTTTCTCCCTCGCAGCCTCCCTCTCTCCCATCCTCCCTTTCTCCCTCGCAGCCTCCCTCTCTCCATCCTCCTTTCTCCCTCTCATCCTCCCTCTCTCCCACCCTCCCTATCTCCCATCCTCCCTCTCTCCCACTTTTCCTTTCTCCCTCCCTCCCACCCTCCCTCTCCCTACTTCATTCATGCCAGGCTGATGTGTGGCACCGTGTCTGTCTTTAGTTTGGCACTCCGCCCTACTATAGTGTTCAGTGTCCCTGCTGACGTTGCTATGATGACGCTATTCTTCGTTTTACACGCATACGTAAAGAGGATATAGTGGGGGAGTATTTGTTTGAAAATGGAAATGTGGAAGAAGCAAAAAGAACAATCAACAGTTTTTGGATGACCAGAGAAAATAAAGAGAAAGAAAAGAAATTAAAGACAGAAAGAGAAGAAAGTAATAAGACCAGACACAAGAAGAAACACGTTAGGGAGTGTCTATAAAAAAGGCCAGACTCCCGACCCTCAACTGAACTGAATTGAACTTATACCGGCAAATTAACGAGGAGACAAAACTTAAGTCCTTGTTCTGCCGTATCATTGCGATTATTATCCTGATATGTAATATTTGATTTTCACAATGACGATAGTTAAAATAACCTGTGTTACTATATATATATCTAATAATATAATATAATAATATTTCAAATAATATAATTAATATAATAATAATAATAATAATAATAATAATAATAATATAATAATAATAATAATAATAATAATAATAATAATAATAATCTGTGTTACTATGTCCTATAGGGTAGTTTATGTGACTATCGTAGACGTGGATGGCCTAGTGGACGACGAGTAGTTACAATACAAATATATATGATACAATACAATACCCAGTCGTTTTGTAGCGATATCTGCCAATAGAAACGATACCAGGTGCTTAACCCGTTGAGGCCCAGAACGTAATTCCATTGTAATTTGAGTACATTAGACGATTTTAATGAATATAAGCAATATTTTATAGATAAGACTTGTTTGTATCCTACCATAAGACTGTTAGTATCCTACCATAAGACTTGTTTGTATCCTACCATAAGACTTGTTTGTATCCTACCATAAGACTTGCTTGTATCCTACCATAAGACTTGTTTGTATCCTACCATAAGACTTGTTTGTACCCTACCATAAGACTTGTTTGTATCCTACCATAAGACTTGTTTGTATCCTACCATAAGACTTGTTTGTATCCTACCATAAGACCTGTTAGTATCCTTGTCCACTAACTACTGTGGTATATATTATTATTTATCGTAATTTTATAGCAACTACAGACGATTTTTATAATTCTATCAAAGAAAAGATCTGGGCGTGAAGGGGTTAAACTTTCATCAAACAAAGATAATGGTATATTTAAAACTCTATAGTCAGCATATCGTTATAAGGGTGATTGTTGCTACGATATAATAACAGGCAGCTGTGTGAGTGTAAGAGACGGGGGATGGTGGGTGTGGTATTATTATTATTATTATTATTATTATTATTATTATTATTATTATTATTATTATTATTTAACTTCATCCAAACAAACAGTAGGGTAAGGTAAATAGAGGACTAATCAGGATAGTGTTATAAGACTGATTATTATATATATTATTACTACGTTGTATAGAAGCAGCTGTGTTAGTGTGAGGGGCGTGAGGGGGGGAAGGGGGGGGGTTGTGCAGGACCTCAGCCTCGTCGTCCATCACCAGGACCACAAAGGGGGGCGGGGGGTGACGGGGGGGCACTGCTCGGGGGTGAGAGGGGAGGGGGGGGGGTACTACTCGGGGTGATGCCAAGAGGACGCCGCGGAAGGGAACAATAACACGAGGCAGCAAGTCGAGTTCCACATGAGGGGTGTATGGCCTAATAGGAGGAGGTTTTATGGAGTTGCCTATTTTGGGGTCGGGTATTGGATCTGTTTCCTGTTGGCACGGCAGGTTGCCACTACTGAGACGGGTCATGTGGTGCATCTGTTCCTGTTTCTTCACTCCTTTCTTGCCCCCTACCCTATGACTATTTTCCATGCCTTCCCTTCTCCCATTTCCTTCTTTCTTCCTTTCTTTCTTTCTTTTCCTCCCTATCCTTCCTTCCTTCTTTCTTTCCTATCCTTCCCTTCTTTCCTATCCTTCCCTTCTTTCTTTCTTTCTTTCTTTCTTTTCCTCCCTTCCCTTCCTTCTTTCTTTCTTTCCTCTCCTTCCCTTCCTTTTTCTTTCTTTCCCTCCTTCCCTTCCTTCTTTCTTTCTTTCCTCTCCTTCCCTTCCTTCTTTCTTTCTTTCCTCTCCTTCCCTTCCTTCTTTCTTTCTTTCCTCTCCTTCCCTTCCTGTTTCTCTCCGTTGCTCTTCTTTCCTTTCTTCATGATTGTAATTTTAAGTGTCTTTTACTCATTTAGTTCGCTCCATTTTGGTCTTTTTTTCCTTTATTTAGATATGTTGACTTATTTATTTCTATTATTATTTTATTATTAGGCTATTATTATTATTTTTTTTTTTTTTTTTTTTTTTTCATTCCATGTTTATTTAGTGTCATATATTTAGGGTTGTTTCCTTCTCTTCCATTTTTTTATTTTTTTTTATTTCTTCTTTATTCTCTTTTCTTTCCTTTATTTTATATTTTCGTTCATTTATTGTTCCTTTTTCCTTTTTTCATTTTCCCTTTTCCTTTTTTTTTCCTTTTTCATCATGCCTTGTCTGCCCATTAATTTTTCCTCCCTCTTCACTTTTACTTTTAACCCCTTGAGACCCAGAACTTAATATCCATTGTAATTGAACTACCATTAGACCATTTTTAGTTAATAGAAGCAATTGTTTGATAGATATGACCTGTTTAGTAAGTATCCTTGTCCACTAGCTTATATGGTTTATTTAGTTACTTGTCAAAATTTTATGGCTTAACAACAGATGATTTTATATAGCGAAGGAAAGATATGGGCGTGAAGGTGTTAACATTGTAACAATTAGCTTTATTTTTTTTTTTATTTTTTTTTTTCATTGCTTCCTACATTTTTTTTTTCTCTCTCCTATTTGTACCCTCCCTTCCCTTCTCCCATCCCTTCTTCTACCCTTAATAATACTTGTTCCTTTCTCGTTTTCCATTCTTCATCCTTTCGTCACCCCAGCTATTACTTTCCTTATCATTGTGCTTCTCCCTTTCTCTGTCTCACTCCCGCCTAGAGCATTCCTGTCATACATAAAATGGTGTGTTGTTAGCCATAAAATCACGAAAAGTGACGTAATATACCAAATAAGCTAGTTGACAAGGATACTAAACAGGTCATATCTATAAAATATTGCTTATATTCACTAAAAATCGTCTAATGGTGCCCAACTTACAATGGAAATTACGTTCTGGGTCTGAGTGGTTAATTTCCACTTTTGCAGTTAAGGATTGGCAATAATAAAAATGCATTAAATCCCGAAAACTAGCTTTACACCGAACTAATAGAGAAGAAGATGAAGAAGAAGAAGAAGAAGAAGAAGAGAAGAAGAAGAAGAAGAAGAAGAAGAGAAGAAGAAGAACGAGGGGAAGAAGGAGGAGATGGGAAAAGGAAAAAAGAACAGATTTTTTCCCCGTCATATTTTATTCCGTTTTCAATCATTTTTACTTTTTTGTTCTCAGTTCATTTATTCACTCACTCATTCACTCAATTCGTTCTTCTTCCTCGTTCTCATCATCATTCTCATCATCACCTCCTCCTCTTTCTACTTTCTTTACTTTTCTTTTCTCCTTCTTCTCCTCCTTCTCCTCTTCTTTACTTTTTATCTCCTTTTTCTTCCCCTCTTCCTCCTCCTCTTCTTTACTTTTTATCTCCTTCTTCTTCCCCTCTTCCTCCTCCTCTTCTTTACTTTTTATCTCCTTCTTCTTCCCCTCTTCCTCCTCCTTTTCTTTACTTTTTATCTCCTTCTTCTTCCCCTCTTCCTCCTCCTCTTCTTTACTTTTTATCTCCTTCTTCTTCCCCTCTTCCTCCTCCTTTTCTTTACTTTTTATCTCCTTCTTCTTCCCCTCTTCCTCCTCCTCTTCTTTACTTTTTATCTCCTTCCTCTTTCCCTCTTCCTCCTCCTCTTCTTTACATTTTATCTCCTTCTTCCCCTCCTTCTGTCCTCCTCAGCACTGGACACCATCAGCACCACCCCTTCAGCAGCTGTCTCGCCCTTCCTTCCCTTCCCTCTCCCCCTCCTTCCCTTCCTTCTCTCCCTCCTTCCCTTCCTTCTCTCCCTCCTTCCCTTCCTTCTCTCCCTCCCTCGGCACTTAGGCCTCGCCCCACCCTTATCTACCCTTGTGTTCTGCGCGTTTTCTAATAATAAGCTGTAATGGCACGCGCCCGGGCATTGTCAGGCTGAAGGGCAGGGAAGGGCGGGGCTGAGGGGCAGAGAAGGGCAGGGGGGTTGAGGGGCAAGGAAGGGCAGGGTTGAGGAGCAGGGAAGGGCGGGGAGGACCTATACCAGAGCCGTGAAGGGTGTGTACATGGGCTGGTTTGTGTCTATACCTCACCAGAGTTCGGTATGATGGGGATTACGGCGGAGAAAACAGACTTAGATAAAGGCTTGTGTTTGCCACTGTAAGGACTGAGGAGCAGAAGAAGGGAATGTAGAAGGAGAATAGACAGTAAAGAAAGAAGACAGAGGAGGTAATGATGTAAATGATGATGAGAATAAGAAAGAAGATTAAGTGAATTTGTGAATGAACTGATGCCTCTGTCTGATACTCTGCGGAAGACATAAGCAATGGTCATTATTTTCTTATAGTTTACCTGTTTCTCGTGTTGTGAAGGTGACCGGGTTGTCATGGGGGGGGGGGTAACTCTCTGCTCTCTTCTGTTTCTCTCTGATCTTGCTCTTCACAATTTTTCTGCGGTGATGGTATTCTGAGGGAGGTTCCTTGAGGTCTTGGTTAAGGGGGAGGTTTATTGTGCCCTGTTGACAGAGACTGCATGTGGCCGTATGATGGAGCCATGTAATGCTTCCATGGGGGTAATGCCCGGGCCCGACAGAGGCTTTACATTACCTTGGGCCACAGTTACCTTCTGAAAGTCAGTATGTCCTTCCAGCAGAGACATGACTCAGGGTGTCTAATCATAATTCGGAAATAAATAATCTCCTTTTTCTTATGCCCCGCTGAGGGTTCGAACCTACACCATCACCAGATTTTACACCTCAAGGTAAACATTCAAGGTTATATTAATCCGTTTCGTCTTGACGTGACAAATTGCTGAAGTAAAGATTCCTCTCATTCCTAACGCAGTAAATATGAAAATAATTTATTAATAACGATGATGAGTATGATGAGAAAATTGTCCTATTTAAATCATAATCTGGAAAGAGTGTCTCGATAATGACGTTGGGAAAGTAAAAATAAATGTGATGAAAACTGAAGTCTTGAGTAATGAAAAGGAGGAGGAGGAGGGTGTCGTGTTGTGCAGCTCTGGGGGTGAAGGATATGCTCCCTTGTGCCCCAAGGCGTGTGTGGCAGCTAGTGTGTGAAGGCGCCTTGCCAGTGTTCAGGCATAGATGTAGGGGAATGGCAGGCAGAGCAGAGCCAGGAGTAATGCCTTCAGAAACAGCAAAGTGACAGGTAGAATAGGAGGTAGAGAATAGGAAAAAGCAGCGCCGAGAGAGTAGCGAAGACCACTGCCTTGGAAACTGTGGAAGGCAGAACATAACAATAGAATGGGAAGCAGAAAGATCGTGAAACAAAGGCAGGAAAGGCAGCGCATGGTAAACAGTGTCTGAGAGAATGGCAGGCAAGCAGAAAGTGGCAAAAAGTACTGTTTGAAAGAATCTATAAACCCTTTGAATGTTATCGTACTGTCACAACGCAAGCCAAAATCATTACATAGGCCTAACATTACATAGGCATTACATAGGTATATACGGCCTTGACGCAAACATTACTGATGAGAGCACGAGTAACTACTGGGTGGGCGGTGACGCTATTTGTTTTTTTCCTGTATGCCTTCGGGTGAAAATTAAATTATTATTATTATTATTATTATTATTATTATTATTATTATTATACCGTCCCCTCGCCACAAGGGCAAGTCGCTGCTGCCTCGCCCAGACGTTACGTGGTGCGCCCAGGAACACAAAGCTGAACTTCTTCTGTATTGTGTCATGATCATAAAATCTTGAAAATGTGCCTACGATCGGTGAAACACAAACCACTACCTTTTGCTGCCTCGTCCCCTCGGAGGTTTGGCGGGAGGATGGCTATTGGAGGAGGGGGAGGAGGAGGGTTAGGCGTCGACGTTGCCGGGAAGAAATTACTGGAAAATGCTCCTTATCTTCTGATCTATTCGAAATGATTGCCGGAAATAACGGCTCTTTCAGGAGAGCGTGGAGATAACCGCCTCTCGGTGCTGGGACGCAGGAGTCAGAGTCGCGTGAGGGCCCCAACACCTCCGGGAAGCCGTGTGTTTTGGTGTTTGGGCCCTGGGGAAGGAGGCGGAGAGGCCGTGGCGTTAGTTATCGTCACACTCGCAAGGTATTTTCACCTCCCAGCGCGGGGCTCCGAGGGCTGATGTTCTCGCGGCCACAGTTCTCCTCAGGTGGTCAGGATCATCGACTCGGCTGATCGGCTGGTACAGGGAAGGAAATTTTGGCTGCTCGGTCGCCGCGTCGGACGGTCCACTCTCGCCTGCGTCCCCGCCAAGACGATTGAGTTGTTTGTTCAAGCGGTGCTCCTCCGTCACGGAACTCCCGCATGTAATCTAATCTTTCCGAGAAGTTTTCCAAAGTTTCCTGCTCGCTCTCAGGAAACTCTGGCGAGGTGCTGACGGCTGCGTGCTGTCTGTTTTCACACGTCCATCACTGCTCTATCGAAGGAAGGAAGGAAGGGAGAAGGAAGGAAGCAGGTTGTTGGTCGGCCTTGCTTGCCCTTGATGGCGAACACTTATGACTGACACACGACCAATTATGACTCGAGGCTTAAGTTTGCGTCGCCATGAATTTGTAACCCCCGTTGGAACGTCGTAATCCTGAGCGTGTTCCCTTCAGCCATGCCTCGCTCTCTATAGACTATGTATACGTGCTACTGTGTAAACACGTATTTGTATGTTTTTCTTTTCTTTTAAGTATAAAAAAGAGAAAAAAAAGAGTTGTCGGAGCCAGAGTAATCAGGGTGATGAATGAGGCGAGGGAAGGAGGAGGAAGAATAGGAGGAGGAGGAGGAGGAGGAGGACGTCAGGATAGGTTTGCGAAGGTAAAGATGAGTTGGCGGAGGTAAACAAGTCACCCACGAACACCCATCGTTCACCAACTACCTATTCCTGTCACCCATTCCCTCTCTTTACTCCCCCATTATCTCCTTTCCCACAATTTTCCCATGACCCACACCATCCCTCTCCTATCCCACTCGTATCCATTCCCTCTCTTTCCTCTCCCATCCTACCCTTTCCCATGACCAACACCATACCTCTCCTATCCCACTCGTATGCGTTCCCTCTCATTACCTCTCATTCCCCTCTCGTTCCCATGACCAACACCATACCTCTCCTATCCCACTCGTATGCATTCCCTCTCATTACCTCTCATTCCCCTCTCGTTCCCTTCCCTCTCACCCCTCTCAGCCCAGGGAGAGGAAGGGTCGAATGGGTCCAGGGGTGACGATAAGAAACACGTTGATCTGTTATGACGTGAGGCGCCCGTGGGAGGCTTAGTAGGGGGGGGGAGGCAAAGAAGGGGGGAGAATGGGGAGATGAGAGACATTAAAGGGACAGGATGGGCAAGGGGAGAAGGGAGATGAGGGAGATGAGGGAAAGGGAGGATGGGTTAAGTAAGAAGTAGCGGTAAGAGGAGGTAGTGGAGGAGGAGGAGGAGGAGGTGGAGGCGGAGGTGGAGGAGGAGGAGGAGAAGGAGGAAGCAGTAACGTGATCAGAGTGAGTCCAGCTGGTTGTTCTCCCACCATCACTCTTATCTGTTGCCTCTCTCCTCCTCCTCCTCCTCCTCCTCCTCCTCCTCCTCCTCCTCCTCTTCCTCTTCCTCCTCCTCATCCCTCTTGACTATCACCTCACTCCTTCATCCATTATCCTTCCTTACCCTCTTACTTCCCTATACTACCTTCCTCCCTCCTCCTCCTCTTCCTCCTCCTCCTCCTCCTCCTCCTTCT
>JACEEZ010008867.1:240676-245676 GCA_016584305.1 Chionoecetes opilio | reverse complement strand
TGTCCAGGGCTGAGGTGCAGGACGGGACGCTCTGATTGTGTGGCTTTGTAAATGTTTGTGAAGGATGCGGATGTGAATGTGTGGATGCCTGTGACGGATTGTGGATGTGTGTGTGTGTGTGTGTGTGTGTGTGTGTGTGCGTGGTGTGTGTGTGTGTGTGTGTATGTGTGTGTGTGTGTGTGTGCGTGTGTGTATGTGTATTCATCTAGTTGTATTTTACAGGGCCTGAGCAACGCTCGTATGGCCCCGTCTCCATATCAACATTTTTATCATTCATCCTTAGTTCTTAGTGTTGGCCGAAGCCATCACCCCGGGAGGTGGGTCACAAACCCCCGGCTAACACCCGGTACCCATTCACTGCTGGGTGGACAGGGGCTCGGGTTTTAAGAAGACCGCCCGTCTGTCTTCGCTCCGCCCGGGGATCGAACCCGGGACTTCTCGGTTGTGAGCCGAGCGTGCCAACCCTTACACTACGGAGTTCCCTGTGTGTGTGTGTGTGTGTGTGTGTGTGTGTGTGTGTGTGTGTGTGTGCATGCATGCGCGCGCGTGTGTGTGTGTGTATGTGTGTGTGTGTGTGTGTGTGTGTGTGTGTGTGTGTGTGTGTGTGTGTGTGTGTGTGTGAATGAATGAATGAATGAATGAAGAATGAATGAATGAATGAACACCATGCACATATATGTATTACGAATGTTAAAAGTACGAGGTCGTCAGGGTGGCTCGGTGGTAGCGAATTTGGATCATGTGCTGCGTCCCCGCGTTCGAATCTCAATGCTGGAGGCCACACGGGAGCGGGTGCGGCCACAGCAGGCCTAGCGCGGCGATGGCAAGCGTGTTTATACCTACATACCATTACCTTATTTGGCACGTCAGATTATTCTCTATTTGTTGTATTTACCCCTTCACGCCCAGATCTTTCCTTTGCTATAAAAAATCGTCTGTTGTTAGCCATAAAATTACGAAAAGAATCTGAATATACCAAATTAGTTAGTCGACAGGGTTACTAAACCGGTCATATCTATAACATATTGCTTATAGTCACTAAAAATCGTATAATGGCACCCAAATTACAATGAAAATACGTTCTGGGCCTCAAGGGGTTAATGATAAAGAAACGAGAACAAAAACTTGACACTATGAATTAGAGGTACTAATGTCTTAACAGCTGCGTTGCGTGTTTTTATTATGATTTATTTAGTGAGGCGTGTCACCTTTATGTGTGTGTGCATGTGTGTGTGTGTGTGTGTGTGTGTGTGTGTGTGTGTGTGTGTGTGTGTGTGTGTGTGTATGTGTGGTGTGTGTGTGTGTGTGTGTGTGTGTCTTTAAAGAGAGAAAAAAAGGCACAAAAAAAGAAGGACGCCATGAATTACAGTTCAAAGCCTCCCGTATGACTTGTGGCGTCGCTAAATTTCACCACAAACACGTAAGAAAAAAAATCAGTCGTTTATTATTTTTCATTGCGCAACGACCACCATTTATTTATCTTCATTGTTTCATTTTTTGGTAAATTTCCAGATGAACACGGAACTTGCTTTGGTGAACGAAACTATTTTTTCTGGTGAGTTTTGATGTGTTTTGAATGAATCCGCTAACTGTTTCTGGCGCAAATAACTTTTTTGTGTGTGATTTGGAACAAAAATGACAAAAATACAATTGAAGCTAACCGAACCTATACCTAACCTAATCTTTACCTAACCTAACCTATAGCTAACCTAGCCTAACCCATACCTAACCTAGCCTAACCTTTACCTAACTAAAAAAAAGAGAGAAAAAAGATTTGCGACAAAAACGGTTATCAGATTAATTCTAAACACATCAAAACTCACCAGAAAAAAATAGTTTCGTCTACCAAAGTGAATTCGGTGTTCTGGAATAATACCGATTTTTTAACGTGTTCCATCATTTACGAACACTTGAGCCCCAGTCCTATCTTTACGTTACTTTGTTGTATTGATTACTTTCAACATTTCCGACAATAATTTTGGGTTTTGAGCCTTGTGACTGGTGTACCGAAGAAATATTCATTATTATTTAACCTCGTATTCAATAGGAGGTGAATGTAGAAATAAAATCTATGAAAAAAATAAAGGAGAAAAAAGGAACAAAGATGAAAATGAGATTGTTTTCATTATTATTTATCATCATTATTTATTATTTATTATTATATACATCATTACTATCATTAATTAGTTGTGCCTCATTGAACAACGTGACCTTTCAGATCTGATTAATGTCGAGGAGAAGAATTATGACTCTTTCTTATCGCTATCTCCCTCCCTTGGCTGAAAAAGGACCAAAATGACCAATTCTCTTGACTTATTCTCTCTTGCACCGAGGAGGGACGGGTGGGGGGGGGGGGGGGGAATGCATGGTTAATTTTTGGTGTGTGTTTTTTCGTTATGGTGGACATTTTATCACCTCTTCTTTTTTATTCCCTTGGCCAGTCCTTTGTGATGTCAACAAAATGGTATCAATTCAGTCGAGGCAAGGGAGAGACACAGCAGGCCAGAGAAAGAGAAAATGTCTCCATATACAGTAGTTGTTATTGTTAAGAAAAAGAAAGAGAAAAAAAAGAGGGAAAAGCTAGAGTAGTGGAGAAGAGGGAGGAAGCCGAAGGTGGAGACTGTGTGGATGGGGGACCTGGATAACCTGTCGGAGGTGGAGAGAGGGGCGTGGATAGGGGATAGAGGAAGTGTGGGGAGAGGGGCGTGGATAGGGGATAGAGGAAGTGTGAGGAAAGGGGCGTGGATAGGGGATAGAGGAAGTGTGGGGAGAGGGGCGTGGATAGGGGATAGAGGAAGTGTGGGGAGAGGGGCGTGGATGGGAATAGAGGAAGTGTGGGAGAGGGGCGTGGATAGGGATAGAGGAAGTGTGGGGAGAGGGCGTGGATAGGGGATAGAGGAGTGTGGGGAGAGGGGCGTGGATAGGGGATAGAGGAAGTGTGGGGAGAGGGGCGTGAATAGGGGATAGAGGAAGTGTGGAGGAGGGCTGTTGTGGAGGTTGTCTGAAGCTTGCAAGTGGAAGAGTGGTTAAGTTGCAGAGAAGGAATGTGGAAAAAGAAGTGTTGTGGAGGTTGTGGTGGAGTGTGGAGCGAATGGATGAGTCGTGACGTGAGACAGTGTGGGGTGGATGAGGGTGGTATTTAACCCCTTCAGATCCATAACGTACTTTCCATTGTTATTTAGCCACAATTAGACAATTTTTAGTGACTATAAGCAATATTTTATAGATATAACCTGTTTAGTATCCTTGTCGAATAGCTAATTTGGTATATTCAGTTAATTTTCGTAATTGTATGGCTCAACAACATACAATTTTTTTTTATAGCAAAGGGAAGATTTGGGTGTGAAGGGGTTAATGGTATTTAGGAGGGGGAGAGGAGGTTAAAAAAGACAGTTTGAGGTGGACGGTGGTATAGAAAGAGAGAAGGGATGGAAATTTACAACTACAGTGGTAATGGGGGGGGATACTATAGTAGATATTATATACAATGGACAAGGTTATGACTGGAGTGGAGTTAACCCCTTGACGCCCAGATCTTTCCTTTGCGATAACAAATTATATGTTGTCGAGCTATAAAATTACGAAAAGTCACTGAATATACCAAATTAGTTAGTGGACAAGGATACTAAACAGGTCATATCTATAAAATATTGCTTATAGTCACTAAAAATCGTTTAGTGGTACCGAAAATACAATGGAAATTACGTTCTGGGTCTCAAGGAGTTAAGGCGATGATGTGGTATGGCAGAGAGGAAGTCTGAGCAACAAGGAATGAATGATGAGGGAATGAAGAGAGTGATGAGAATGGGAGAGATGGGAGAATAAGAGGATATCTGGTCGTCGTAACTAAGATCGCGGCGCATCATAATCGCTCCCCGTTATGGGTGATTGTCCGCGCGACTCTCCTATCGCTGCAACATGTCGCCTCTGAATGGGGTTCCGTTTGGGTCCACATACGCTTATGCGTCTCCCGCTGACCAAACGTGTCCGCGGCACAGTAGGGAGATTGGGGTGATAGCCGCGGGTTATTAGCGGTCTTCAGCGGGGACACGAGGCCAGATTAGGTGGTGTTCTGCGTCAAACGATACTTTTCCGGACAAAACGTTATGTCACGAACACAGATTACGTATTACAGAAAACTTTATATATCCTAAAGTAAATGTTTTGCACTAAGAACACAAACATTTGGACAAGGACACAAGGATAAAATTAATGCGTCAAACGTTACTTTTAGGACAAAACGTTATGTCACGATCACAGATTATGGTTTACAAAAAACGTTGTATATCTTAAAATAAATGTTTTGCACTAAGAACACTGCCTTGTCGCCTCCGTGGTGCAGTGGCTAGCGTGCCTGGCTACGAATCTGCGGGCCCTGGTTCGATCCCGGGCCAGGGCAAGCCGGTGACCAGCCTACCCAGCTGTTCTTCCTTCCTTTCAGGGTTGATAAATGGGTACCTGGGGTAACCTGGGGAAGGTAACTGTGGTAACCCGGGAGTACACTAGCCCTGTGTCCCGGGGTAACGGGTCCTCACCCACCACAGGCTCTGAGGGCTAATGCCACGGAGATGAGCACCGCATGCCACGCGCAGCTTAGCGTATGCTCCCATCTTTACCTTTTTCTTTTACTAAGAACACAAACATCAGCTGAAGAAATTAAAAGTACAACCCAAGGACACAATGTTATGTGTCAAACGTTACTTCTAGGGAAAAACATTGTTACGAACACAGATTATGGCTTACAGAAAACTTTATAATAATATCCTTAGGTAAATGTTTTGCACTAAGAACACAAGTAGTAGCTGAAGAAATTAAAAGTACACCCTAAGGATACACGTTTTACCTTGACAGATAACGTTTTTTTTTTTTCTCTCTCTCTCTCTCTCTCTCTCTCTCTCTCTCTCTCTCTCTCTCTCTCTCTCTCTCTCTCTCTCTCTCTCTCTCTCTCTCTCTCTCTCTCTCTCTCTCTCTCTCTCGCTCTCTCTCGTCTGCACAAATCA
>JACEEZ010008867.1:225000-227500 GCA_016584305.1 Chionoecetes opilio | reverse complement strand
TGGTTTGTTTATTTATATACGTAAGGGAGTTTTATTCGCCTTTCCTCTCTCTCTATCTTTTCTCTACCTCTTGTATTTTTTTTTCTTTTTCTTGTCCTCAATCATTCATATCTCTCTCTCTCTCTCTCTCTCTCTCTCTCTCTCTCTCTCTCTCTCTCTCCTCTCTCTCTCTCTCTCCTCTCTCTCTCTCTCTCTCTCTCTCTCTCTCTCTCTCTCTCTCTCTCTCTCTCTCTCTCTCTCTCAAGCTTTCTATCCCACAAAGTTCTAAGAGAAATACGTATCAGCTTAAAAGTTGAAAAAATAGAAGTGCAAGAAATAAATTTGGAAATGAGAGAATTATGGGCATATGAGCCTAGCTATATGTAAAGTTTTAAATATTTAAATTATGAAAATATTTGCATAGAAACATCATAAGTTTGGAACAATTTGCCAAGAACAGAAATTCAGAATAATCAACTTAGAAATAATAGACATTTATAAATACGACCTAAGAAATATTTGAAGTTCAGAAATATTAACTTAGAGATTTTGAAAGTTTGGAGATATCATCTTGTAAATATCAAAGGTTTATCTTGTCCTCAATCATTCATCTCTCTCTCTCTCTCTCTCTCTCTCTCTCTCTCTCTCTCTCTCTCTCTCTCTCTCTCTCTCTCTCTCTCTCTCTCTCTCTCTCTCTCTCTCTCTCTCTCTCTCTCTCTCTCTCTCTCTCTCGTTTTAGTTTGATTAGCTCGGTACTAACAGAAGTGTAGGAATATTAGTTATGAAGTAATTATGCTTATCTATGAATACGTATTAGAAACGGAAACTTATTATTATATATTCGAAGTTTACAAACATCACCTCAGAAATGTTAGAATAAGAAGTTTAAAATAAAATACATGCAGTTTAGAAATACTAGTTAGAAATATTAGTCATTTCTATCTTTTGTAAAGTCTTCAGTGTGGCATTTCTTTTTTTAACCTCTTGAGACCCAGAACGTAATTTCCATTGTAATGTGGGTACCATTAGACAATTTTTAGTGAACATAAGCAATATTTAATGGATGTGACCTGTTTAGTATCCTTGCCCACTATCTAATTTGGTATATTAAATTACTTTTCGTAAGTTTATGGCTGACAACAGACATTTTGTTATAGCAAAGGAAAGATCTGGGCGTGAAGGGGTAAAAAAAAATACATGAAGTTTAGAAATATTAGTCACAATTATCATTCACGCCATCTTTTGGAATTTCTTCAGTGTAGCATTT
The DNA here is from genome assembly GCA_016584305.1 of Chionoecetes opilio. NCBI lineage: Eukaryota > Metazoa > Arthropoda > Malacostraca > Decapoda > Majidae > Chionoecetes > Chionoecetes opilio. The sequence goes on along the minus strand of JACEEZ010008867.1, from coordinate 226,254 downwards.
CTTTTTTAGAAAATATAATATAAGCAGTATAGGACGCAATCTAATAACAGTATGAATGATAACATTGACAATTTATTTACCCCTTCACGCCCAGAACTTTCCTTTGGTATAAAAAAATCGTGTGTTGAACTTGTTAGCCATCAAATTACGAAAAGTAACGTCATATACCAATTTAGTTAGTCGACAAGGATACTAAACAGGTCATATCTATAAAATATTGCTTATATTCACTTAAATCGTCTAACGGTACACTCTCAGAAATGGGGGGTATATTAAGGGTAGAATTGTTACATCGCACCATCACTACCCTTTTTATACCCTATGTCCAGGCTGGAGGGTAGATGCTGCTGATTATACCCTTCATCTACCCTTTATCTACCCTTTTTAGACGAGAGGGTTGAGAAAGGGTACATTTGGGGTTTGAAAAGGGTATATTTAGGGTTGCAAAAGGGTATATTTGTAAGGGTAGCAGTATTTCATCACTATAAACACCCTTTTTCTACCCTTTTCCTACCCTTTTTTTCTAAGAGTGTAGCCAAATTACAATGGAAATTACGTTCTGGGTCTCAAGGGGTAAGTCATGTAGTAAGAAGACCCGTGCCAACTCCACGGAAGGGAAAACCTGAACACAGATTACAGTAATATCTTTTTTGAGTTTCCTTGTGGGGTTTATTTCTTGTATACGATGATGATCCAGACAATTCGATTTCTATTATGATTTTTTTCTTCACGTATATGGCTCAAATGACCTTCGTGAATCTCTCTCTCTCTCTCTCTCTCTCTCTCTCTCTCTCTCTCTCTCTCTCTCTCTCTCTCTCTCTCTCTCTCTCTCTCTCTCTCTCTCTCTCTCTCTCTCTCTCTCTCTCATAAGAACATAAGAAAATAAGGAAGCTACAAGAGGCCGCGAGACCTATACGAGGTAATTCCTGTGTTTCTGTGTGTTCCTCTCTCTCTCTCTCTCTCTCTCTCTCTCTCTCTCTCTCTCTCTCTCTCTCTCTCTCTCTCTCTCTCTCTCTCTCTCTCTCTCTCTCTCTCTCTCTCTCTCTCTCTCTCTCTCTCTCTCTCTCTCTCTCTCTCTCTCTCTCTCTCTCCATCAATAACTGTTTAATTTCATTCATCCTTTGCCGTCATCTTCCTCATCATTCCTCTCTTCCCTTCTGCTACTTTATTCAACCTTCACTTCCCTTCCTTCCTTCACTCCTATTCCATTTCCTTCATTAACCTATTCACCCTTTCTCTCTCCTTCGCCATCCT
>JACEEZ010008867.1:207500-220000 GCA_016584305.1 Chionoecetes opilio | reverse complement strand
CTTCCCTTGCCGACCCACTCTCCCCTGAATTAATGTCCAGGTGCTGATATCTGGCCACCGACGGGCGTTATTTGTTAACAACTTGTTGCAGACGGTGTAAGCCATTAGGGCGAGAATCGGGGGAGGAGGAGGAGGAGGAGGAGGAGGAGATGGGGGAAGAAGGAGGAGGTATAATGGTGGTGCTTGTGGAGTTGGTGAGAGAGGTGTAGGGATGGTGTGTGTGTGTGTGTGTGTGTGTGTGTGTGTGTGTGTGTGTGTGTGTGTGTGTGTGTGTGTGTGTGTGTGTATTTGTTGTGTGTGTATTTGTGTGAGTGTGTGTGTGTGTGTGTGAGAGAGAGAGAGAGAGAGGGGAGGAGAGAGAGGGAGAGAGAGATAGAGAGAGGAAGAGAGAGAGAGAGAGAGAGAGAGAGAGAAGAGAGAGAGAGAGAAGAGAGAGAGAGAGAGAGAGAGGAGAGAGAGAGAGACTTGAGATGGGCTGGGCATCACTGACTCTATGATTGACAAATGTTTCCCTCGCATGCGTGGCGCCCATCCCTCACCCCGCTTGCCGCCCCTTCCTGCACACGCCCGCACACCTCACCCCCTCACGCCCACCACCACCACCACACAGATAAAACCAAACATACCGTCCACCACCATCGCAACGCCCCCGCCGCAGACGAGGGCTCAGGGCAGGCAACCCGTCAAACACGTTCACAGGTGCTTCACGAGTCGCCGCGGCCGTCAGGGTGTTGCGGGTAGCGGCGGGGCGGGGTGTTGCGGGTAGAGTGCCTTTAGATAGTGTTTATCAAGAGATCCCTAATCCCTATAGTTGCGCGCGGTGGTGCGGTCCTGTGCAGCGCTCCGAGGCGTGTGTGTGTGTGTCTTGGCCTCTTGGCCTCCCTTGTTTGTCCTTCTTGGTGTCATTCTACCGTGTTACTTATGTGCTGTTGTGTTGAGGCGCTGTTGCTTTGTTGATATGTTTAGTAATGTAGCCTGAAGGAGTACCCAGGCACGACTCAGCGGTGCAGCACGGTACTGTACCGTGGCCGGGGTTGGTGGTGGTGGCAGTGGCGGTGCTGTGTATACTTTCCCCGTGGGAGGGATCCTCGGGAGCAGCGATAGAGCGTTGGGTTACCTCATGTGTCCCATCGCAACAGGGGGCAATAAAACTGTGTGTTCTGATTGGCTGGGAGCGGCGTCCCGCTGTCCTATTGGCCAATTATCGGATGGTAATGAGCGAGGCGGCGGGCGTAGGCTGAGGCTCCGGACGGACGATGCTTATCGGGGCAGAATCAAGCATTATTTAATTCCGACATCTCATTACACGGGCAAGACGGGCGTATCCATCATGGGCGGCAAAGACCATTTTTCACGGGCGGCGAGCGGGCTGGAAGGCCGCGCGCCCACCTGTCTCTCCCGCGGCTTAATCGTTAATGTCCGTCGCCTGGAATTTATAGTGATCGAGGCATTATCAAAACAGCCATAATTTGGGCGCGATGGCGGCGCATGAATATGAAAATTGTACATTACTGGAGAGGCGCTGCCGGGGGGGGGGGGGGTGAGTGACGGGGTGAGAAGTACTGGTGGGAGGGGTGAGGGAGTGAGAAGTACTGGTGGGAGAGTGTTAAGGGTGAAGTACTGCTGGGAGGGGTGAGAAGTACTGCTGTGGAGGGGTGAAAAGTACTGCTGGGAGGGGTGTGAGGGGTGAGAAGTACTGCTGGGAGGGAGGGGTGAGAAAGTACTGCTGGAGGGGTGAGGGGTGATAAATACTGGTGGGAGGGGTGTGAGGGGTGAGAAGTACTGCTGAGGTGTGAGGGTGAGAAGTACTGGGGTGGTGAGGGGTGAAAGTACTGGTGTGAGGGGGTGATAAGTACTGGTGGGAGGGTGTAAGTACTGGTGTGAGGGGTGATAAGTACTGTGGGAGGGGTGATAAGTACTGTGGGGGGGTGATAAGTACTGGTGTGTGAGGGGTGATAAGTACTGGTGGGAGGGGTGTGAGGGTGAAGTACTGTGGGAGGGGGGGTGATAAGTATGCTGAGGGGTGGGAGGGGTGATAAGTACTGCGGGTGTGAGGGGTGATAAGTACTGGTGGGAGGGGTGATAAGTACTGGTGGGAGGGGTGATAAGTACTGGTGGAGGGGTGATAAGTACCTGGTGGGAGGGGTGAAAGTACTGGTGGGAGGGGGGGGTGATAAGTACTGTGGGAGGGTGATAGTCTGGTGAGGGGGTGAGAAGTACTGGTGGGAGGGGTGAGGAGTACTGCTGGAGGGGTGAGAAGTACTGCTGGGAGGGGTGTGAGGGGTGAGAAGTACTGCTGGGAGGGGTGTGAGGGGTGAGAAGTACTGCTGGGAGGGGTGTGAGGGGTGAGAAGTACTGCTGGGAGGGGTGTGGAGGGGTGAGAAGTACTGCTGGGAGGGGTGTGAGGGGTGAGAAGTACGGAGGTGCTGGGAGGGGTGTTGAGGGGTGAGAAGTACTGCTGGGAGGGGTGTGAGGGGTGAGAAGTACTGCGGGTGAGGGCGTGGAGGGGTGAGAAGTACTGCTGGGAGGGGTGTGAGGGGTGAGAAGTACTGCTGGGAGGGGTGTGAGGGGTGAAAGTACTGCTGGGAGGGGTGAGAAGTACTGCTGGGAGGGGTGTGAGGGGTGATAAGTACTGGTGGGAGGGGTGAGGAGTACTGCTGGGAGGGGTGAGAAGTACTGCTGGGAGGGGTGTGAGGGGTGAGAAGTACTGGTGGGAGGGGTGGAGGGTGAAAACTGCTGGGAGGGGTGAGAAGTAGCTGGGAGGGGTGTGAGGGGGTGAGAAGTACTGCTGGGAGGGTTTGGGGTGATATTGTGAGGGTGAGAGTACTGTGGGAGGGGTGAGGGTGATAGTACTGCTGTGAGGGGTGAGAAGTACTGCTGGGAGGGGTGTGAGAGGACTGTGAGGGGTGATAAGTATGTGGGAGGGTGGGAGGGGTACTTGCTGGGAGGGTGAGAAGTACTGCTGGGAGGGGTGTGTGAGGGGGTGAGAAGTACTGCTGGGAGGGGTGTGAGGGGTGAGAAGTACTGCTGTGAGGGTGAGAAGTACTGGTGGGAGGGGTGATAAGTACTGCACGAGGGGTGTGAGGGGTGAGAAGTACTGCTGGAGGGGTGTGAGGGGTGAGAAGTACTGCTGGGAGGGATGTGAGGGGTGAGAAGTACTGGTGGGAGGGATGTGAGGGGTGAGAGTACTGGTGGGAGGGGTGTGAGGGGTGAGAAGTACTGCTGGGAGGGGTGTGAGGGGTGAGAAGTACTGCTGGGAGGGGTGTGAGGGGTGAGAAGTACTTCTGGGAGGGGTGTGAGGGGCGGGAAGTACTGCTGGGAGGGGTGTGAGGGGTGAGAAGTACTGCTGGGAGGGTGTGAGGGGTGAGAAGTACTGCTGGGAGGGGTGAGGGGTGAGGGGCGGGATCGAGGAGTAAGGCCACGGATGGGAGGAGGCGAGCAAAGGCAAAATCCCGGCACGCCTAAATGCATCCGTGGGAGTGGCGATAAGCACCTGTATGCACGCCAGAAGGAGGTGGAGAGGCGCGGCTCTTTCACACCATTGCACGAAGCGGGGCGGGGCACGGGGCTCGGGGCACGGGGCTCTGGGGGACGGGGTGGAGAAGAGCGAGTATCATGAGCTGTGAACTGTGGAGGAGGTATGAAGTAGAAGTATGAGTGTCCAATGTTCTTATCCTCTTCACACCCAAATCTTTCATTTGCTATATAGAACCGTCTGTTGTTAGCCATGAAATTACAAAAAGTTACTTAATATACCAAATTAGCTAGTGGACAAGGATACTACATTAGTCATATCTGTAAAATATTGCTTATGTTCATTAAATCGTCTAATGGTACCCGAATTACAATGGAAATTGCGTTCTGGGCCTCAAGCTTGTGTGATATTCGCGACTGTATTTGCGTAATTTATTGATATCCTGTATACAAAGTTAATATCATGTTTTATACTTTTTTACAACGATTTCACCAATGCTAAGGCTAATGACAAAAAATACATAATTTATTTAAACTAAAAGAACCCTGTAAAAATGGTTCCATTAACGGGCCCAGCCATGTTAAAAGACGTATATATGTACAGGTTAGGTTAGGTTAAGTTTGGTTAGATAAACATATTTTTTTTCCGATGGCAATAAACTTATCTGAATTTGAATTTGAGGAGGATAGTGAGGGGTGAGGGGTGAAGTACTGGGGGGGTGTGAGGGAAAGTACTGCTGGATGGGGTGGGGTGGAAGGATGCTGGGAGGGTTGGGGGTGAGAGGTTGTGAAGGGGTGAGAAGTACTGGGGGAAGTTGCTGGGTGGGTGGGGGTGAGAAGTACTGCTGGGAGGGGTTGTGAGGGGGTGAGAAGTACTGCTGGGAGGGGTGTGAGGGGGTGAGAAGTACTGCTGGAGGGGTGTGAGGGGGTGAGAAGTACTGCTGGGAGTGGGGGGGGGTGAGAAGTAAGTGAGGGTGTGGGGGGGAGTAGGGGTGAGGGGTGTGGAGGGGTGGAGGTAGGTGAGAAGGATGTGGGGGGTGGGTTGTGAGGGGGTGGAGTTGTGGAGGGGTGTGAGGGGGTGAGGAGTAGCTGGGAGGGGGTGGAAGTCGCTGGGGAGAGTAGTGCTGAGGGGGGGAAGTGTGGGGGGAGAAGTACTGGGGTAGGACGGGGGTGTGAGGGGGTGAGAAGTAAATCTGGGAGGGGTGTGAGGGGGTGAGAAGTACAGTGGGAGGGGGGGAGGGAGGTGAGAAAGTGATGGTATGGAGGGGGGTGTGAGGGGGTGAGAAGTACTGGGAAAGGATATAGGGTTGAGAACAACTCTTAGGAGAGGTGAGGGAGGAGAAAATACTGTGGAAGGGCATGATTGAGGCGTGTGAAGTACTCTGGGAGGGTTAGAGTGGGGTGAAAGTATTGGGAGGGGTGTGAGGGCTGAGAGATGCTGGTAGGTACCTCGTACCGAGGTGACAACTACGCTGGAGGGGACCGGGGCGAGAAGCTCAAGTTCGCGACGGTCGTGAGGGGGTACAGAAGTACTGACCCGAGGGGCGACACAGGGGTCGAGAAGTACGCAGAGGGAATGTGAGGGGTGAAAGAATTAGTGTTGGAGGTGAGGAGGGTAAAACTGTGGAATGCGGGGTAGGGACAAGTCACTTGAAAACAGAAAGTACAACTGGAAGAAGGAAACCACCATAGACAACATAAAGCATCAGTCAAAGGAATGCATGGAAGCATACAACCATGATTTCATCTCTAAACTATACTCTAGATTGTGGGGTTCATGAGGTTCGTGTCCTGCCCTAGCCGAGTGATTTATATACACTCGTACACCAACACCACCTAGAGGGACACCACCACCACCACCACCACCACCACCACCACACCACCACCACCACCACCACCACTACTATAAACGCAAGCTTCATCGGAACGTACAGGTTAAAGTTAGGTTAGGTTAGGTTAGGTTTACATTTTAACAGTACACATGCCCTCAGCGCCACACAACGTCACTTAGACACACGCAGAACGTCAACAACACACGTGGACAAAGGAAGGAGTCACCCAGCAAACAGGATCCAAACATAAGCTTCCCCTATCTAAGCTATCCCTCTATAGGAAGTTATCAAGGGAACGATCACCTGTTTTGGCGTAGAATCGATCGTACGGGTAGGCGACGGAGGGGTATGGACACTACCTCTAGCCCGGGGGTGTCGAGAATTGTGAGGAGGAGGAGGAGGAGGAGGAGGAGGGGGGGGAGAATAAGGAAGAGGTGGGCAGCATTACGGTACTCCCCCCCCCCCAACGCGAACTGCTATGGCCACTAATCCACAGCTTATGCATTGGGACTTTAATTTACGGAATTCTGATGCGATTTGACCTAAGACGCCCTGAGGCTGCGTGGAATAGGGCTTAGGAGACGACCACGCTCTCCTCTCCGCGGTGTGATGGTCTCCACGTGGTCATGTTACTGGGCGGGGGATTCGGACCGGGGTACAGCCTACACTGGTTAACCCACAGTCTACACAGAGCGAAACAGATGCAGACAGACAGGTAGAGAGAAAGATAAACAGAGACAGATGATGTAGTGACATATAGGGAGAAAAAAAGAATAAGAGATAAGTACTAAATGAAGTTTGAAATATAGTGTTAATTGGGTGGAGAGAGTGAATGCGTATGTAGAGAAGAAAGATAGAGCAGATCTTATTGCGTGACTGATTGGTGGGTAAAAAGAAGAGAGATAGTTAGAAGAAGTTTGAATAAGGTGTTTAATTATGGGTGGAGGAGGCGGGTGAATGTGTTGCGTATGCTTAGAGAAGGAAAGATGAGAGCAATAACTTACTATATGCGTGATGTGTTGTGTACCTGTGGTAGAGAGAGAGAGAGAGAGAGAGAGAGAGAGAGAGAGAGAGAGAGAGAGAGAGAGAGAGAGAGAGAGAGAGAGAGAGGAGAGAGAGAGAGAGAGAGAGAGGAGAGAACCTAACCTAACCTAACCTATGAGAGAGAGAGAACCTAACCTACTAACCTAACCTATAGAGAGAGAGAGAGAAGAAGAGAGAGAGAGAGAGAGAGAGAGAGAGAGAGAGAGAGAGAGAGAGAGAGAGAGAGAGAGAGAGAGAGAGAGAGAGAGAGAGAGAGAGAGAGAGAGAGAGAACCTAACCTAACATATGAGAGAGAGAGAACCTAACCTAACCTAGAGAGAACCTATCCTAACCTAACCTATGAGAGAGAGAGAGAGGAGAGAGAGAGAGAGAGAGAGAGAGAGAGAGAGAGAGAGAGAAGAGAGAGAGAGAGAGAGAGAGAGAGAGATAAAGTATATGACAGATACTATCTATGAGCATATATAGGTGAATGGTTACCTGTCTTGGTGAGAAGTGTGATGGTCATTCTGTGGACAGGTGGAGAGGGACAGGGTGGTGGTGGTGGTGGTGGTGGAGGTGGTGGGGGTGGGGGTGGGGGTGGTGGTGGTGGTGGTGTTCCCTCAGGCTCCCTTCAGTATGGCTCGTGATAATATCTTGTTTTGATCATCACGGAGGCTTTCTCTTCGCTTCTCCTCCCCTTCATCTCCTCCTCCTCCTCCTCCTCCTCCTCCTCCTCCTCTCCTCCTCCTCCTCCTCCTCCTCCTCCTCCTCCTCCTCCTCCTCCTCATATCCTATCATTCTGCACTACGAAACTTCCATGTTCCTATCTTCTTTAGGGACATGGTATAATTTTCCAACTGTTTTCTTACAAGTAGTTGATAGTTAATAGTATGTAGTTCAGCAGATACCCTCGTCATGGACCAATAGGTCTCCTGGTGTCTGTTATTCCTATGTAATCCTATGTAATCCTCCTCCTCCTCCTCCTCCTCCTCCTCCTCCTCCTCCTCCTCCTCCTCCTCCTCCTCCTTCTCCTCTCTTCACTCAATCGAAAACTTTCCCTTCCTCACCCGGTCACCCCCATTTCGTTCTCATTGTATGTATTCTCACCTCTAAGTCACGTGCAAGTTAGGGTTGTTTTCCTTTCTGCCTCATTTGCATAAGTCTTATTTCGCCACTCAGTGTTGTAATGCGGAGTGTTGTGAAGGAATGAATACAACCTTTGTGAATGAATGAATAAGTGATTTTTTTCATGTTTGATCTCAATTTAGGTCTCTTTTTTCGCCTTTCCTCGTGTAGATTGAAATGTCTGATTTCAGAAGATTACAGAAACAGAGATATAAAGTAATGACAGACAGACTAAGAGAGAGAGACAAGGACAGATATGGTGCATTAATAGACAGCCAGAGACATAGTTAGTTACAGATAGCCAGGCAGAGATAGAGACACAGACAGAGATAATGTAATGACAGACGGCAGAGAGAAACAGACACACAGGCAATCTTTAGTTAGTTATCTTTGCAACACGACCTCACACGCATTTTGTTTGATTAGTTTTACGTGTAGCAACATTGTGATTCGCTCGCACTACGTAGCACAATGAAGACGAACGCTATAATTGGTTGCCGTATTTGTTCTTTTCGTTTTCTGCTTAACCCCTTCACGCCCAGATCTTTCCTTGGCTATATAAAATTGTCTGTTGTTATCCATAAAATTACGAATCTAACTTAACATACCAAATTAGTTACTCGACAAGGATATGAAACAGGTTATATCTAAAAAATATTGCTCATACTCATTAAAGTCGTCTAATGGTACACAAATTACAATGGAAATTACGTTCTGGGCCTCAAGGGGTTAATGCAACTTGACGTTTCCAAAATATATGGGAGGAAGAATTGAAATGAATATGAAGAATTGGCATCCGAGGAAGAAGTGAAATGTTTAGGAATCGATTTTTTTCATAATACTCAACTATGATATTTGTATGGCCGAATATAAATAATAGCTATCAGATGTGCATATTAATGATTGATATACTACATGAAAAAGGACAATTTAGAGACCAGGACGGCAGCGGCGCCTCTAAGTGTACATGCATAGATTGATAGATAGATAGATAGATAGATAGATAGGTAGATAGATAAATAGATAGATAGATAGATAGATAGATAGATAAATAGATAGATAGATAGATAGATAAATAGATAGATAGATAGATAGATAGATAGATAATTAGATATATAAATAGATATGTAAATAGATAGATAAATAGATAGATAAATAGATAGATAGATAAATAGATAGATAAATAGATAGATAAATAGATAAATAGATAGATAAATAGATAGATAAATAGATAGATAAATAGATAGATAGATAAATAGATAGATAAATAGATAGATAAATAGATAGATAGATAAATAGATAGATAAATAGATAGATAAATAGATAGGATAAATAGATAGATAGATAAATAGATAGATAAATAGATAGATAAATAGATGGATAGATAAATAGATAGATAAATAGATAGATAGATAAATATATAGATAAATAGATAGATATATAAATAGATAGATAAATAGATAGATAAATAGATAGATAGATAAATAGATAGATAGATAAATATATAGATAGATAAATAAATAGATAAATAGATAGATAAATAGATAGATAGATAAATAGATAGATAAATAGATAGATAGATAAATAGATAGATAGATAAATAGATAGATAGATAAATAGATAGATAAATAGATAGATAGATAAATAGATAGATAAATAGATAGATAGATAGATAGATATTTATTGACCAGAAATGTAGCACAAATTTGAGCATAGCAGGACATAAAGTATATTGCAAAACATCATAATTTTACAAAAAAACACATTTATGGTCCATCAAATACTGCACATAAGAAATCAGCCAACCACAAAAGTCATCAAAAAATCTCTTAATACAACCACGATTGCTGTGTGATTATTTTTCTCCTTTCTTTCAATTATTCTGTTTACTCGTCTTGGCACGGTTCTATTCTATTTTATACCCCTTGGTTTGTTTGTTTGTTTGTTTGTTTGTTTGTTTGTTTGTTTTTTTTTTTTTTTTTTTTGTTTTTTTTTTTTGCTTCTATGTTAAAATGTAATAGACTAGATGTAATGTAGATAAAGTAAAAAACAAAACAAAGACAGCTTCCCTTCCCACCGGCCTCACTACCATAGCGCGCCTTTATCATGTAGCATTGTATAGAAGCACCAACAAATCTATTCATGATGTATATTTAAGCGACGTCCTTTACCGCTCTAGAATCAAGTTACTCTTATAAACCGTCATTTCTGCATCATGTATAGTCTTCGATACATTTAACCCCTTGAGGCCCAGAACATAATTTCCATTGTAATTTGGGTACCACTAGACGAATTTCAGTGAATATAAGCAATGATTTATCGATATGACCTGTTTAGTATCCTTGTCGACTAACTAATTTGGTATATGAAGCTACTTTTCGTCAATTTCATGGCTAACAACATACGATTTTATATATTAATGGAAAGATCTGGGCTGAAGGGATTGAATACTCTCCCTCACCTCCCCAAGCACACTACTTATACTTACCAGGCTCATAAATACAAAGGAAATTAATCGTGTAATACATTATACACAACAACCTATTCCCGTTTTCTTCTATACGTGAGATGAGAGTTACGATCCCGTTTTCCTTAATGCTAGTACACTTTAAGGGGTAACTTATGCGTCCCATCCAAGTCTTCCCGAATGTCTATTAGGAGAACCTTGATTTACTGTAACTATGTCGTTCTTGTCATATCTAAAGGTGAAGTTATTGCTCGTTCTCTTACTTTTGATAACTTGAGGAGACTGCGAATGAGAGAGAAGAGAGAGAGAGAAGAGAGAGAGAGAGAGAGAGAGGAGAGAGAGAGAGAGAGAGAGAGAAGAGAGAGGAGAGAGAGAGAGAGAGAGAGAGAGAGAGTGTGTGTGTGCAAGGTGTGTTATCATCTCAAGAACACAAGTCTTTACCACACCGACCCTGTGCTTGTTTTTTTCCTTGTTTTTTTTTCTCTCTCTCCTCTCTCTTCTCTCTCTCTCTCTCTCTTCTCTCTCTTCCTCTCTCTCTCTCTCTCTCTCTCTCTCTCCTCTCTCTCTCTTCTCTCTCTCTCTCTCTCTCTCTCTCTCTCTCTCTCTCTCTCTCCTCCTCCTCTCTCTCTCTCTCTTCTCTCTCCTCCCTCCTCTCTCTCTCATTTCACTTTCTCCTCTGGCCAGTTTTGTAAACTTGCTCGTCCTCTGCAAAAGTTGTCAGGTTTTCTATGAGATTCCTTGCGTGTCTTTTTGTATGTGTGTGTGTGTGTGGTGTGTGTGTGTGTGTGTTGTGTGTGTGTGTGTGTGTGTGTGTGTGTGTGTGTGTGTGTGTATATATTGTTGTGTGTGTGTGTGTGTGTGTGGTGTATGAGAGATATATATATATTATGGTGAAATTTTATACACACATAGTCGGTGCATAATTAAACGCTACTGATCAGAAGAAGATGAAGAAGAAACTAGCTAATATCTTCTGTCCCTATTCATTATCTCTCTCTCTCTCTCTCTCTCTCTCTCTCTCTCTCTCTCTCTCTCTCTCTCTCTCTCTCTCTCTCTCTTCTCTCTCTCTCTCTCTCTCTCTCTCTCTCTCTCTCTCTCTCTCTCTCTCTCTTCACTGCCTCCTCTCGCCCCCCCCCCCTACCGCCCCTCCACCTACCTAACCTCGCAACTGCAGGAGACTCGACAGGTTTTTGCACTTGTGAGGAATGTTGCTTCTTCGACCTTGACTCTTGCGCGCTTCTAACCGGTGTGTCAGAGTCTTCGTGTAGGAACGAGACGATCTAGACGGAGGTTTTCAAGCTTGGAAACGACTATTTATGTGAAGTTTTGAGGTGGAGTAGGAATAGCAGATGACGAAGGAGCGAAGGAGGTGAAGTTGAAGGAAGTTGAAGTCAGGATAAAGTGGCAGGGTTTAGCACTTTAGATGATGTGGAGTGAAGTTTTTCTTGTCTTTAAATTGACTGATGATGTGAAGTTTTGAGGTGGAGTAGGAATAACAGGCGATGAAGAAGTTGAAGTTGAAGGAAGGATAAAGTGCATGGTAGGGCTTAGATGATTTGGTGTGAAGTTTATCTTGTCTATAAATTGACGGATGATGTGAAGTTTTGAGGTGGAGTAGGAATAACAGGCGACGAAGAAGGTGAAGTTGGAAGCTGAAGAAAGGATAAAGTGCATGGGAGGGTTTAGTACTTTAGATGATGTGGAGTGAAATTTTTCTTGTCTATAAATTGACTGATGAATTGACGGATGATGTGAAGTTTTGAGGTGGAGTAGGAATAACAGGCGACGAAGGAGGTGAAGTTGGAAGCTGAAGAAAGGATAAAGTGCATGGGAGGGTTTAGTACTTTAGATGATGTGGAGGTGAAATTTTTCTTGTCTATAAATTGACTGATGAATTGATACGATTAGTTGAATGATTTTGTCCTGGTGATGAAACGAAAGAAATTCAACATAATTTTGAGCTTTAGAAGAGAAAAGGATGTAAATTAACTACATAATTATTAGATATAGCTGACTATATATTAACGTGTATCAATGACAACCCCTTCACACCCAGATCTTTCCTTTGCTAAATAAAAAATAGTCTGTTGTTAGCCATAAAATTACGAAAAGTAACTGAATATACCAAATTAGTTAGTCGACAGGGGTACTAAACAGGTCATATCTATAAAATATTGCTCATATGCACTAAAAATCGTCTAATGGTACCCAAATTACAATAGAAATTACGTTCTGGGTCTCGAGGGGTTAATATTGACAATAAGCAACGTTAAGAAGATGGTGTGTCGTTTTCTGTAATGAGATGGAACAAAACGAGGATTCATGTGATAGTTTATTGTCGTTACTAGAGTGTTACTGTTAGGCTACTTGTGTTTTTGTTACTGGTGTGTTTTTACTGTTACTTACATATTCTTCTTAATAATTGTTGATAAGGTGTTGTTGTTACTTACTACATTATGTTACTAAGGTTACTGGGTCTTGATATTCTTTGTGTTACTTAAAGTCTTACTGAAATGTTTCTGTTATTGATGTGCATGTTAGAATGAAGCGAGCGTGAGTATGTAGGTTTACTCTCTCTC